>VZZY01021247.1:125680-188160 GCA_013400335.1 Eurystomus gularis | reverse complement strand
TACATTTTAATATGGAAAACTCAAGGACGCTATTCAGCAAAAGATGCCCATGAACTTTGGTTCAGTGGCTGAAGAGATGCTGATTACGAGATGAACATGCAGTGCTGTTGTGTTCATAGACAGTGATATGTCAAGAACAGTGGATCCAATTCATTTATGTCAAAATATGCAGCTATTTCTATTACTTATTCTCTTCTACACTTCCTTCCATCTATTGGTTTAATTTATCTGCTCTTTCTAGTTGTTTAGAATTTGTCTGTTGAAGACTGAAAACCCTTCCTTATATATGTCTTGTGTATAACTATGCAGGTGTCTGACCTGGATGGAGTTCTGAGACACCCAGCTAAAAAAATTAAAATGCCAGTTAAAGGGTTACAGTGGCTTCTCCTTCTTGCAGCCTCTCTTTAGTCTTCAGACCCAGCTGGCGTGTGCAACCCTTTACACCTTCCCTCTAGTACACAAGCTGCTTTGAAAAGAACAGTATTCTCTCAGTTCTAAAGGTATTCCTATTAGAGATTAAATCTTTTTAGAAATTTAAATAACTTAAATCACAAATATCTTGAATAAAGAAGTTCTTAAATTTTGGATCAAACCAGCCAATACAGTCAGCACCTGTAAGAACCTGTGTAACTAGAAAGCCAATAGCATTTGTCAGGAGCATTCAGTATGATACTTACCGCAATAGCCATCGATATTTAAAAGGTTATAAAATTGAGTCAACACAGATGTAGAAAATGTATGGTCACCTGTTTTTTTAAGCACTCATGAAAATTTTTGATTGATTGATTGACTGCTCTGTCAGTGCTACTGAATTCAATAGACAAATTTCACTGATCACTAGATCCAATAGACTCCATTTGTTCAGCGTTTCTTGTAATCTGAAATTACAATCTTAAATGTCCCTTTCTTATCTGAAAGATCTCAGCAGGAGCTGACTCATATTATCCATTTCTAAAGTAGGCCAGAAACCTTTGTAAAAACATGACTATTGCATTACTCTCTAAACACATACATCCATCTAAATGGAAGCTACTTTCAACTACCTAGAGCTGTGGATTAGCAAAAATTAAGCCTCTGGTGGAAAAAATCTACTATTATTTTAAGTCTATTATTTCTGTTGATCAACAGAGTCTTGACTCCTGGAAATTAACAAAAGGAATAGACAACTGTATGGATACCTGTGTCCAGAAGTACCTCTATTTCATAGGATTAGCTATTAAAAAAACAATCAAACAAACCCAAACACCAAAAACCCAAAACCAAATAGATCCAACATCAGACATAACATACTTTATAGTGTCTGATGATAAAGTGGTTCATTAGTGCTCTAATTGAATTTAACTGAATTCGGTTTTTTGCTTTAAATCGCAGTCACTTTGATGCTCTAATACATAACTTAGTAATATTAAAAACCTCTTCAGAACAGAACCTGTCTTTGATACTAGAACACAATGTGCTACCAATCAAGATAAGTAAGACTGGTTTACTGTGAAGAGGAATTTCTTGTGTATTGGGTATGCCTTGTGTTAGTTCTGTGATCTTCTTCCAGAAACATTTGACACCTCCATCAGTATCTGCTGAAGAATCAAAGGAAACCAAAGAGTAAACCAGTACAGACAAGGAGCCAAACATACACTGCTCTCATCCATCCTTTTCCTGTCTGTTAACAGTTCTGATTTTCCTTTAATTCCAGGGTGAGCGAAATAAAGATTAAAAAAATCAAGAAGGGAAGGAAATGCAATTTCTGCTTTCCAAAAACTTGCAATTTCTGAAATGCTTTCAATCATAGAAACAACTGTCCCCTCCACCAGAAGGTTTGTTTTTGTTTTGTTTTGTTTTCATTAACTATAACTTGTAAAGGAGTTTCCGTTGGAAGTAGCAAGCATTCAGAGGTGAAAGCATTAGCAGACTGGTTGACTTAATTTGAAATGGTTAAAGGCAACACCAAAACAGAATCACACTGAATCGCTATGGTTGGAAAAGACCTTTAGGATCAAGTTCAACCATTGAAACAAAACATACTGTCCTGCTGAGCTCTGAACATGAAAGGCGTATTATTTCTTCCTCACTGTTTTGTTGTAGGAAACAAGTCAAGAGCTGGACTGTAGTTAGTTCTTGGGAAAACCTGTCCTTTGAACATTCTCCAGAGAGCAATGTCAACAAGACCCATGGACACAACAGGCTGAATCCATTCCCGACACAGCTGGCTCCTGTTCTGGCTGAATGTAGTTTATAGATTCTATTATGAATCTTACCCAAGTGAAAATGAATAAAAGGGTCTCTACTTTGTTATAGTACTGCCATCAAGATAGAACGCACAGGTATGCTCTGAAGTGAGCAGACATCACACTACCGCAGTGCCCAGACATCTCCACAGTCTCTCAGTTTGATTGTTCCTGGATGTTGTCAGAACTATACAGAAGTGCTAACTTTATAGCTATGCTAATTTTGGCAGTGGTACCGATCTGCAAGCTTTCTTAAAGATTTAAGAAAAAGGGAGTTTACCTCCCTTGAGGTATGATTTGTTACTTTACATACTTGCTTGTTAAGCTCAAACCTGGGAAAAAGCAAATACATTCCAACAAGAAGGTTTTATGAAACAAGTATGCAAGCTAAATGGAGGCACACTGGTTCTGAAGGCACTGGGAAGATCTACTGGGTCAATCTTTAATATCAAATACTCTGGCTAGGAAGACATTACACAGTAAAATGCTTCCATCTATTTGGGAAGAAAGATCTGAGATTATGAGAGATTAAAAGGGACTAAAAGGGGATTTGCTTTTTAATACAAAGAATAAGGAGTTCATAATACCATATCATTCATAGTACCACATCGATAGGCACTTTTACACAGAAATAAAAGCAAAATGTTTAGTTTAAAACTCAAAGAGTATTTAAGTAGAATATCTCAAATAAAATATTCACTTTTTTAATAAAGGAAATTACAAAATGATAGAAGCAACAGTGTAAAACATTCAAAAAATAAAAAATGCTATAGCCACTTCAGACATATTTCCTTCACTAATCATTGTCCCAGCTATGGAATATACACCAATAAACGTAAGTTTAAGCTGATCTTTATTGGCACACTGAACACAGCCAGCTAAATCCACTCAGGTGTTCACAGTAAATGTCTCATTTGGAGAAACAGGCTTCAAAAAAATAGAAATGATGTGAGCACTGGAATCCTAACTGGAGACAATGCATTACACGTGGAATGTGTACTGAGCTTTCTATAGTCTAAACAGGAAAGAATGAGAGAAGACTTCAAATTTATAAAAATAAATTAACAAATTTCCATATCCTGCTTAGACAGAAAAGAACATGTTTCAAATGCAAGAAGCAGAAGGAGTGTTTAAAATGAGGCTGTGTTTTTTAAAAACTCAGTAATAGACTAGGGAAGTAGAGACAGGACTGTCCAGGCAGCCTGTGATTCTTCATAGCCACAGGTTTTTGCAGAGCAGACCAGACAGATTTCTGTCACAAATTCTGTAAGAATAGCTCATCTTGTCCTAGAGAAAAGGAACAGGCTATATGATTTCTTGATGTCTTTTGTAGACGTATTTCACCTAAGACCATTTGACACAGAGAATCTTACCACCTTTCACTACCCTTCTGCAGGAATTTCATAAGCCAGGGTCTGACAGATTCTGCCAACATGGGGCCTGAGATGAGATTGGCATTAAGGTTATATTAAACTATCCAAAATACTGAATAAAGGACTTAACTCTCCACTTCCAGTCTCCTGTAAGGGACAGGATCACTGAAATCCTCCCTCTATCCTTTGAGGCACAGATTAGCCCGCAGCATTCTTCAAACATAAGAAATACAACACATGCTGTCAAGACAATGTCCCCATGCAGTAAATATTTACTGTTTACTTTTGATTCGGGCAATTGTAAGACAACAAAACCAGCCAGACTTAAATCTAGGCTCTCCTTACATCCTTAAGAAAATACAAACATTTCTAGTTACTCTTCTTTATGTTAATTTTGAAAAGGGGTTTCTTTACAGACAAAGTTTAGTTCTCTGCTGCCCTATGTTTCTAGCACTTAAGATGGCACCACAAATACTAGCTCTGTGCTATGTTCTATCTCCTGTCTCCACCAATATCACCCTTAATTAGGGCCAAAAAAAAGCATCTAAACTACGACTAATGCTTTCCTCACATATGGTAAGCATCCCACTGACAGTCTGTCATTACACATTCGTTTTCCTATGAGAATGACATCTTCCTTACCAATGCAGTTAGAAGACATGTTTTCTAATCCTGCTTATTCTCTTCTTCCTCTCTCAACCTATGCAAACCTTTCTTCAGTACCACAATGTACAGCAGTGAGATTCAAGTTTGTTGTTAGCCTAATCTTTGTAATGGTTTCAGAATGTATTTAATCCACCTAGAAATGCATGAACATTTGCGCATAACAAAAATCACATGGAAAGCAATACTGTTGCTTCATGGAGAATATAAAAACCTGAGCTAGTTTAATTACATCCGAATTTTATTATAGCACGAGTATTGAAAAATTTGATGCAGTCAAATTCAGGACCGTTTTCATTCAGGTCAAACGGAATGTATCTGCAATGAAGGGAGAATATGAGTCACTGGAGTGCAGTACCAGGCTACATAGGCTATTAATATGGCAGCTAAATTTTTTCTTTGCCCGGTCTGTAGATTGTACACTGCTAACAGGTATCTGCTGTTTAAAACTTCTGCAAAATGTGAGGCACAAGAACTAAGAGTTACAGGAGAGCCTGAACCCTTATTTGAAAGGCCTTGCTTTTTTAAGTACTTACTCAGTGCTGACAAATCTACTCGCTGCTTAGGGTGACCTTAGTGGGTCTATTTTTGGACGGTATAATGGTGATTCAGTGCTCTTCTAGAGGAATCAATGGGTCAGTAAAGATCTTAAAATGGCATAAAGTAAGGAAATTGGAATACTGAAAGAATTCTTCATTCAAAGCAGCACTGGATTTTATTGTGATCATCAGATATCTAAATGTCATAACAGCCTACAATGAATTTCTAAAAGTTGAAACAGGTAGATGCTTATGAAATTATTAAAAGCTATAAAGACCAGCAGACTAAATTATCTGATATATCTACCTTAAGTGTTTTGCATGGATTTCATCACAGAAACTATTTCAGAAATTTTCTAGAAAAATAATCTTTAACGTTGTGTTGTGCCAGTATGCAGAGCAGTTTGATGAAAATAAACAGAAGCTTGTTTCACAAATATATGTTTTGCCTTATTGTGGTTGCATATATATAATTTTCAAGGCATATTCTTCGTATCTGAGTATCTTCTGTTGACATTTTAGGCATGTGGAAGGAAAAGGGAAGTAAATACGGACAAATTCTTACAGCTTTCTCTTCCAACTCTTCATCCTTCTATGCCACACAAAAAAAATCCGGTTCTTGGACTAAATTTGCAAGGATAGTGTACTGTCTCTTCCAATATTCTTTGGTAAACAACACTTTTTCTTAGACATTTCACACTGTGCTGAGTTTATTATTATCTATCCTGCGTGCATTCAGAATGTAAACTAATAAGATGTCTATTTTGGACCATCACATAACATAGGGTGCTTGCTCTACTGAAGAAATTAAATGCAGTAGAGCTGAATGCCTGATGGCTGATTAGGCTCACATTCTGCAATTTATTGAAACAAACAGAATCAGAAGGATAGTATAAACAAATTAATTTTACTTCTATAACCAACAAGCCTATACTGATAAAAGCAGTAAAGCTATGGCATTATTAACAGCATAATTAAACTATAGTTGCAAAGCCTGATATTATTTTCAATTATTTCAAGGTATACCAAGCCTGGAATGGAAGCTGTAATTTTGACAAGCTTTGATACCAATCATTTTCACTAATTATACAATAGCAAGCTTCATTAGGCTTTCTGGAAAGTTGACCAATGTGTGTTTCTTTTTTTTCTAATTTTAACAATGTCCTGGGAAAAAAAAGGAAAAAAAGAAAAAAGGAATTTACACTGAATATTTTGTGCTTTTGAGTGAATAGCTATGCTGTATCACTCTCTTTTGCGATGCATTTAAAGTCATTAAACCTTGTCATTAATTTTCTATGAGCTTGAGATAGAACATTAATTCCCAAAGCAACAAATCCTGAAGTTCTTCACAGCCAAGAACAAAATTTGCTAGGATGGGACGGGTTTTTCACATCAGGAAGCCCTTAAGGTCTTTATCAGAGCAGAGTGACAAGACTTACTGCATTCAGAACAAGACAGGATATACATTTCAATAAAAACAAAGAAAAAAGAAAAATAGGAAACAGAAGTAAACAAAAATGATGGGCACACAAAAAAATTGAGACAAAGAGATGGACAAATGAAAGAAGGGGAAAAACCCAAAACATTAAGTGGCCCCTGAAAAGCAGAGAGAAAAAGTATACTATAGGATAACCATTTACTTAGGCAGTGTTGGTTTTGAGTACTCTGAAACAATGCTGACCAATTAATTGACTTTTCACAGAATCACTGAATGGCTGAGGTAGAGAGTGACCTCTGGAAGTCATCTTGTCACCCGCTTGCTCAAGCTAGGTCACCTAGAAAAGGTTGCCCAGGACTATGTCCAGGCAGTTTTTTAGTATTTCCTAAGATGGAGGCTCCACAACCTCTCTGTGAAGCCTCTGCCTGTTCTCAGTCGCCCACTCACCCTCTGTCTTTTCAAAAGAAATGTTCCTTTTTGAATTAAAATAGAGAGAAGTCTTCCTTAATGGAGTGGAATCTTCCTTAATGAAAGTATCGTGGAAATTGTTTCATGTGATTGAACAAGAAATGCTTCTTTTCAAAAGAAACAATTTTCAAAGAAAGACATGGTTTGAAATGAAGTTACATTAAAAATAGCTTTGACTGTCATTGAATCTTAGAATGTCCCTGATGTTGGGGTAATGACTAATATTACATGAAAAAAGAAAATGGTTAAAATGTTAAACAAACTTTTTCATGAGAAGGCCGCTGGCAAAGAAGAAAAACCTCACAGGAAACATTCTGATCACCTCCACAGCAAGTCAAGGAATTACTCTCTTTACAGTTCAGGTGCTCACTGTTCATTTTCAGCCTGAAGTACGCTCATTCTCCAGGAAGTGTACTACTGCCCTCATGTCCTACAAAAAGAACTTGCCAAGAGCTGAGAGTTGACATGTATTCAGTCTGATTTTCTTTCCTTTTTTTTTTCATGGCCATAGATTCACTTCCACTATTTGAGTTCTCCTTAATGTCTCATTTCCATCACCACAGGGAGATAAATACCACTTCTGTAATGCAAGTGTTGTTGCAATTGCTTGATGTGAATGAACAAATTAAAGCAAACTCCTAAGAAAGCTCATTTTCAGGCAATTCTGCAAATTAATGCTCATGACTAAGTAAGTTGCTCCTGGGTGCACATTTAATAGCAACGTACATGCTAAACTAGGTGTGGTACCACAAGAGACCACAGTTCAAATAAGGCTATATGGCAAGAAAACATACAGTTCTTTTTCCCCTTTCTCATCTACATACCAACAGTTTTAATTCTAAGGCAATATTACATTTTTGTTAGGTGGTAAGGTGTTAGTATGTAATAGGGAGATTCAGAAAATAAATTATTTATGTATGTATATATAGAGAGAGAGAGCATGCACAATGCCCCTTGAAGCATGGAGTCCAAATCCCCATTTCACCACATTTTGGCTATCCCCTCCCAATCTTATGTTGAAAATCTCAGCCTGATAGACTATAAGAAATATTTAAACAACTTGAAAATATTCAAAGCATATGAAAAATATTTTTGTCTGCTGTAATTTACCAGTGGTCCTGCATTATTTCATCTCAGTTATTTCACTGCTTGCTTAATTTAACATAGCAAAACAGATCTTACAGGTTGGAATAAAATTTAAACAAACAGTCAATTAGAAAAACTAAGGATTGTATTCTTACAAGTCTTCTATTTAAGATTAAACATTTGCATGTTTTTTAATACAAAATTAATGATCAATTTCAAATGCACATGTTTGCAGAGGAAAAGGGGGTGTTTTTTCCAACTAAGGAATAGCTTCTCCGCTGATAATAAAGTAAATAGAAAAAGATTAACATTTTTTCCACTATTTCTCTGGCCTGTGTCTCAAATTCAGAGTAACTGTCAAAAACTTATTTCACCACATGAAAATCCCACTTAAGATGCAGTAACCATCTTACTTTACTGTACTGCTTATCTGCTTACCTGCTGTTAAAAGCAAGGTTTAACCTAATCCTCCCATCTTCAAATCATGACAGAATATCAAGCCTCAAACCAGTCAGTTGAAAACCTGGAATAATTTATAATTGGAAATGCTTCTCTGCATACATCATTTTCTCCTTGGAGATCAAGGAAAGACAGGCAGAAAACCAGCCTTGTTTCTAACAAATTATGCCCAAACTAACAGAACTCAAATGATCTCTCTATGGAGCACACAGGTAGCTGCACTGGTTCCCTTATAAATGTTTCTGGAGTGAAGTAGACAGAAGATTTTGTAAAAAGGAACCTAACATTTCCCAAAACATTGGGGCATGTTTTTGCAGAATGAAGAAAAATTATGTAAAGATATCAATGGAAACAGTATTTGTTAAAATAAGCTTATATTCATTGTGTCATTTTCTAAGAATGTGTGACAATAACAGAAGTTGAAAATGGTAGAAGAAATCAACTGGCAAGTGTGATTAGGCAGTTACAGGAGGTTTTCTCATAAAATTGGAATTTAAATGAAGTGTTTACCTTTAAGAGAAAAGGAAAAAAAAAACCAGACCAACTTTATAAAGCTGCCACAATGTATTTATATATCAGGTTTATTAAAATTATGTTTAACATCTCCCAAATACCTATCATCCTAGATAAATCTCCTTAATCTGTTAAAATTCACAGAGGCTCCAGAGAAGACTGAGTTCCCAGTTTGTTCTAAGCACACCGTGAAAGAAAGCCCTTCCCTAAGGAGATTGCTGTCTGTAGCAGAGAGGGCAGGAAATGGATCAGGATCCTCACCCCGTCCACTTGGAAACAAATGTACTGCTGAATCAAGTGACTTACAAAACATGACAGCTGTGGTGTCCTGAGACATTGACTCCAGCGTCTAGAGTGTGGGTTAAATAGCCCCTGATATTCCTGTGCCTGAGCACTCATGCCTCCCATTGCCTTTCAGTTCCCTCCTCTTAGCTGCAGTGATGCAGCTGTTTCTGAAGCCACACTGTAAATCTGATTATTTAAATGATCCAGACTAAATATAACCTGGTTTGTGTTTAGAAAAGGTCTGAAAGGTCTTTAACAGTAGTGGAAGGGGAAGAAAAAGTTGGAGGAAAATTCAAGCTTTGACTGGAAATATTACCTATGCAAATTTTAACTGGACAATTCATAGCCAGAATATCTCTGCATCTCACAGCTGTATTACAGTTGCCCTCCAGCCCTAAGCCTTCCTATAGAACAGAGAGAGAATATCTAATTCAACTGATCGATACTTCTCTATTTACTCTGAGCAGCCTGATCTGGTCTGACACAGCTACAACGGATGTCCTGTGAAATGTGTCAATCTACTCAATCACTTTTCAGTATTTCTTTTCATAGCAGTATCATTTTCATACCTCCAATTATAAGGGCTACAGGAATGTCAGACATTTTAGGCATGAAATGTGCTAGAAAGCTGTCTATATTTTAGGCCAACAATCAGTTCTGCAGATCAATTAGGGCAGAACAGATATTACCCAGATGTTTGGGGCGGTGATCAGCAAGAGCAGCAGGTCCCAATGGAATTCCAAAAATGCCAGGTAGGAACATAAAAAACTTGAATTTACAACATCAGCAGTTATGTCACTGGGAAGGGGGAATTCTTCATCCAAAATGCATAAACTCAGAAAAGTTATTCAACTGCTAACTTACAGTAAAATTATTTTACTAAAATTCCAATCCTAAAAGCCTCCCTTTCTAACCTAGGGATGACTTCATCGCCTCCTGCTTCACTGGGTTTAAGATTCCCTGAGTTGTAAAGATTTCTCTAAGCTGCTTCCCTTCATGAACAGCAGATTGCAGCAGAAAAATTTTTCTGCAGTATTTTCTTAGTGAAAAGGTCCACAAATTGATTTTTCACCCTTCACCCTCCCTTTCAAGATACAAATTCAAAATAAACAAGTCAAGATGTTACTGAATGTATGTACATCTTATTCCTCAAGTGGCTTTATAACAAGGCAACATAAATAAAGCATTAGACTTGCATTAATAAAACCTACATAAAGAGCTCACAGAAGCATTGAAGAGTTTCATAAAATTTCAAATAAAAACCATCCGAAATTTAAAAAAGAATACACCTTGCTACAGTGGGAAACCTGAGAATATTGAACGTATTTCCTCCCTCTGAAAGAAAGCAGTTAGACCTCTTGTTCTATGGGAATTCCCAACAACAAAACATTTCACTATGATATTCTTAACACTGCAATATTTTTACAGATCTGCTTGTACTGTGTAACCTCCATACTTAAAATATTCCATTCTGCCACTACTTCATAGGAAGGAGTGCAATCTATGATCTCAGAGGAAGCTATTAAAACATTTAATACATTTAAAGAAATTTCTGAAATGACACCTTGAAATGAAGCCTACAGGTAGAATATATTCCCTCAAGAAAACGTGCCCATAACTGTCAGTTGCATTCCACTGACCTTCCTGACTGCTGCCTGGAGAGTTGAGAAAATCTGTTAACGAAATGCCTACTTTCAAGCTAAACAGCTATGACAACGAAATGCTTGGAGGTATTTTCAACATAGATGACATCTTTCTTCACAAATAGATCTGTTCATACTCAAAAGCAAAAAATCATCTAGTACGAGATGACTTTGCATCAGTTACTTTATTTTGAAGAAAATGTAAAATGCAAATTAAATTTCTATGTTATTATGCATAAGATTTCCAAAGTGTAAAAGACAATTCAATTTTGTACAGCTCTGAGCATTATCCTATAGACAGTGCCTTGAAAACTGGCACTCCGTGCTACTGTCCGCTAGCCCACTTCTCACTGTGATTTTGGCGAAGTCATTCTCCTTTTTTTCTCTCTCAAAGAGAGACTGAACGTTTCCACTTGCAAAGATGAGATTATAATAAACAAATACTTAACATCACAAAGAACTGGCATGACTTAGTGTAGCATTTGGAAAACCATTTGTAGTTCTAGAGCACTGGTCAATGCTAAGTCCCATTCTTTTCTTGTACAGCATATGAAGTAGTGACCTGCAGTTCTTGAGAACAGGAACATGTGAGGCCACAGCTGTGGGCACCCACTGTTTTGAAAATACTGTACGCCATAAATAACTAGTGCTTTGCATCTTCACAACCCACTATTACTTCGCCTGATATTCAGAAGGGTTCTTTACCTCAAAAAGAGCATGTGTATGTAACGTAGTTTGCTGAAATATCTTCCAAGCGCAACAGCCTGGAAGTGGTTTGAACTTGACAACTTCTCCAACTTCACTTACTAAACCGGAATACATTAGTCATTTCAAATAAACATTCCATTACATAGGCTAAGGATTGGATTCCTACAAGTTTCTATTTAAGACTAAGCATTTGCATGTTTATTAATCTTAGATTAAATTTGGAGCTTTCTGAACACCAAGCTGTCAATCCTTTGATACACAATGAAAAGTTCTTTAGTCTCTTCACTATTTGAAGTGCAACAGCAAAACTGAAGATTTTGCTGGGATTATTCCTTCGCCTCTTCTTTGAGATTAGAAAGTAATTTCAAAACTTGTTTATGTTTTTTTTTTTTCAAACATCCTTATTCCTCTCTAAAGCTAACATACATTTCATTAAGAGAATGTTGATTTTATTTGAATGTTGTTTTCACTTGAAATAGCTCTCCCAGTAAAGTGTGATCCTTCTTGTCAGAGAAATTCTATACTACTAATATTTTGCTCTTTTTTTTTTCATTCTTAATTAGGGAACTTATTGCAACTATATCAGCTATCTTACAAAAAAAGTCTATAGCTTGTGGGAATACATACCCTTTCTGGTACATCCCAACCTATTCTGGACTCAGGGTACTACAAAGTCAACCCATCCAAGCCCTCTTAAGGACACTGAGGTCTATGCATCCCTTTTTGCCAGCCAGGAAGTCAGACACCTCAGTACTAGAGACTGCTTTTATCAATAAACGTTTAGCATTTTTCATACCTTCAGCTGTACAGATTGAACTCTGCTTCCAGACCAGCATAAACAGAGTCAAATCCAAATATAACAATGTTAACAAATTTCAGATTATGAGAAGCTGACTCCTGGCTGCATTTACACTGCGAAAATCAAGTATGTTTGACACATCATCTTGCTGGCACAGAATTAGCCCTAGTTTGTGATACTAAGCATTTTAATCCATGAGAAGAGTGAGAGTCCATGAAAAGATGACTGTGTTCTGGATCAGTTTAAAAAGATTGTAAGGAGTAAATTTCTTCTAGCTAGATAACCTCTGAAATAAATACCACAGAATTCCAAGATGAAAAGATTATACAGTTCTCATTTCATGGTATATTCCATGAATATAGGAGAAATTAACATCCTGCGACTTGCTTGCCTATCACCAAATTCCATTTTGATGGATTTCCTGGTTATGAAAACCTTGCAAACAATCCAGATAGTAATCAAAATTCCTGCAGCTGCTAAGGACTCCACATTGGAAGGAGTTTCTCAAAAGGGTGAGTTGTACATTTCAAGCCTTCTGGAACAGAAATGTAATCCTTGACAATACTTTGTATTCTTTTACTTTCGCCCAAGGTTCTGAAGAGTGTAGCAGAAAACAGACATGGAAGGGCCTTTCACACACTTCCCTTCACTTTGCTAGTGAAGTGTCTCAATCAAATTTCCATTGACAAACCCCGGTAATCAACCCTACACCCTAGTAATAAACTTGCTGCAGTTTCTGCATTATCATTAGATGCCAGTAATTGCCCAATTTATAGTAGTAGGTCCCCTAAAATACTGTGAACCTTACTGGCATCTAATTATTTACCTGAAGCCAAATTCTACTGTTAAACTCTTGAAAACATTTTTCCAGTAATTTCCACTCTAGTTATTTGCTACGGCCAATAACCAAGATGTAGATCCTTAGTTCCCCTGCCCTGTCTTTAGGACATCAAAGGCTGTGATTTAGAGGCAGGGGAAGCATATTAAATAGATGTAGAGAATTTGTTTTTAAAGCCTATACTTACACCAGTACTGTACACCCAAGCATTAATCAGGCAAGAAAAACAGAAGGAGGTCTGTGTGACCAGTTAGAACTAACCAACACTATTCAAATATTGGAAGAGTAATATATATGCACTGAAAAGTTTGCAAACCAGAACTTATTCCTAGATATTGGTAATTATTATTGGAAGACTACTAATGTCAAGAGAATACTGCACTCCGGCACAAATCGCAAAAAAGAAAAATGATGTTAAATTAGTTAGATATAGGGGAAGGTATGAATTATTTACTAAGCTCAATTCATGCACATAATTCTTCCAGTCAAGCGTGCAAATCAGATCAGGTAATTTCAGACAATCATATGATTACTAATTTCATATGTAATTACTTCATCAATGTCTGTAGTTGCAGTATTTAGAAGTACAAATTTGATATATTCTTGTTTACATATTTTACAGACAGCTAATACATATTTACAGTCTATGTATATGCTTGATATAAAGGTTTAATAGCCTAGTTTTATATTTAAGATATTAAGATAAGGCCATATACTCATAACAAAAGTTTTCATCTAACTGTAGAAGTCTACTTGTAACGTCTATCTTTCTTTGGTTTATAAGGCATAAATGGTAGTGTGTTAACAAAAATCCTTTTGATTTGCTCTCATTTGTAATGTCAGGTAATATATTTCAATATTAACTTGAGAGAGGGTGGACAGCAAATGCAGAGTAGCTTTTTACTTAAATCCTAACAATTGCTACCATGAAAACTTAAGTAACAATCAAATTGCTGCTTCTATAGTTAATAGATTGCTAACAAAGGTTGCTTCTGAAATGTTCTTTTAGCTTCCTATGTAGGTTAGAACGTAACAAAAATATATTCCATATTCAGAATTTCTGACGATGGTTATATTCAACAGTTTGTTCTTATTTACAGTTTCTATGACTACTAGAGCAGCACTAATTTCTCCAAATTGAAAGAAAATAGAATCCAATTTGTATATTTAAACAAGAACATGCACAATTATCTTTGAAAGCTATTCCAGCAGAAAGAACATATATAAATACATGTATATCTCCATGTTAATGCAAAAACACAGGCATATATATTCAATTCCAGAGATTTAACAAAGCAGAGAAAAAGCCCAATCAATCTGAACTACGTGTTTTTAATGTAATATTAGGAAATTTTAGCTAGTATTGAAAGAATTCTACTTTTACCTTTTCCAAATGTTCACTACAAGCCACATAAATATTTTTAGTGGGAGGAAATAATACAGTAAAATGAACAGCATAAATACTGTTCCTTTCTCAAAGACTTTCCTATATATCCTATATGCTTTCAGCTTACAAGGCTTAGGATCTTTTTTTTCCTGTATCACTCACATCTATTATTTAAATTGAATTCCCTGAACCTAACACAAGGAAGCACTAATACATATGCTGATGTTGTGAGATTATGACTCATTGTATTGATTTCAATGGTACTAGTCATACATTTGTGTCATGTCTTTTCTAGTAACTCCAGTGGTCTTAGCCACAAAAAGTCTAATGACACCAGAAAAACACACTGCCAGAATAAGTGAAATTCATCATACCTATTAAAGGTATTTCTAATTGAAGAAACAAGGTTTTTTTTAAATGCTGTTCCCAGATTTTTACTTGGCTTTAATATAACAGCTTTTTAAATGAGATTTAATTTATTGCATTTTAAGCATGCACCTACTAGGTTCACATTCAAAAGAATCCATCAGACAAAGAAAATCTTAGGTACAAAAAATTATCCCTTTGATAAGCCTCATTGCTGTGCAACTGGGCAGCCACACAGCCCTGACCAGCCAGGCACACAGCACACGAGACAACTTGCAGCACCGGACAGCCTGTACAACTGCTAGTTTGGAAATTCTGAGTTCTGGGTAACCACAGATCCTCCAAGCCATCTAGCTTAACATCCTTGTTCCATGCCAGCTGGCTCACCTGTCCAGTTTCCCTTCAAACATGGATGAATTGACATAAAATATCTGTCTGTTAAATCAACCTTTTTTCAAGGCACTGCTGTTCTGCCAGGAAAATCATAATTGGATTCAGAATTAAGTACTGGGAAATAAATTAGGATTTAATTTTCTGGTTTAAATCAAAACATCAGTGAATCCATCCTTTTTCCCCTCTGGTGATTCTCTCATCCCAGTCTTCCTTTGTATTAAATTACTTCTTTTCTTTGAAAAGCCCTTCAGACAGAGCAGGAAATACAAAAAATGTGTTCTAGGGCACAGTGGAGGAACATTCCTAGTTTTCACTTCTTTCAGTGAACACCTTGTATTAAACGCCGTTCTGCAACCCTCAGTCTGGCCAAATACTTCCATATATATCCTAAGACACACAAAAAGCCTTTCCTGGCTAACAGTGAAATATATTGAAATATTTGCTTCTTTATCAATCCGTATACTATCAATTTCATGCATCACTTGAGTAGCTATGTGAAGATAGCCTGTCCTACCTTTCGGTTGTCCTGAGGAAGAGAAATACAAAGGCCAGTCATCTCAAGAAAATCCAGTCATACCACACTTGGAATCACTGCTCAACAGAACAGAACACTTCAGGTTCAATCAGTTGTTCTGAAATCACACTTAACACAGGTCTGGGCAAGCTAAGAGCAAACACGTTTACAACATAGGAATTGTCTCATTTATTTTAGTTATGTTAAATATCTTTTGTTATACTGGAAACCTGGACTTGTAACTTGCTTTTGTCATTAACATTCCTTTCACCGGTTATCAAACTGCTCTTGACTTCAGTAATTCTTCGGAGAATGAATCAGATAAAGATAATCGCTTGCTCTGAGGAAGAATACCACTGCTGGTTTTGCCTGTATCATATGTAATACACGAACCCAGTTAACACCATTCTGATATCACGTTTCCAAGATGCGCACAAACATTTTGCTAGAACAGGCTTATCTCTGGCTCAAGGCCTAAATCTAATTATAGCTCTAGGGCAGCAATGGAAGAGCTTTCTTTAAGCACTGCAATGGTAACGTAGGCTGCCAACAGAAAAGGCAGGCAGGAATCTTGACAGATATGAAATATAAGAACTTATCAGGCAATAACAGCATATTGTAAGCATGTCATGCTGTTTGTTTATGTAACAGCTAATGGAAGTTTTTACACAGCAAAGTCCTTCCCTCAGGAGTCAAAACCAGTAAAATTCACTACTGATTAGAATTTGCCACCTTATTTGGAAAACTAAATGTGAAAAGCATATACATCATTAATTACAGTTTAAAATAACTAAATATGTGATTTGCTTTTGAGATCCATGTATGTATCTAATGTGAACAGATGGTAGGGAACAGACCTGCAGCAAGAAACAGGAGATGTGGTTTTCTTGTAATAGTATCGTCAAGAAATTCCAAATTGTCCCCTTAACAAGTTTAGCACTGTCATTTAGTTCAAGAGAGACAAATACTTTTAGAATACCTTGTCTCTGGCTCTATTACAGATGTCAGAATGGCAAACTGCCCCACACAAAAAGAAAGCCAGGACCACTCTTAGTGACAAATTAACTGAGGACTTAGAGGGAGTTACTTAAAACATGTCGGCATTCTCAAGAAAATTAGTACTTAAAAATACAGTAAAACTGTATTGTTTGCAACAATTCCTGACAATTTGTTTTAATTTCTCTCTGAGGAGTTCTGAAGTTTACTCAATTCCACATTCTCTACTATTAATCATGAAAGGAGCTCCATCAGATTTGTCAATATACTAGGTCCAGATTATGTAATTTATAGAAAGACCATATGATTCTCATGCCAGAAATGGTGTCCATTTCAGAAGAGGTATTTTGAATGGTCTCTGTTTCTACCCTATTTTTTAAGAGCACTGAGGAAAGCTCTCTATTTGTATAAGTGGGCACAATACCAAATGTCAGTAGAATCTTCTTCATTTACACTGTCAGCCCCAGACAATGGCCAGTTGTTAGCTTTAGCAATCATACTGTATACTGCAGGTTCAGAACAGGGTTTACCTGAGACTGGACGAATTCATAAAAGGGAAAGCCGCTGAAGATTACTTAAATGATATAAAACTGGCAAAGTGTTGAAGACAGGGAGAAGAGTCAGAGAAGGTTTTACTACAGGTTTTGCTTACTCTCACAGCCTTCACTTTTGGTCACAGATGCTCATGTATGTGACCTTCCAGTCTGGCACAATGGAGTCTTCCCTATTTTCTTAAATAACATGGAGAGAGAATGAAAACCTTGCTCCTTTTTATCACCCCAGGAGTCATCACTGAATCTCCAGTTCAGTACTCTTCAGTGTCTTACTCCCAGATGTCCCAAAATTCCAGTTTCAGTTCAATTTTTAAGAAGGCTGACACTCTCAGTCAGGGGAAAAGAGAGTCTAAATAATTTAAGCTTAAAGCTTTTAAAACTTGCCTTATTGCTGTTTCCATGCTTTATTTTCAGCTGGTCATTGCTTGCAATTAAAATATTCAGACCTGTTGTGATTAACTTAATAGCTTTACTCTCAGACTACTGGCAGTTGCAAAGTACACAGCAAGATTTTTTTATTCCTAATTAAGTTTCTTAGCGTGAGTCACATTTTAGAACCAGAAAAGGAAACACCTAAAAAGAATGAAATTGTCAGGCTCTCTCTCCCCAAAGCAGCTGTGTATCTAGGGATGAATCTATGTACAGGAAAAGGACCTGGGGGTGTTGACTCACAGCCAGCTGAATATGAACCAGCGTGTGCCCAGGTAGCCAAGAAGGCCAACGGCATCCTGGCTTGTATCAGGAATCATGTGGCCAGCAGGACTAGGGAAGTGATTGTTATGATGTACTGGCACTGGTGAGGCAGCGCGTCAAGTACTGTGTTCAGTTTTGGGCACCTCAATACAAGAAAGACATTGAGGTGCTGGAGCGCATCCAAAGAAAGGCAACAAGTATTGTGAGGACCAGCTGAGGGAACTGAGGTGGTTCAGCTTGGAGGAAAGAAGGTTCAGGGGAGACTTTCTTGTTCTGTACAACTACCTGAAAGGAGTTGGAGCAAGGAGGGTGTTGGTCTTTTCTCCCAAGCAACAAGCGATAAGACAAGAAGAAATGGCCTCAAGTTGCATCAGGGGAAGTTTAGACTGAATATTGGGAAAAATTTCTTCACTGAAATGGTTGTCAAGCATTGGAACAGGCTGCCCCAAGAAGTGGCTGAGTCACCATCCCTGGATGTGTTTAAAAGACATGCAGATGTGGAGCTGAGGGACATGTTTTAGTGGTGAACTTGACAGAATTGAGTTAATGCCTGGACTCTATGATCTTAAGGGTCTTTTCCAACCTAAACAATCTTATGATTCTGTATCTGCCTGCCTCCTAAATATTTCCTTGAGTTCTCACTGGCAAACTTGGTTGGAAAATGTCTGCAGAGAACACAGAGATGTTCAAGTTGTTTATTTTAAGAATCCATAGTTCAGTAGGTTGTACTCAAAGTCCTTTGCTGATAGTCCATAGAAGTTTAGAAGAGCATTCACACTTTGTTTCTTGCTAATTGCTACATGACAATTATGTAGAGAAGTGTCTGGCATAATGATGCTTTTCTTCAGAGTAAGGATTCAGTTTCCAGAAAAAGTTGCATTTACTGAAAAAGAGGCACATTACCAAAACCTATATAAGATAAAATATGAATTCCACTGTTGAGACCTATTTTTCTACAAAACAAAATATTATCACACCTGCAACTCTCAAATTATTTCAGGAAGAGGGCCAACATCATAAAATACAGAAAACATTAATGAGAAACCCTCTTGCCTTGTGGTGGCACCTTAAATTATTTTTGATGAACAAGGCAGACTTCCAAAATTTTCTTTTCAGAAATCAAAGCCAATACTCAGATTGAATAAAATCAAGCTTGACTCAGTGGCAGGCAGCTGCAGTCTGGGGAAAAGAGCCTTCAGTTTCCCTTCCATTTCCCAGGACACTTCTGCTTAATAGCACAAACCCACAGGACCCAGACTGTTAGCTCACAAAGCCATATGCTTTTCTAATAATCTGTAGGAACCATATGAGTATTTAACTAAGTGCTATTCTCCTTTAGTCAGCTTCCTAGTCCCAGAGTTCTTTAGCTCTTCCTTCATTAATATATTTAAATCTAAGCAGCTTCCCCTTATCTTTCTTGTCTTTACTTAGCAGTTTAGTAGTTTGAAGATCAGACAGCTGAATTTTTTTCTATTTCTTTTAAAAAGAGCCACCAGTAAGAACATGTATAGAAGGTGAGAATGAAATAAGTTTGTGGTGTTCATGTCAAACAAATGAGAACAAGAAAGGACACATCCTACATTTGTTTCCATCTTTGCCACAAGAACGAAGAGCCAGCATTTTAGTGCCTCATTTGCCGCTGAAAGATGGCAGTAAACTTTATTAACTGTGACCTTTTGTATGCATTTGAATTGCCGGTCATTCCCAGTTCTTCCCATTTACAGCATCGATAAACAGAACAAGGGCATTTGAGCCAAAGAAATCCAAAATAGCCACTCAAAATACAGAATACTAATTTTTTTAAATTTGTATTTACAGTTCTTTAAAACTTCATAGCTCTCCACTGGCTTTGTTAGACAGTAGCTTTCTTCTAGATCATTTTTTAAGCAACTCACCAGCAGGAACAGTATCTAAGTTATTTCGCTTTGTTGCCCTGCAACATCTGCATGAGCTGACATTCTGTTCAACAGGAGTACAAGTTTCCAGTGCAGATCGACCACATCACTGGGACAGCAAAGGAGGTGTATTTTGCAACATGCGCTAGGAACATAAATAAATGATGTGATTTACCTCAATCTTTATTGTTCTTTGACCATTATGACCTTGGTGCAATCATTAGATAACAAATTACAAGTCCTTGCATTCACTTTGTTTGTATCTATCTGGTGACATTCAAATAAATTATACTTTCCAGTGCTTCAATTCATCTCACAAAGATTATATATTGCCTTTGTCCTTCATTTTTCCCCACACTGGTAAGCTTTTAACATATTTGGAAAAAGAGCTTATTTGCTCAGCCTTACATACCTCCAAAATTGTAACTGAAAAAATCAGAAAACAAAACTAAACATAAACCCCCATGATTTTGTCTACAAATAAGCACAGACTGATCTACAGTGATATGTGTATGAAATAAGAAGCTGAGGTTCAGCTTCTCAGAAGGGTGTCAGAACCAATGATTCACAAGTCAACAGAAGATGGTAAGAACATACAGCTTTTGAAAATGTATAAACTGGTTCAGTTCTGAACACAGCTACAGTTTCACTTAATGCCATTCTACGGATCTGATCATGGAGTAGAGATGGATGAATTTTAAAGAGCTTAGGGAAAAGCATAAAAAATATCTTAGAATTATCAGGGGTTTCAGTTTGTGAAGAAAAGAAGTGTCAGAACAGTATACTGCTAAACTGTTTTCTTGGGTGGAACAGCAAACCCATTTGCAGCATTAGCAAGGTTTAAACAGAAATAATGTTTCTTTGAATGATATACTGAGCTGCAGCAAGCAGTGGCAACTAACAGTTCTTACTCCTGCAGAAGTCTCCAGATCTCCACCCCACACACCTACTTTTCTTCCCTGTATCATCCTCAGACAGGCCTGTCTATGGCCTGTGTCCTAAGATGTTAGCAACACGCAGGTAACTAAGCTGCCACGTCAAATTTGAATATTGGCATTTCTCAGCACATCTAGGGGAAAAATGAAAGGTTCCTGATTAGAGTAATACAGTGAAACTACACCAGAGGAAGACTGAGGGTGTTCAAGCAAGAAGGCATAACTAAGTCCCACCAGCATCAACAAAATCACACATAACCAAATCACTCCTTTACATTTCCAAAATAACAGTGAACACCCTAGCAGGATCAACCATGTAAATGACTGCCTGCCATTATGACTGTGAAGGAAATGCATGCATTCCATGTCATATATAGTCTCTGGGACAGAAACATTTCTTAAACCAACAGAAGGATGAAGATGTGTACTGTTTTTAAATATATCCCAGAAAATAGGAATGGCTAAGAGCACAGAATATAAATTTATGGCTTCCTTAAGAGCTTTCCATAGCCCTGAAATTCCCTTGTACAAATTTACTGCATATAGGACAGTATTCCAGACATACTGTTTTGCTGTAATCTTCATCCCTTAGCAAATAAGGAATAGATTCCAGTTCTTGAGAATGGTGAGAAACAGTGCTCCTTTTGACCAGCTAGCTGCGGTGAACTACAATTAGCACTGAAAAAATCTCAAGTTTGTGTCATCAGTAAAGAATGTAGTATAAAACCTTATCTGCTCACACAGACTGAATTCAACAATAACTGTATTTGAATCTCATACAAATCTGTAAGATTTGTCTAGAGGCATTTAAAAGAAGTGTAATTATAACTTGAGGATTAACTATGAATTGTAAGGAGAGGAGCAAAGGAGAATTCATGTTCCACAAAATAAAAATGTTATACCAAGAAAATAAATGATGGAAATAATATTTCTGATAGTAATACTGATGGGAAAAGGCCCATGTGCTTTTCTATTTTTCTCTGCTAATTTGCTGGGAACTTTCTTCATTTCATTTATGTCAATAATTCTAAATTTTCTGCTGCCATTACTGGCCATAAGCAGTGAGCTGGTGGGTCCAGACCATTAACAGCTCACAGCAGCATGTTTCTAGAAAATAATTTCCAATTCTTAATTTGAGTCTGGCTGTTACTTAGTTTGATAAAGAAATCATTCCACTTACCTTGTTCTTACTTCATCCTCTCCAAGGAGCTAGGCATATGTAAATCTTTCTGGGTCTTGTATCTTTTGTAATAAGTCTTTATGGGGGAAAGAAACAATGCGAATTAGACAGGGAAAAGGATAGAAAAATCCAAAGCTACTAGAAATTGAAATTCACAATAAAAATCTCTCAGTCTGTATCGCTGTACATCAAAAGTACACGTTGAATAATTTGAAAGTTGATGCATCATTAGATCTGAATTACACAATGAAGCATAAATTTACTTTTGTATAAACCATGAAGTATTGGGTCTTTTGCTCACAGATCACCAGAACCGAAAGATGTCTGGTTCAATTATTTCTATGAGATTTTTCTGCAGATATTTCATAACCCATAAATGTCACTTATCAAAGTGCAATTACATCACCTCTTTGACAACAACAGCATTTGTTCTTAGTGGCATTCCATTTTCTGTCCTGTTTCAATACTTTTTCTCCCTCCTCCCTCTCTCTCTCTTATTCCTTATTAACCCACAAGACAGCAATAGCCAACACAAGAAACTAGGATATGTTGTCACTTGGATAAATATTTTGCAGAGAGCTTTCCAGCTAAGCAACTGAAGTGGGCAAGTACCACTTTCAAAAAACATTAGGTCCCAAGGTGTCCATCTCACCCCTTTGCAGGAATTCCTGCCCCCGCCACCAGAGAATAGCAGTGTACACATATGACACCCTGCTCCCCAAGTTCACCGCATAGCATATTAGTACCAAATTAGCATCAACGGAAATGCTAAGTTGTGAATGAGAGTGGCAGAAGCACTGGCACACAGCTCACTCTTCTGGAGCAGGAACTTCTGGCAAGGACTGGAAAGCAAAAGGGCAACTGCAGAAATCCTAACTGTTCCCACTAAATCACCCAAGTCTATCTGTCAAAGTCCCCAAATTGTCTGGTATGTCTCCAAAACACTAATCCAGGTTCTGGAAGCAGAAGAGCCAGCAACCATGACACCCAAAGGAAGCTTCTCTTCAGAGTACTTAGCTCAAATGCTGATGTCATGACGGCCACCAGCACAAAAGACAGCTTTGAGCTAACTCGGGTGCCTTTACAGGACAGGGCACTGAAAAGCCTGAACACCACTGTCCACTGAGACTTCAGTTCCCCACCACCTACCTGAAAGATGCAGCAAGTTCCTAAAACCGCTGTGTGTTTTTAGAAAAAGAAAATAGCCCTAGTGTACCAGGAAACACAACTTCAAGCAGTGAACATTTCTAAGTGGTGAAGTGTCCTAATGTGCACTGTGGGGGCAGGGGGAAGGGAGAATGGAGGGGAACAGATCTGTAAGAACCGTTACCCTCTTCTTTCTGTCTCTCCACCAGTTTTAGACTGCCCTCACTGCCCTCCCCTCACACACCCTCTGGGACAGGCTACATTAACTACACTACTTGAGAAACAAGTCACGTAGAGACCACACGCCTGTAGGCTGGTAGATGTAATGTGAAAGGGTTGAAAACTTCCATTTCTGCAGGACAGGAAAAGATACCAGGAATTTCAAGAGACAGGCACATCCCAAAATGACTGCTCTGACTGTATAAACACCTTTGAACTTCTGTGCAGAGTTAAAAAAAAAAAGAAAGTTCAAATAACATGAATCTTCTAGCTTTCAGTATAGGCAGTTTCTTTATATCCCAGAAGAATATGCTGATCTAAATCTTCTAAGGATTTTTAGATTTGTCACAGATACAGTAGGTATAAAGTACACCATTAACCCATTTTTATTCAGCAATAATATCTGAGTATTTAATAAGAATTAGCATATATTCTATAGCTGATTGGCTATATACAGTCTTTTCAATGTTACTCTACTGTATAATGCAGATACTTCTAAAGATATTCAAAAGCACCATTAAACCATGTTCATAACAAAAACTTTTATAATAGACTCAATTCCCAAGAGTTTACAAAAAAGAGATTTGTACAAAAGTTCCACTTCTCAGCTCTGCCTCCTAGCAGTCTCGTAAAAAAATGCTGTTAAGCTACTTGCACTTGAATGTACTCAAAGGCCCAGAAAGCAGAAAAGATGGAGAACACTGACAGGATACTGGAGATGCTGATACTCTGTCAGTAAGGAAAAAGCCATTTTCAAAACAGGTGATGAGCAAGAGGAAACTCAGACCAGTTGCTCTGCATTTACAATCTGTAAATCATCTCACTCATATATGCCTAAATACTTATGGGTAGTTATTTTTCCTCCACTATAGTAGCCAGTTTCATTGGATAGAGACACATCATTTTCAGAGTACCTAAAATACAAATGCAGCTAAAAAACAAACAAAATATAATCGCTGCTCTTATGCTGCACTTACAACGTGTTAGATCTACTTTATACCTCAATAGAGCCATAAAAAAGTGTTCACACTTTGCTTTCTTGAAAATCTGTTAATCAAACATCTAGCCTTCGTTAGCACAAAGCTAGTGCTTGTTAACATTTTAGAAAATATAAACTACTTTAAAAGATTTGATTCAGCTAAGCACTTAAACAGGAAATCCCAATTCATTTGTACCACAGCCAACTCCATAAACCCATACACATCTTTCCATCAATTCCTAAATCTAACTAAAAGCAGAAGATATGCATCTAAAATGCCTAAAAGCCCCTCTGAAATACTGAAAACAGTATGAAACCTTCTGCAGCATTTTTTGCATGTAGTCAAGTGAAAACATTTTGACAGATACTTTTAGAATGCTATTCAAGTTTAGAACAGCTTGAAGTGCAGCAGATGCTGTGATCTTAATAGATTATCACCGTACATATTTAACCTTCTTCTCTATAGTCTCAATGACCATTCCTAAAAGGAGAGATTTACAGGAGAATTATCAAAATGTTTTGGTTTCAGTCTTGTGGATAAAAAAAAAAGTTATTCGGTAAGACAGCATTACCAGAATGACCTTGAAATGTGTTTACTTTAAAGAATATATTTTGCCCATACATACATTCATATGCATGCACATAGGCACAAACACTGAGGTTTTAGAAAGGCCTGGTCATCTACCAAGCTTGCTGTAGCTGCAGATCCCTCTCAGAACCATATATAACCATAGCAGTATACCCAATAACCAAACCAGTATCAACAGGAACTTCCTCTTGCAACAGCTTTGATAGAAAGCATGATCAATGTCAAAGATTAGAAGCAGAGTTAATCTTTCCTTCTCTTTCTGACATTTGTTCGCTTATAACTGCCTATCTAGAATGTACTGTCTGTGTCTCTTTCCTGGATGTATCTCAGGAGATAAGCAAGGCTACAAGAGCTCTAAAATGCTAGAAGATTATAACAACTAAAACACAAATTCTGTCTCCTGGTGCACAAATACCTTTTTCTTTTTTTCCCTTTAAGAGCTTAAGCCCAGAGCTTATCAAATTGTTGTTTTGAGTAAATCTCAAATCTCTGACGCGTCAAAGTATGTGCTGTTATTCAAGGGTGCTATAAAAATTCAAGGTAGAGTTTAAGTCCTAAAAAAATAAAACAAATCATCCTTTAACACAGCAATTCCCAAATCATGTAGACTCATATGAAAAGGCTTAAAGATGAACCATCACCAGGTTCTCCTATCTTGTCTTTTGCTAACCTGCTCTGGTAGCAGTAAGATGTAAGTTGAATTTAGCAGCAGTGAAACCACTAGAAATGTCCTGAATTACACAGAATAGGATGCCATGAAAAGGCTGCAATCCAGCATTCTCTAAGAATTAGGTCTCTAAAGAGCATCTCTGAAATGATGCTTAGAATGTTTGGAATTCAAAAATCTTCAATCTCTCAACAATCCTGGCCCACTACAGCACAGCCTAGAGCAAAGGAAAGGGCTGTAATTCCTACCCTCCTAGGACTCAGCAGCCTGGTCACAGTCCAAGTAGATCCACTGGAAATACTGCCCTTCTCCACTCTCTTCTTCCACAGATAGAACGTGTTTATGGGCAAACATGGGAAACAAGCTGGTTTCCTAAGCCTTATATCAAAGAATATCAAGGACATAAGAAAGAGAAAACTGCTGTCATGATGCTTCTGTTCTGTGAATAAACAAAGAATGAAGATTCTGAGGTTTCCTGATCTGCTACACTTCTATGGCTTCGTACCCATTGCGAGGATTCTAATTAAAGAGAAACCAGTATTATCTCACCCTTTGTCTACATTATAATTAACCTGCTTTCTTTCCAAATTAAAGGCACTGAAGCAGAATTTTACTTTAATGATGCTATTAATTTCATTTTCTTGGGCCTTTTACCTTTCTTGCCCATATTACTTGTCTGCATTACTTTTAGTCTCATCTCTCCTGAGCAGTGATCCATTAGGTGAGTTATTTTAAATAATGCTGCTGTGGTCAAAGGACTGGGTGTGAAATTTCTTCTAAAGCTTCTCCAGTGCTCACTCTCTACCAGATGACAAAACACTGGCACATCTAGATCTGGAATCATGTTCTAAAGGATGCTATCCACTTAAAATTCATACCAAGCCACACCCAGGAATTACGAGTTTCCCTCTTAAAGCATACAAAAATCGGATGTAGAAGACTGAAAAAGAATGACCACAGAAGAAATCAGAGGAAGAGTACCAGGGAGGACAAAGCATGCAAAATTAAATGACAAGTTGAAGATAAACTGGAGATAAGCTGAGAACA
Source organism: Eurystomus gularis (assembly GCA_013400335.1). Lineage (NCBI taxonomy): Eukaryota > Metazoa > Chordata > Aves > Coraciiformes > Coraciidae > Eurystomus > Eurystomus gularis. The sequence goes on along the minus strand of VZZY01021247.1, from coordinate 161,563 downwards.
GGTGATGAGAATAAGAAAATGGAACATAATGCAGCAAGATTGTGGAAAATATTGAAGACAAATTAAAAAAAAAACAAAACCAAACAACAAGACAATATGGGGAGACACTAGAATCTGGAAACACAAGACAATGCTAAAAAACATTTCCTCACCTTGCTGATTGGTTTTAAGTAGTGAATTTTTGGTTAACTGATACTCTGTAAGCGGGACTGAATTAGGGGCTTTCCTTACTTGTCCGTCAAAAGTCATATGTAATATACAGGGAAACAATCCCATTGAATTCTGTTACCTTCCCCACACCCTATCAGATCTCGGTTCTCTGAAACCTCTTCCCTTTCTCTTTTTTATAGATCCCAAAACTATACGGAGTGCCCCACCAGAAGAAAATGCTTTGGCAAATCACAGCATAGCAACTTAGACAAATGTGCGTTAGCCGGCAGTACTATTTCACTTTGATGGTCACACACAGGCACAAACCGAACAAGTGCTAACAGAGCACTCGAGATGGATATCACGTAAGAAACACTACAAAGCCTGCAAGCAAATATTTGTTTGTCCTGCTGCAGGTATATTTTAAGTATTCTCATGTCTATTAAATATCACATGGAACAGATGAAAATACAGAGTAAGGATATTTTAATAAAAATAGAGGAAAGATTATTTGTGCCCTGTGGTCTGGAACTGGGATGTATATACACTGAAATACCTGAGGAATAAAGCTCTACACATTAATCTAGAAGGGCAAAGGTGGTCCTATATAGTGTCTCAATACTATTTCATATTGATTAGTACTGTTACCACAGTGTTGAAAAGCTATGGGATTTTTTGCATAATTTGTCCCAAAAAATATTACTGTGCATATTTCATCAAAGCTATTTCAAAGCTCAGGCTCAGTTTCTTCTAGTTCAGGTTCTTGGAGGAAAACATGTAAACTTAGAGCATTCAAAGTCCTAAAGTAATTCAGCTGCAACAAGAAAACAGAAACAAACTACCTATATGATATGAATGAAGGAACTTTTCAAATAGTTACAATTCATTTTAAGAATGACACACACATAATCTGAAATTAACACCTTCTAGACAACCCAGGCTATTTGGTGCAGTTATTGTATTGAGTAATGAGGTGCAAAGAATGTGGTGGGGGGGGTGGGGGGCTTGATGTGCTGCCCTCCATTATGGTTCCAGGACCACATGTCCACACTGTATCTTTACCTCAATGCATTTCATGGCACCTGCCAATCCTGGGCACACACTATGAGTGCACAGAGAGAGCTCACTGCCAGAGCACCTTCACTTACCCCAAAGGCAGAGTAGCCTGAATGGCACCCCAGCATATGACTTCAGACTTGGTTCCAGCAGCAAGGAAAACATGATATACTCCAGTGCATACAGCCAGTCTTCTACAGGCACCATGCGAATTTGCACTCAAAAGAACCCCTCTAGCTCACATCACTCACCCCTAGGGACCTGCAGTTCTTATCGCAGCTCTCATCACAGACAATACCACCAAAGACAGAGGCTGTGCCACTTTGGCAGCATGCTCAGCACATCTCATTTCCATGAGGAGAGGTGGCACCTGTCAATCTGAGTGACAAGTCATCAAAAATTTTAAGCATTGCTCTGACACCAGTCCCTTCTCTGAGGCTTAACAAGTAACTGCTTCAGCTTTCTCCTTGTAAGAAGTGAGGAATTATGCCACAAGAAGGAATTTGGGCCAGTAGAAAGCACATGCCAGAGTAATTACATTACTTCACACATCTTGAGAAAACAGCAACTCTCTTCTGAGTAGTTTTGTAATACTCCACACACTTAGAAGTCTCTCTGTATTGCAAAGGACCAAGGAGCATCGCTGCTTGTAGAGCTTTCTTGTAGTGGCAAAAACATAAGTACAGCAACCATGAAAGTGTTAAAATGAGATTAACTGCAGGGTTACATTGGAAGTTGTAACAAATTAGGACCCAAAGACACACAAGCCAGTGAGGGGTAGAAGCTCCCGAGTGTCAGGCAAGTCTCAAAGTTACGTGAAGTACTGTCAAGTCTAAGCCCTGCTGTCACATGTTCTGAAAATTTCCTAGGAAAAGTATTTCACTGGTCTCCTGAGCCTCTACTTTTCAGTGTGTATTACAAGATACTAAATGCATATCCAACTTAGATCAGCTACCTTCTTTGTTTTCACTTGGGGACTATTAAGGATGTGCCAGTGGCTACAAAATGCTGCTTAAAAGACTTAAATTAAATTCCCGGTCAAATATTAAGCTTCATTCATCTTTTTCCTATGGTCCTTAAGCAACAGAGGGTTCTGGAAAAATCTTTTGGGAGGCATAGTAGACTGCAAGCAAAAACAGAGTTAGTAAATCATTTCTGTAAAAAGTAAAGGGAGAACATTCCCAAATGCCAACGGAGGAAGCATTTCCACTAACATATGAAGCATAATAAATAACGGACAACTAGATAACTGCCATACCTAAGCATGTACTGCAGTGGGATAATGTGAATTATGACGAGCAGAAGGCAAGAAATCCAGTAGTCATTCAGCCAGCTTCCTTAAAAGGCAAATTCCTCAGCGAGAAAATAGGCTGTTTTGCTAGCTCTCTCTTCTTTCTTCAGACAATCCACAGGGGAACACATCACCAAGAGAGAGCTCAGCAAGCTATCTCCAACAGGAACTCCTTCACACCACTGGGTTCCTGGTTGATATAGTTCTGGCCTCACCCACCACCCCAACCACAACCACCTGGGGGAAGGCAGGGCCTCACAGAGGTGGGGCAGGCTCTGCCTCTGAGGCCTGGAGCTACAAAACACAGAACAAACCACTGCCAGGTTGTGGTGACTCATCCACTGGTCAACTCCCACTCGTGGCCTACAGCTTAGACCCCAGCACTTCAAGTGCATGAATTCAAGCTTCTTGAGAAACAGTCCCAAAACCCATTCAAAGTATTGTGTTTTATTAAATAATGAACCATGCACTTGTCTTCCTTCAGATGAGTAGACTGATGTCCATGTATTAATACTGTTCACCCACAGCAATCAAGAGATACGAGTTGTTACTTTTATTTTCAGAACTTCCTTTATCACTAAACCATTTTTTCCACCAGGAGTAAACAGTAATGACAGCATTCTTACAAAGCTCAGGTCTTGCAGTCTCAGATGGTAAGCTGTAGCATACTCACACCAAATTCAACAGTCTTGCGAGTTCACTCCTATAAAGGATCCAGCCCATGATCTTATGAGGTCACATTAACTCCAGGTAAAAGAACTGGTCTTTAAAAAGTTTTGGCTGCTTTCAAATAAAAAATTAGGTTCTGGGGGTTAAAAAGTTAAATTCAAAAAGTTAAAATTAAAATTGAAAACTCTTCAAAACTTCTTACAGTCAGTGGATATTCGGGAGTTAATTATTTGCAGCCTCAGCATTAATCCCTGTCACAACTAATGAAAGACTTCATATTAATAACACTGGCAAGATACAGTAACAGTTACCTGATTTCTATGGACAGTGTTACATGAATGGAAGCCTTCCTGCCTTTACATATGTGCTAAAGGGTGATTTTTACAGAACGAATTCTCTGTTGTGTACATTTAGGTTTTAATGTTTAAGAATTATTAAAATCCACTGAACTTTACACAATTAGTCATGACATTGTATAACTATTTGCCCTTTGTCTTACCACTGTCAGCCATTTGGACTCTGCATGCATTAAAACATTCAAATAAATTGTAAGTGTATATGTAAACTTAGAGCAATTACAGGGATTTTGTTTGACCTTCAGTACCTCATGAGTAAAACAAGTTAACTCACTTGGGAAAAAAACAGGAATCAGCTGACAAGCTAGAACTGGGATTAGTACTTTACTGATGTGTCCAAATTCTGAGGTTTGTTAGTAACAAGGCCGACTCAAGGTCTGCTTAAACCAACAAAGAGAGCATCTTCTACCCTGAAGCATTTCAGATTTGGCTCTATATTCTCTGTGAAGAAAGAAGCAGCCCGTTTCTCACTTTAAAAAAGAAAACACCACCTCTAAGCAGAACAAAATAGAGCAGTTCTCTACATTTATCAGTGAGAATTAACTTGACAGAAAGACATTACGGATTTTATTAACAAAACAATAAAACAAAACAGCCATGATAGCAAGATGCAACAATTTTTCCCTGTGATGTGCACTCCTGCACTGTACAAGCAGTACCTTAGTCTTTAGGCTGTTTGAATCACTCAAAACTGACTGAGCCTTCTTTCAGAAGGAACCTCCCAGGAAGCTAACAGAATCAGGGACAGACTTGACCTCTTTCCTGCTTACTATTTATAATGTGGCTACAGTGCCAAACACTAACCAGACTTAAATAATATTCTTCTTATGAGGACTAAACAAATGAGTAAGTAAAATTAGTAAAACTATAATTTCCAGTGCAATGTTCCCATTACAGCAATAAAGAGAGAGTGCCTGTAGAATAAACTAGTTTCCTCCCTTCCAGGATAACCAACCACTGAAAAAAATGAGAAAATAATGAATAATTCAGGATTTTACTTGCTTTATGTAAAAAGGCTCTGCATGGACATTTCATCTGAATCCCATATTCATTGAAAAATCAACTCATTTACTTTCAGAATACTAAATTGAGAAAATTTCCTTGTAGACTACTGCCCTGTTAGCCTATTTTGCATCCTGTTGAATACTCAGTGAAGGACTAACTGGCATAAACACGACAGCCTCTTGCCCTGAAGGTGTGGACAGGACTGTTAAGAGCCTTCTTCATCTCTGATTTTGCATTTCATTAAGTGTACTTGCATAGACAAGATAGTAAAAAATTGGACAGCAGAATGTACTAAACAATAAAATAGGATAATTAGATCACATTTGAATACCATTCTTTGTAAGTCCAGTGAGAGGAAAGGAATAGAGTGATGAGGTCTCTGATGTATTTGTCTCTGAATGTAATTCTATTAAGTAATTGACTCACTTTCAAACAGCTACCAAAAAGTAAAATGGAAGATCATCCCACATCATGCATGATTACCATAGTTTTAAATTTGTCCTGAAATAGAGTTTTACGGCATGCACCAAGGAAAGCAGTAGACAACTTGCTACGACATCCTGGTGTCCTTCACAGCAATCACCAAGCCAGAGCAGGTATGAGAACAATATACTCTACATCCTATCTCTGACAGCAGGTCTGGCCAGGTACATCAGAGGCAAGTATAGAGGCCTCTCCAGCCAGGATACAGTATTTTTACTGATGAATTCTTCAGTTCACACCTCTGCAGGATTTCACACTAAAACCAGGCATTGTGATGTGCCTTTACTATTAAGCTGCAATGCAAAAGGTGGATGCAACTGTCCATCTTGAGAAGCTGCAGAACATTAAGTGACATCAGTGCAGTCCCAAGGAGTTAACCGTGATCTGACCACAGAAAGCCTTTCAGGTTTTCTTCAGGATTAAGGCTGCATCATTCTTAGTGGAGATTTGTTTTCTCCATGTCTACAACTCAAGGTGATTTCAGCCATGTCCAACAGTCCTTCCATTCATTCCTGAAGTCTTGCTCCAAACAGGTGAGTTTTGTCACTTCTGCTAATTGTCAGTGTATTCAGGAGTATGATCTTCTTTGCAACCAGTCTGAATCAGTCTTAGAAACTCCGAAAGCTAAACTTTTCTCAGCATTTTACTATTGGTGACACAAACTCATGCCGTTGCTGTCACATTGGGATGTATGCAGAATCCAAGACAATGTACATTTTAATAGTGCAGGAAGTGAGAGGCATTGGTTCAGTCACATTCTTACTTCCTTTGGTTGCAGTCACTGCAGTTTAAATTTTTCTTTAGAATATTTAAAAATATCTGATTTTTGGACAAAACTTGAGATTCCACAACCATGATTTCAAGCTGTTTTGCAAATATCTGTGCTCACATAAACATAAAGAGCCATTAAACATCTGTGCAAGCCACAGTTAGTTTTTGCCCTTTCATCAGTTTAATATTCTAGCATTGTCAGACTTGTCTTAGCCCCTTGCTCATCTTGGAATTGCCCAGACCAAAAGTTACTCATCTCAAAGTATGTACCCTGGGCATAACTGTCCTTCAGAAAAAAATGGAACTTCAGGTAGGTTTGCCTGGAGCCAGCTTTTAACCAAAGGAAAGCACTTAACCAGTGCAAATTGTCTCAGTGATCGGGAGCACACAAGTGTTCTGTGGGTTCCTGTGTGTGAAGCTGTCTGGGTTTAACACTAAAGTTCCACAGTGAGGCCTTGCTGTTCACAAACTTTCATTTTACACTCTGGAACTCACACCAAAAAAAGAGTCTCATCTGTCAATTTAAAATAAATAAATAAAGCATTACATTTTCTCTCACTAACTTCACCTGCTTTTAACTGAAATAGTTGTGAAACTCCTGTGTCACAAAAAGACAACACCAGGGCAAAGCTAGAGAAACATAAGGAAAATGGGTTTAGTTACTGAAAGAGAATCATACATTTCGGAAAAGAAAAGCCCTTCTTGGTAATATAGTTTATAACCCTAGACAACAGGATGGTTGCTGCATGGTCTGTAATGTGTTTTCATTTATTTTTAGTTTTTTTAATACTCCAGAGAGACAGCATCTCAAACTACCTGTGATAAATTCCTCTTTGTCCATTTAATTTACTGCAGAGCTGGAAAACATTTCTGGTCTGCAAACTTCCCCTTCATTTACCATGTTATCTTTAAAATAACTTAAAGTTCCTTTCTTGCCTGATTGTAAAGTGTATTCTGAGTCCAGTGCTACAGTGGAAGCTGCACCAAGTAGCTTCCAGATTTCCCACGAAAGTATCTGTGATCTGGAGTTCATGAACTGTGCTGTGGTTTGATACAATAAAAGGTATTTCAGCACATTCTCTTAAAAAAGATGAGCAACCACAGACTTACTTATTCACACATATTACTGAACATTTTCACTCCAAAGTTACCTAATTTTACATAACCATTTTCAAAATATCAGTTTGGAGTTCTCCTGTCATGGTCACTAAAAAAAAAGTTTCCTTACATACCAAATGTTGCAGACAAGCAAGATTTAAGTGTCTAAAGGCAGTATCCAAAGCCAGACATTTTCAGATTTGGCTCATCTGAAATAATTATTCTGAAATATTTTATTTTAGAAGGAAAAAAGCATAATAAAAGTAAATAACGCTGAATTATTCAAACTTACAGTCAGACTACGAGTTGGTCATATTAGACTAAATTTTCCTAACTTAAAATATAACAATCTTTGCTTCTGGCTATCAGCTCAGGAGATACTATCTCCAAGCTTTTGAGAAGATTCCTTCCATTCTAGTAGTACAGTTCTTAAATACAGTTCCAAGAATCTTCCAAGATTACTAACATTTTATGGATCCAGATCTCCAATATTATACATTATAATATATATAGACAGCAAATACAGACAGACCTTATTCAAAGTCTTCAAAAATAGAAAGAAACACACACAGTTTGTCAACTTGGCACTTGAAAAAAATACATCAGTTGCCTCTAAGAAGATTTGCTTAGAAAAGACTGAAGTATCAAACTTCTTCTTAAGGCAGACTTGAGAGAGGAGAGGGTGCACCTGCTGCTCCTTCCGTGGCAGATGACTGCTGCAGTCATTTTGCAGCACACCTGAACAACACTTGGGATCCCCAATGCAAAGAAAAAAGTGCCCTCAACCACTTCAGGTGATGTAGCCACCCTCAAAGCAGATACATCATCACTGAACAAGGTCGGGTGAACACCAGAATAAAGTACAAACTAGGAGAAAAAAATCTGTTCCACTTCTAAGACTGGGAAACTCAAGTGTGAGAGGGAAAAATCACTGAACACCAGCATGGGCTTTTGTTTTGTTCTGAGATGTGTTTACAGCAGGTAGCAGCAGCTGAAGCAAATATTTAAATGACAGCTTCATATTTTTGCTTATGAAGGACTTTTGGCCACATATTTCAAGCATTGCTGTAAACTTAGTACCCAAAAACCACACACATTTCACAGAGAAACAGAACAATTCTGACAGAATTGGAGGGGAAAAAATCCCAGCTTATAGGCATGCATTTATTGTATTTCAGGATGCAAGTCATATTGGTTTAATTGTTTGTATGAGCAATTTTCACCCAGTTTTGAAAACATAACCTACTTTTATTTGCAGGCTTCACAGAACATTGCAGTTAGCATGTTTGTAGCCCCCAGTGCAAAGTGTTCCTTCTCTGTTGACTGAAATTAATATAACAAACACAGAACTGTTTATTTTTCTTTTCTTCCTACATTATTCAAACTTCATCACTGAAACCTTAGAAAACCTGGCAATCTTAGACTCAGACACAATAAATGATGACCCAAAATGTTTCTGAGACAAAATCCCCTGAAGGTAAGCACTCTATGTACAGCCCCATTGTCCAGATTTCAGAATTAATTACTTTTGTCATTTGTGACAGGCATTTTAAAGCAGAGTTAACTACATTAGGAATGTCTGTACACAGAGTAACAGCTCAAAGGAAATGCATCTTTGATAAAATTTACCATGCATTTTTAAAGTTGAAACACAGGGTCTGGTTGGGGAACTAAGCTAAATCTTCCCGGAAAATTAGTTATATAATATTGCCTCTGCTAGTTAACGTGTTTAATACTGGCTCGTAACAAACCGTCATGAGAAAAAGTGACCTGTCTGAGTGACAAGAGTAGTACAAGCAATACTGGTATCTTAACAAGCACATGGTCCCCAGTCCTAGAGGAACTCAGGAACAACACTGACAGTATTTATCAGCTTCAAGGCTGGACAAAACACAGTTTCTCTTTGAGAACGGATGGAAAACTCCTTCTGCTAGAACACAAGGATGGCAATCACTCTGAGGTACAGAAAATGAAGATTTATTCGTAACAGTATATTTATAAGTCCTTCCAGAGTAAAAGCATGATGGGCTAAGACTGTTCAAAGAGACTGATTTCAGAAAATTGTCATAGTCTCAACCAGTGTCATCAGCAGATAGTATTTCATCTCGGACAAACATTTCAAGATTTGACTCCTAAGAGCAAGCAGACATTTAAAAAAAAACAAAACCAACTGAAAAACTTCAATGCAGTTGCTTGAAGATATCAATCCTTACAGCATATGTTCATTTTAGTAAGTATTTTACTTAGGTCCCATTTTACCATTTTAACTTATGTAGCAACTAACTCAGCTAACCAATTTGGAGGGTTAGTCCAACCCTTTCTAAGTGTTGTGCTGGAACTTCATGGTAAATTATAAACACTCAAGGCCTCAAACAAAAGTTTGTGGAAACTACATTAACATTTACAAGCACATTAGTCAAATAAGATCACGAACTCTGAGACAAAACACTAGATGCCCTAGGTGGATCCAAAATGATGAAGCACCAAGGATCACAGAGGTTCAGTGCTATCTATATGACATGATGATCATGTGTGTAAGATCCAAGCTGCAAACACTAGAAATGACAGAACAGATTCAGATTAACTTCCTTACCAAGAGATACTCAATACGCAGCCCAACTGTGAAAACCATGGCTAAGTTCCCTATCCACACAGATGTCACTGCCAGGTTTTAGAGGTCCAGAAGACATAGCAAATGTTCTGAACTTTAAACCAATCATCACCTTAAACTGTTCAGACTTAAGCGATACCAGAAAGTGCACCAGCAAATTGCCAGTCCTCTTGCATGACATAAACAAGACTCAAAGCAAATCAGTTCACTGTAGTACTACCTTAATTTATTTTATTGTGCAATATCTTTCCCTCATTTCCTCGTTCCTTAAGTGGGAAATACCAAATATTGAATAATAGCTACTAGTCAACCTGAGAGTACACTAAATATATTTCGGCTTCATTAAAACGGCATCCACAGGCCACTTGTAAGAAATTACTGGACCAGTCAGATAATTTAATTTGTCTTTTTTTTTGACACTAATGTAAAATAAACCTACTCGGAATCTCTCAGGTAATGGCTGAGATCTCAGTTTCTGTGATAATGTTATTGCTTACACAACGCAAATGGAATACAGTCTCCTGGGCAGGAATCAGAAGACATAGGGATCTTTAGAACAACATAAAAGCTTTATGGAATTTTTACATTAAATCCCAATAGCACTGGCCAGTGGCATCTGGTTATCATGAAGTTTCTCCTATCTTCTGCAAAAGATATTAGATTGTTCCTTTATGTCAAAAAGTTCCTAGTAGTTTGCTTATGCGTATAAAGCAATGTGTTATTGTTCAAAGTCTGTAATTGTTGCGAAAAATAACTCTTCCAAGTCATGCAAAACAATTGCATTAGGTTATCCTTGGAACAAAAGCTGACCATATTTTCTTAAAGTGCAGAATCTTATTAGTTTCTGATATTTATAACAGGCATTAAGGTTTTGTCTCTTCTGAAAGTTAGAAAATTTACAGTTTTGATTAATTTTGGTTTAATTAGTATTAACTCCAGAGAACCATCTGCTGGATAGTGAGGGACTATCAGAACTAACTTTTGGAAGCTTTTTATTTCAGTATGTAAAAAAACAACCTTTAATTTTTTTTCTTTAGACAGTTCATTCCTAAAACCAGCACTTGTAGAACATTTTAAAGTTTGTTTTATACTGCTCTGGAATATTTCAAGGATTTTCTGCAGCATTTTAAAATCGTTTCTAGAAGAAAAGTCAGGATTTTTCCATGGAAGACAAACAAAAAACCCACTCTGCATGTAAGATCTTGCTGAAGGGAACATGTAATTATGTAGTTTCAGCACATTCACAGAAACAAGTTGTTCCAGAATCTACCCTGAAATTCCCACAGGGAGTCTGCATGTTGGCCATATTTACATGATTTGATTTTTAAAGACCCAAAACATGTAGGGACAAGATTTGGTACTTTTGCTTAGAGAAGATGAAATGGTACACCACTACAAACCGACAGAGAGGCAAACCTCTGAGCTCTTCACATGGCTATGAAGAACTTAAAGTGACACCGAGCATGCAAGCAAAGATGGGAGTAAAGACATTACTAGAGTCTGCCTGCCTTCTTTTTCAATCACTGTGGATTAAAATCAATGCTTATTCATCTTTTTTTTCCTCATTCCAGACAATATAAAACTGTTCTTCTCAGGAATATACTTTTTATGAAGTAGTAGCACAGCCATCTAAGAAACCACAGAGAAGTACAGTGATTCTGTGAATTGTAACAAGTCACAGAATCACTATGGTTGGAAAGGACCTTTAAGATCATTGAGTCCAACCATTACCTATCTCTACCAGGCCACTTCTACACCATATCCTTGAGCACCCTATCTGGATGGCTTCTCAATACATCCAGGGATGGTGGTTCAACCACTTTCCTGGGCATCCTGTTACAGTCCTTGATGACCCTTTCGGTGCAGAAGTTTTTCCTAAGGTCTAACCTGAACCTCCCCTGACATAACACCATTTCCTCTTGTCCTGTCAGCCACCTGCCCACAAGCTCTAGGCACAGGAAGCTGCTTTTCCTGGCTTTGAAAAGCCCCAAAACGAGCCTTTTGCTGGCACTTTTTGCACAAATTCCTTCCCTAGTGCAGGCCGCTGGAACTGGTCTCCTCCTCCTTTGTGAATCTGAAGACACGCACATAAACAGTCTATCTCTCAAACCAGAAACCTTTTTCCAATGTTTTCTTCTCCAAAGATGACCTAGTAATCCCTGGCTACTGCCAAGAAAGATTCTCTGATTTGTTACTGTTTGGTTTTTTGACAAACATTTTTACAAGCAGCTATCTGAAACAGCCCACTGAGCCAGCTTACTCATCCAGATTTTCAAGTACCAAAGATCAAACTTCTAGACCCTCTCTCAACAGCAAAGTTAATTATACTGATGTGCCTCCATGACAAGAAATACATATGTAAAACAGGACACAAAAAATTTATAGGATCCATATAAACATACTTCAGTGTTAGATGCTTGCCCCAGTAGCTTCTTTCATAACTGCTAAATTTGTCTTCAGAACATGAAACAACTACTACCCATTCATGCAAATTAAAATTCATGTCATGTGATGTTTCATTTGCTCTATTCATATCCATTCCTAACACAAAACAAAGAATTATTCATGGGATAAAATGTCCAGTTAAAGTCCACACAAGTCTTCCACGGCTATTGCCGCTGTTTCATTAGTAGTATGTAGTTTATGCTTTGTAATATTTGTCTGCCAAAAGTAAATCAGAACTGCTTTATTTACTTGTCTGCAAAATATTAATGAAACATCACCATTCTGATTACATTGTCTTTTCAATGCTCAATACATATTTATGAAATATGGTGAGTACAGTCTTAAACCACCATTGGTAAACACAGTAATCAGGTTTTTAGGGTGAAGCTAGGTTGCAGTTTATACATATTAAATACACAATAATACTTTCATTACAGGTCAAGCAAAACTCTCCACTGAATAATAAGTCTTGCTGCAGATCAAAATACTTGCTTACCTTCAGGACCTACTGGGACCGCTGTCTGAAAGGATTAAAAATTCCACATTCTTATAGTCCTACTATGGATACTAGTAATTTTGAATGTCAATAATTATTATAGATATGGTTGCTCAAGACACCATAGTCTCCCTAAAATTATGTGCAGAGCATCAGAGAACAAATGATGAAGTCTTTTATGAATCCGGGGCGGGGGGGGGAGGAACAATGTTTGTGGATCTGGGGGTTTGAGGAGAGGTTTTTTTGCATTTAGTCTGACAGCCAGATTAGCCCGAGGCAATTCCTATGTCTGTAGTACATCACAGTATATTGCAATATATTTCCTCCTATTGTCTCACCAGCTTCTTTCTGATCCTCAGTTTTTAGTTTCCAGACAAAATGAAAAATAAAAAAGAGCCTAAAAAGAATGTTTTTGTCAGTCTGTCATTAAGCTTTAATTGATTTTTACTGCTCTCAGCATCACTTGAAAATCCATTTAAAGTTTCTATTAGTCCTCATACCTCTTTAAAAACCCTGAAAACTTCTAATTAACAATTATCTTTGCACCTCTAGTCCAGTATCAATCCCCCCTGTTACTCCTATACTCCATTGTTATTGATCAGAGTGAACCATCTATACAAACTTTATATAAGGAGCATGGAAGGGCTTTTAAAAAATTCCTTGCTTCTATCATATTTCTTTAAATTAGTCCCTTTGCCTCTTCTATTCCTCAGCTGCATACAGCTGATGTTACACTAATGAAGAACTTGCCCTGTAAGATCAGCTGCTGTCCTTATGCTGCTGGTTTTTCCAGCCTCTGATGGCATTCTCACAATAGGTTTAGTGCAGTGGATTTATTTTCTCCACCTCTGCTTAGGGATTCGCAAATACTTTATTAAAAGAGTCGTTTCAATGTCTAAACTATTTCTGGAATATGTGACACAAAGTAAGCCAAAGCCTGAATCTCATTAGGAGAATTAATCAAAGAAGCAGAGAATGACTTCTCAGGAATGATGAAAAGCTTTTCTCATTTAAGCACACAGATCATGCATCACGAAGGCATCTGGTCAGGTATGGAGCAGCGCGTACGCTAACGGCTTCACTGGAGAGATTGCTTTAATGACACTGTCAATATGGAGGTGGGAGGAAATTTAGTAAAACACAGGGGCTGAGAAGGAAACATGACTCAGATGAACAATTATGGAAGGCCAGTCCCAGAGCCTAGCTTTTAAAACATAACAGCCTGGTATTTCCTCTGAATACTTTGCTTGTCATATTATAGTAGGATGACTAAACTCACTAGTGCAGCACAGTGGATTCACCACACTAGCTCCCCTTTAGCAGACATGGTGTTTCAAATGGTAATTTAGTTTTCTGGAATTAAAGACAGGCTTTTCCAGAAACAGCACGTAGAAGTCTACAGATTTATTCTGAAAGCTAGCAGAGTTTCTAATAGTTCACTATGATCTTGTTACAGGTGGTTAAATTTTAGTTCCATGCAAGACAAGTTCAGCCACTAAAAAGAAGCCTTTTCAGCAAAATTTTCTTTTGTCATGTATGAAATTTTCTTTTTTTTAAAGCAGATATAAGCTCTTGGAATAAATCACCAATGGGGAAATGATGGCTTTTGAAGAGTAGTATGAATTTTAGAAAAATAACCTGTAATTTGCAGTTATAAAAATGTAAAATTATTTTTAACAGTTGACAAGTAGTTTATTTTTGTGCTACTGTCAATGACAGCATTACAATTTCTTTTATTAAGTAACAAAGTACAGAGGTACCAAAGATCATAGTCCATAAATAAAACTCAAGCTTTGTCTTTGGAGAACAACAGCCACTATCAGATAATTGAAAAATGCTTTAGTCACTGTTTTTAGACAGCTTTTATTCAGCTGTCAGGCAATACACAAAAGGCTAACCTGATCTCAAATCTTACCGTAAAGAAAGAGCTATATTCCCCTAGTATTCAAAGAAGCAAAGGCATAGAACAGCTCAAGTGCTGCAAAAGGACTGGCTGCAATTCAAAGACTTTGTGAATACGAAAGCAATATTCCAAAGTGGTACTGAGAAGCTGTTCCATGAGTTCTCCTTCAAATGAAAGAGGAAAGACTCCAAATTTCAAAATCCACTCTTTCAATTAGCATGAACACACATTTTCAACTTTTTTCAGTGCTCTGTCTTATGTCCCACAAAGATAGACATTATAGAAATATCGTGTGTTAACTGCTGTAGGGCATATATGACACTACTTAATAACAATCTTCGGTGTACTCATTTAGAAAGAATCCATGTACTTTAGATTACAAATCAAATCCCATCTCTACCTGCAGTATCTGAGCCAACTTTATTGAAGCTGGACAGCTTACTCATCCTTCATTTAAATAGCTGTCAGAAACAACATAGAAGCATGTTACCACCCAAAAATATGAAAACACTTAGGTATTTCTTTGTTATTCAAGAGACTTTCCAGATGTTCCTGAGTGCAAGACAGATATTTTGATTCTGACTAAACAGCGTAACTGTTAGAATGTATCTGCCTTAATTCCTCCTGCTTCAATTGCATTTTGGCTGCACAAGTTACAGCATTAGGAACAAGTACATAATTCAAATTAAATAAATCGAGCAAGAATTAACGCCTTTTGGAAAACTGAGCCAGGTCACTCTTGGCTAGTCAAGCAGACTATTTGTATCTGAAATCACCATGTTGAGAAACTTACTCTGAACAAGCTACTGGAAAGATGTACACATCAGCTGCACAGGATTTGAGCTAGCTTTCACTTTCCAAACTTACTAAATTAATAGTCACACTATGCTAATTGTTAGTGTCAGAAAATCGTGTATTAAGCTTGTTGGCAGAACTCAGTCTGTGCTACCAACAGTAACACAGTACCTGAGTAACATGCTATTCTAAACTCAGCTTATCAATAATACCATCACTAAGAACCATAACAAACAGTCTTTAGATTCCATCTTTTTCATAACTACTTCAAGCAATTTCGAAGGGCTTCTCATTAAGATTACTTATAATTAATTACATTTCCTCTTCCTCTTTAAAAGAGGGGAAAAAGGTAACGTAATGGAAATGAGACCTCAGACAAACATGTCTTTTTAATCAGAACAGATTGATTCAACCGCATTCACAGTCAGATTACAGTTTCCTTTGTTCAGTCCATACCTTACTGTGGCAGATGCCTAGTGAGAGACAGGTGCTCCACTCCACCATCTACTTTTTAACATTATTTTCTCATCTTTCATTTCTCTAACTTGTACAGTTTTGACTGCTGTTCTTTTGTACATGTAAGTTTTAGAATGACTCCAATTTTGCCAAGTCAATGATGCCATGATGATCTAATGTGACAGAATCCAATGGTGAACTTGGTATCTTGCCCTTGGCTTGGTCTTCAGCAGCTCAAGTAGTTCAAGTTCACCTTTAGCATGATGAGCAAGAGGCAGGGATACCCTACTATGCCTTTCACTCGATGCTGAACTTGCTTTATGAGGGTTTAACTATGATTACTCTGAATGCTACAGAAGGAAATGGTGCTGTCTTTCTCTCTTGGGAAAGATCTATTACATATTCATACCAGTTAAGAAGAGAAATGCTTTTTAGTGCATACGCTGAAGTATTTTCAATACTGCCCTTGAGTTCGGGTGATCTTTCTTTTGCCTCCAGTATCTCTCCTCCTCCTTACATATCTATGCCTGTTACATTTCATCACTTTATCTTTACTTTCCTCCTTTGAGGGCGCCTTCAGCTCAAGACTTATCTGTCCCTCGGAAAACATTAGTTAAACTAGACAAAACACAGCTCTGCATTAAAATTCTACACAAACTGATTAATTTGTTAGAGACCATGTAAAGTGTCACTCTGAGAAGAATGCCACAAAAATCATCTGCACTTCAAATGGAAGACAGGTGAGGCTCTCAGCAATAGCATCACTAAAATCAATGAGAGATATGCTCCCTGCAACACACGCTCTTGCACTTTGTACAGTTAACGTGCACTCCATTTCACTGTCCTACCTCCACAACCAATCATTTAATTTATTCAAATGTAAGTATCTCAGAGTATCAAGGGAAAGAAAAAAAATGCAGTTGTCAAAGTAAATTTTAAGCAGACGAGATACAGGTACCTGTCGTCTAACTTAATAGTGCTTTTTAGTTGATCTGTTTTTAGTGTAGAGGTTGCTCCTTCCATTTCCTCTGGTTAGTATCCAGGCCAAAATGCAATAGCCCAAACTGTCAGATTTTCACTTTCTAATGAGTATTCTTTACTAATTAGAAAAGATAAACTTTTTCTGGGGAATATATTCAGGATCTGACTACCTATAAAGATCGGGGTTAGGGAGGGAATCTGAGACAGCAGGAGGTCAAATGTCTCTCTTAGAAAGCAGCAGGCAAATGGGCTAATCAACCAACAAGTAGTAGATTGATTACTGCTTAATAAAATACAGAATGTATTCCTTTACATACATTCTATCTTATTACTATGGCAGACCATGAAAGTTCATTGGGGTTAAAGCAGCTATCAGAATTACCACTCCTAAGACCATAACTATGCATTGCTCTAGATCCTGTAAATGCTTCTTAGTATCTAATTGCATTGTGCTTGTGAAACTTTTTACAAATTCCAAGAAGTATGGCCTCCAGACTGACTACAGCAGCTCATTTATAATCCAGATTTTAGGCTTCAGAATTTTCATGGAGTTAATAGTGGTTTGCAATACTCCAGCTACCTTCTACCTCAGTTTTTTTCAGGATTATAAATCTGCCAGGCAGCCGGGAATAGATTCCAAACAGACAGAAGCTTTCATGGTCTAGGATTACATAATTCACTAAGTTACAGTGGTTTCGGGCCTCCTCCTTCTGACAATACCTTCTCTTAGAAAAGGGATATTTGCCTTGTGGTTAACTAGTCTTTATTCTCAAACTACAAACCTAATTTTTACTTTTACATCTGTGAGCTAAACAACAGTATGCTTTACGCTTTACAGAATCTACTCTACCTTTAAACTTGCTCTGGATATGATTACCATTATGCTGATGTAGACTTCCCTCTATCTATCCTCTAGTTCCTGGTAGCTGAATCTCTCATTCATACAGTGGAACCCGTAGCTTTTGAGATCACATTTGCTTTGTACAAAAGGGGTTAAGTCTGTGCACTATGGGCCACTTGTAGTCTCTTGGAATACTGAATTTCATGTTCAGCCTCTTTTCAGCTTTTTTTCCTTGAGGCCCCCTCAGTCTCTCACCAACTACAAGGCAGCAAGTTCCTCCATCCACAGGGTAGGTATCCCTGACACGGTCTGCGCCTCTGACGAGGTCACAGAGAACAACTGTTTTACTTGTGGGACAACTTTCAGTTACACAGTAGGGAAAGCAATAGGAAATTTGGTCCATAAGTGGCTCCATGAGATGCTCTATGGCCTGTTGCAGATCCAACATTAGTTTGTACTATGAACAATCATCACTTAATGGACAGCCAAGTCTTAAAAAAAAAATCCCTCATACCAATAAGCTTTCCCTTCACTTTAGATATTCTGATTTAAAACAATTGTCCCTTTTTATTTTACCTATTTATATATCCACAAATATCCATTTCCCCAGGTTGATTAACATTATATGAGCTATATCAGAACATAATTCCCTGAATTGAACAAGTAGAAATTAATCTCTTGCAAGGGCAAGCCATCAGTACTTTTTTCCTTCTGAAAACTGGTGCTGCATTTTAAACTCCAGTAACTAAAGCTTTGAGTATGAAAAATGCAATAATAGTTACCTAGAGGGACTAGGACTGAAGTGTTCAGGTTGGTTTTAATCAATGTATTTATTAAACTTCAGCACATAGTATCATCTCCTATTGCAGAGGAGGAAAAAAAAAATCTCATTACTTTGTCAATGCTATTTACAGGAATTTTACCTTACAAGGAGACTACAAATGCTTGCTCTTTCTGTGCTTGAAGCCTATTCAAATTCAGCAAACTATGTGTCTGGGAAATTTAGTGTACATTTTTTATCATAATTATTAGCCTTAAGAGAAATCACACAGTGGTTTTGGTCACTCTAACAGCATTAGTAACCGTCACTTGACATAGCTAACTCTGCAAGATTTGGTATAACGTGAGAGCAAAATATTCCCCCTATTGAACAATTATCTCTTCTGATTTTGGATCAGGTATGTATGCTACAGATTACATCACTATTTTCAAAATCAAGAGACTACTCATGTTCCAAGTTAAATTGAAAAAAACAAAATTGTAATTTCCTTAAACTTGGAAGACATGGAATTCAGACACAAATGAGACTGTCAAAGCTTGGACCTCTCTTTGTGAGTGACTGTTTTTAGGAAAAAAAGATAGCCACACCGATCACAGGGAAACAGCCTTATAAAAGCTTCAGTTTAAAGATCATAGGGTAAAGCTAATAGGACAAGAACCTTGCCAAGGCTTAGGGTCAGCGCCATCCACTAACTCAAACAAGGACAAAGCTTAATGATAACGTACATTTCCCCACTCCCACTCTGTGCATGTTTAATACACAGATGCAATCTTTAAACTGCACAAGAGCATGACAATTATTTCCTGTTCAAAGGACAGCAGAAGCTATTATTTTTCAGACACACCTGATTAATGTAAAAAATGCTGAGTTACTATTATTTTGAGTCAAAACGGCTAAGTAATTTTGAGTCAAGCTGAACAATCGTCTCTAAAACAATATGGTATTTCATGTGAGTACAAGACTTGCTTACTGGTAGAACTGTAACATTTGTTGGGCTGCACATAGGCCTTATTATTGAAGAAAATAGAGGAAGGATATTTTCAAAAGATCTTAAAAAGATCAAAGCTCTTCCCTACAATATTATCAGCTGTATTTCTAAAGACATTTCCATCATAATTGATAGCTACGTAGATTTCTATTTCTCACCACAGTCAGTCATACTACAAATAGCATCATTATTGGCTCAGTAGAACTTAGACTGAGGAAATAAATTCGTTTCACAGATGTTACTCAGCATTCATGGCCAAGCTGTCACAAATCCCAATCCTGGACTGGGAATAAAGATCTTGGTAGCTTGTAACAAGCCCTTGTACCAGCCTCACATCATTCATTTTTCCTGGAAGCTCACAGAAAACTGCTTTAAAAAAGAACATCAAATAAATTAAATAGAAAATTCTACATCAAACTATAGGTTTGCAAAATTAACTCTCACTTCTTCCATATAAACAGAAGTACTTTATGCAGTGCCTTCTTTAATGAAACATATTAAAAGAGACTTAATAAATTTATTCATTTTTAACTTCTTTCATTTACTTTAATTTTAATGTCTTTGATTAATTTCTTTACTGAAACAAATGAATGCATTTTCCATCTACTTAGTATCCCAGCATGGATACATAAAGAAAAAGGACAGAACCCAGAAAGATAAGTTACAATAGCTGGGCCTTCAAAAAACAGTGTCAATATCCCAAAGGCATATCTACTTCTATTATTATTAAGTTCAGAGGGTTTTGCCTAGCTCACAGTTTGCCTGAAAAATATCTAATAGCATGGTCCTCATATAAAGAAAAGAACAGTTAGAGTAAGGGGAAAAAAAAAAATATTGAAAAACTCCACAATCCAGGAAAAGTATTTGAATCTGCTGACTCAAGAACATAAAGAATTTATGATGTCAGACAAATTCCTCTTTTGAAGACATTTAATCATATTTTCAGGTATGCAGGGGAACCTTCACAATATAATAAAGGAGATACTAACTTTTTTTTAATTTAGAAAATAATAGATTCCAAACCTCTGTGACCTGAGGCAAAGACACAAAACTAAAGTGACTGTGATTTCATGAAGAATATTATATAGCATTATATCATTTAGCACACTAAAGCTATTGAAACTAATTTCAAGACTTCACGTTGACTACAGAGAATACTCAAGTTCTCCCTGTTGCATGTTTTAACTTTGGCAATTAAGAAAATAGCTATTTGATTCAAAAAATACATGGCATCTTCCCTTCCTACCTGCTTAAGTAGAAGCTACAGGTGTCTCTGAATCTTGAGATAATTCTGATAGAAGTCTAAAATACGTTTGATGTCTAAATTTTGTACAGTGTATATAAATTTACCCTTCAAAAAGAGTCATAATATGTACAGTGATTTATGAAACAACAATTTTGCACTTTAATTATATTAAGACACCCGTTATCTTCAGTTATATACAAGCATATCACTAGCACATAATACAAAGTATATTGATATATCATATAACAACAAAGACCAATACATTTATATACTCTCAGTCCTTGGCACTAATGTTAATTACTGCTTATCTAGCTGAAATATGAACATTTTAATGTGTTAAGAGTCATAAAATGTTTGCCAGTATTGTTTGCCAGATACTACCTGGCAAACAAACCAAATTTCCTCTCAGAAAAAACACCGTCTTATGTGATCGCCTATCACAGCTACAAACAAGGTAACTTATCACAGCAAGAAGCACATTTGCCAGTCTGACACCTCTGCTCACTACTCATCCGCTCCAGTGGTTCTCTGCACCATCACCAGCATCAAGCACCCTGTGGTGTGAAGAGCAGGGTGTGATATGTTGGGGTGAGTCAGAAAGCTGACTCCAAGAGAGAGGGTGTAAGGTGACGACTCATTAGAAAGAAGGTGGTGGGGTTTTTTTTAGTCAAATGTGCGTTCTATTAGTCCAGAAACACACGGTGCTGGGGTGTTTGCTGTACCAGTTATATCAACCAGGAAAGTATCTGCTGTTCCCTGTCACTGAGAGGTGCCCAAAAAACCCAAACAAACGAACAAACCAAACCAACCAGCAAGGCATGGCAACCCACTCCTTGTAAAGCTTCCAATGCAAAGTAGATAAAAACTGAGGAAGTTGAGAAAACACAGAGTCACAGTTGCATTTACACCCACCTAGCAACATGAACAAAAATTCTGGATAGAAACTATGAAAACAGGCCTAAAATAAAAGCCAGGAGTATAACAGGAAGTCTAGCTCCATCATGTCCCAAACTGTGCTTGCCTTGAATTCTAGCACCCATTCACATGTGCACTTTTGTGAAGTGTTATTCACCTACTGATTGCATTCTTGGGTTAATTTTATTGATGCTGAATTCAGCCAGCTAACCTTTACTATTTATTTTTAATAGGTTTGATGCAATACATTTTTAGTGCTGAGGTAAATATTGATTAAAGGATCTGTCTCCATTTGTTTTCATTGCCTCCTGTAATTAGGAGGTCTAGTATGAGTATGAAGTACAAATAACACTTTACATTTGCATGTGAATGACCTTTAAAAATGGACTATACTTTGAAATATCCTGCCCTTGAAGTACAGGACAGCAAATAAAGAAGCCAGTACACATCTCAAGGCACAACAAAGGAACATTCTACAAGTGCCACAAAGTAGCATGGGATCTTCAGAGTCTGGGCAGAATAGAAAGGAGTCCCATGAATCAAGTCTAACCTGCCCTGCTTAAAGCAAAAAGCTATGTTTATACCATTTAAGCGGACATACTCCTGATATTTTAAACTGGGATTTCAAGCTTTTTAAACAATGCAGCAAATAAAAAAACTCCAATCCTACTCAAAGCTGTAAAATGTGGGTGTCAGTCACAAAGCTACACTGAAAGAGTCAAGACTTTGGGTAAGTGCAGAAACACAACTACCAAAAGTGCATAATCGGGACCCAGGGCTTGCAAATAGTCAGAGAAGATTTGCCGTAACTGACTAGACCATTCATTCATGTGAGCCAACAGCCCGCCAGCAGAAACTGCCAACACTTGTTGATTCAGTTGGGAGAATAAAGAGGAATGTCTGATGACATTTTTTTCTGTGTCTGTTGAAAACTGAAGATCAGATTTGTCACAACCTCATTTGGTAGGTAAACTCCCAAGTAACATTGAAACAACATTTAATGACATTTGCCTTTTATGGAATGGCTGATTAGACTAACTACAAGTAAGAGAACTTTGAAATCTATTATGTGAATGGATGCATAGTATCCATTTTCAGACAAGCCATTTTTATTACTGAAAAATTGTTTAATTCACTTTACAAAGTCTGAGAAATCAGGTTTGGAAAGCAGCAAGCAGGCCCATTTTCCTTCTCTTGCCTAGGGTGGGAGGCATTACTCATTTATGTGCTCTACTATGCTTTCTAGCCCTGTGTCATTTTAAATGCAACTTCAAAGATATGAAGCATCCCACACTTCCCTTGGGAAACTACTCCAAAATAGTACAGAGGTTTATTTCTGACATTTAATGTAATCTCTCCTCCTCAGCTTCATCCCATTACACTCACTCTGTCACCTTCTAACAGAGTTTGAAAATAAGCAGACATGAATTTTTTGAAATCTTGTTTAAGTTTTGGACACTGTCATCCAAATCCTGAGAAAAACGTGTTACACCACCCCAAGCCAATCCTGACTGATTTCTAAAATGCCACCCCCAATGCCACACAGCCAGACCAACAGCCACTTTCCTCTCTCAAAGAGCTTCCATGAAAAAATAACAGCTTTCTTCTATAGTCATGGCTGGGCAAGGCTATAGAAATAAGATTGCAGTCAAGGCACAGTCCAGAGCCCTTCATCAGTCCCAAGCAGATTCAAGTACTAGAGATCTCTGCTGATCCGTAACAGTGGAGGAAAAGTTAGTATTTTATTTCTCTCATACAAATGGAGTATCCTGTTGTATGAGTGATATATCATGCACGCTATGACACAGACCCATTTGAAAATGGTATCCAATCATAATAAGAAAGTAATTATTTCAATGAAACATAGGTGAAACAGGTTATGAGACCTGCTACATACCAACAGGTGAGGTTTCCAGCTCCCCAACTCCTGCATGTCATATAGCAGAAACTCTGCTTTTTACCTCTGATGGACAAGAAAATGGTATTGCTCTCTCCAGACTGCAAGTATAGGTGAAATCAGGAGATAAGAGTGACAATGACCTTTGATGTGGAAGATTTATTCCACAATATAACTTAAAGTGCCATCTTTAAAGCAGCACACAGGTTCTAGGATACCTTTCTCCACTGTGCAAATGCTTATGGAAAACAGGAATGAAAAGCAATTTAATATGTAACTGTTCCATAAGTTCCTGATGTGCCACAGGGAGAACCTGCCTGCTTCTGCTCTATTTGTTTGATAGCTGCATACCTTAAGGGGGATCTGAAGGCACTGTAGTGCACCGAGAGTTGCACAAAAACTGCAGTAAAATGCAGCATTTACTTACAAATTACAAAAAATGTAGAAAACATCAGATAAATTAACAACAGTTAGTAAGGGCTAAATAGCCTGTATATAACCTGGCCCAAAATAAAAATCATTGTATTGTTGCCCATGGAGCAACTAGAAAGGAGATTATAAGCTGAGAAAATCTTCCTCCTCCTCCAGGAAAAAAGTCTATCACATTTCTTCACTGTGTGCGCTGTCTGGCCTGCTGCTGTACCTGCAGTGTGAAGTATGCAGACAGCAAGGTGTCACCAAGGTTCTGCCCATTCTCTGCCCTCTCCTTTCCTTTCCTGACTACTTGAGAAGGAATAAGAGATGGCAGGATAGGACAATTTGATGAAAGTAATTAATCCAAAATAAAAACGACTTTTTATTTCAAAGTAGTATGTGATGCACAGTTTCTTATCTGCCTCAAGAGGTTTTTATAGCCCTGCAATTATACAGTTTTGGGCAGTACAGAAGGATTCCAAGCTTGTAAAACTCTATTAGTATCATAGCTACTGTTAAGATTCCTGACTTGTGCATACAGGCATATTTCTCCTGCTACCTTGAAACTAATTGTAAACAAACTTATAACAAAACACACAATGTAACTCACCATCATGTTTAACCCCAGATAGCAATTAAGCACCACACAGGTGCTTGCTCACTCCTCCCAGTGGGATGTGGGAGAGAACTGGGAGTGGCTGGGGGGGGTGGGTAGCAGTAAAATGCATGGGTTGAGATAAAGACAGTTTAATGGCACAGAAAGGGAGGGAATAACAGAATGTACAAAACAAGTGATGCACTGTGCAACTGCTCACCACCTGCTGACCGACGCTCAGCCAATCCCCAAGCCGCGCCAGCCCCCAGTTATATACTGGGCATGATGTCATACAGTATGGGATACCCCTTTGGCCGGTTTGTCCTGGCTGGGTCCCCTCCCAGCTCCTTGTGCCCCTCCGGCCTTCTCACAGGCAGGGCATGACAGGCTGAAAAGTCCCTGACAGAGTATAAACACTGCACAGCAACAACTAAAACATCAGTGTGTTATCAATGTTATTCTCATCCTAAATCCAGATCACAGCACCGCACCAGCTCCTAGGAAGAAAATTAATTTTACCCCAGCAAAAGCAGCACACTCACCTACAAACTCTTTCAGGAAAAATCCTTACTACTTGTTTGTAGAATTAAATTGATTACATTCCTATACCTGTATTTTCTCCACAAAAAAAAGTCATTGATTTAAAACAAAACCTCCAACTACCAAGCTTTTCAGCCAGAGAGAGCTTAATGTCTTATTCCATTAATAGTCCCAGATACACAAGGCAGATAAATTAACGCATCTGGCACATGCCTAGCTATTTTTTCACTGTGTCTCTTTTCCCACTCCTCTTCCTGCCCTTTGGCTTGGTGAGCTTTTCATTGTAGCCACGTTCCATATTGTTTTCACTGTAATGATTCCGAGTAGCAAGTCAATGAACAACGGACACAACGAAACCCAAACCAACTTGCAATAGTAAAGCCTATGCTACCATTAAGGTAAAGCTTGGCAGCTAGTAGGGGGAAAAAAGTAAGCAGTCAGGGGACCTGTGTGCCTAATATTCAGTGAAACCAATCCCACCAAGGAAGAAGGAGGACCAGAGGAAGGCACTACCTCTGGTTTTACCTATTGCTTTTTCGTTATCTTCCTCAGTAACGGAGAATAATATTTCTTACCTTATAGCCAAAATCTCCACTTGCTTATGGGGTGCACCTAACATCCTTTCTGAAGGCAAGAAAGGGCTCTTACTTTTTCTATAGTCTTCAAAAAAAGAACAGCAAGCCAGGAACATTTAACTTTGAGCTAAACTTTCAAACCAACTATTCAAATTCCAAATAAGGAACAGGCAGGTGGTGTTAAGATGTCTCGTAGCATCTCATTAGAAAACAGTGCATGGTTTTGCCTACTGTAAGCGAAGACCATCAGCATTCAGTTACATCCCTCCTTCCAAAAGTCAACAGGAAATTCATTGATCTGATCAATGCTGAGCAACCGCTACAGGGCGGGGGGCGAGGGGACGGGGCGCACGCGCTGGAGGGGAGAGCGGCCACACACGATAGAGGAGCGGGATCGTAACTCTGGTGTGTGAAGCAGGGGGCAGCAGCCGCTGGGGCTGAAGGCCCAGAAAGACTCGGTTATCAACCATCTAAAGTTCACACGCTCAACTTGGAACTCTTTATGTTCCCCAGACACTGGGTTGATTCCCCTTAAGTGTATGCACAGATAGTCACGGCAATGAAGCATTAAAGACAAGAATATATCCCAAGTAGAATTAGACACACCTCAAAAACTTTGCAGAGTTTCCAAGTGAAGAACTACACACTGATGCACTGAGTCAGGCCATGTGCACTTCGGAGCACTCCAACAGAAATACAGAATAACCTGGGGCAGAAGGGACCTCAGGAGGACTCCTAGCCCAGCCTTCAGCTCGCAGGAGGGTCAGCTGCAGGATTAAGCCAGATTGTTCAGGGCTTTATCCAGTTAGGCCTTCAGAAGTTCCAACAATGGAGACCACGCTGCCTCAGTGGGCAGGCTGCTCCAGCGCTTAGCTTTCCCTGTGGTGAACCTTAGAAGCAGTCAGAACTGCTTTCATTTCAATTTTCCACTGCCTGTTCAGTCACGTCCTCTCAGCCTCCATCTTAAATACATGGTTTTAAAGAATTCACCTCTGTCCAAACTTTACCTTTGCATTTTCAAATACAACATACAGTGTACAGATCTGTACACTGAAACATATGCCTTGAGTACAGAATAATTTCCTCCTTAATATCTAATATTGATACTAGGTCTTGTGGCTCAGCTGGTAGACTACCTGAACTGCTGCCAGAGGGTTCCAGTCTAGTTGCTGCTTAGGTCACCTGCTTTCCCAAGAAACAGCTGGATGCTGACACCAAGAGATGCGCTAGTGTCACATACAAAGTGCTCCAAAGGCAAGTCAAATCACTTAGTAACTTTCATTATAATAGATGCAAGAGCAGAGGGAGACATTTTCCATTCAAAAATTGCTTAATGGAAAAGTGATTATCTAATTTTACTAATGCCAATATACACATAGATAGTGCCTTTTCCCCCTTAACCTATTTCTTTGTCTAGCATTGTGATATACAACCATCTTTTCTGAATTCTGCCACAGATGACATCGATGCAAATTATGCATCTCACTAAGATTGCACTGCTGAAATTGAGATAACACACCAGGTTTTTTTCCCTTTTCCCACAACTAATTAAAGTTCCAGGGTTTAAGTACCTGTTATAATGTCCAGAGACAGAGATAAATGGATGAATACATAGAAAGCTCTGTATAACACATGCATGGAAGATAAGAGAGGGCATAAATAATAGTTGTTCTCACATCAATACCACTTCTAAAATGCCAGTAGTGCTTTGTCTCTGCACCCAGCACATCCTTATTTATGCATCTGCAGGCTATAAAAGAAAAGCTAATTGTAAAATCTACTCAAGGAGAAATTCTTAAATTTCTTCAAAAGGTCTTATAGAATACTACACAGGCCACACAATACATAGAGATTCAATTTGAAGGAGATTTTATGTTTTTACTAGTCCTCAGCACTAATGTATTTAACTTGAAGCATGTACATATACTACATCTCAGTGTAATTACATGATTACAGACATCTCATGCCCATGGACTCTTTGTGCACAAATAGTTCTAGTTTATAAATAAAGATTAGAATATGGGTAGGAATCTGATACCTGGGACTTCAGCGAGAAGTGCTGGTGAACTAGCAAGCAAAATCCAAAAAGTCTTAAGGTATGTTCAAATAAAGCAGATAAAAATTCATATGCTGAGCCAAATTTTATCCAGTATCTTCCAAACACTTCCCATAGAAGTATGCTGAGCCTTGTTTACCTTCTTCCTTTGTGGAAGAGGAGCTACACAGAAATAAAAGGGAAAGGACCATCTTCACTTTCCCAAGACATCCATCAGTTAAGCAAACTTCCTAAAATATTCAGGACTTGATTCCCATCTTCTTCTCTGGAGTTTGAATAAATTCAGAAATTACACTCTTTCATTAATGTTTTTTTCTTTTCCTTTCAGCAGTAGGATGCAAATGGAAACTATGTATTAGTTTACTTAAAAAGCCAAAGCAGAATTGTAACAAGCACATTTTCTTTAACAACTGAATTGTCACTGTGTAAAATTAATTTTTTTTTTGCTTGTAGAACTCCCATAAGTTTTGTTTGTTTGTTTTTTGGGAAACTGTTCTCTTGCATCATACTACAAAGGGTCAAGATTGAAACCACCAGTGTAATATTTACTTGTGCACAAGTTCGTTTAGGGGAAAAAAACAAACCAAAAATGAAACCCAAACAAGATTAGTTTCCAATGAAGTAGGTGAAGACAAAGTAAGTAAATCAGTTTGGGGATTTACTTGTCACTAGTGGAGAGTGTTCTTACAGAAATCAAATCAGAAGACTGAAACATTGGGAGAGCAGGCACGTTTCCCTTCAATTTGTTGCTTTATCAATCACAGTTTTCAAGTTATTTTTTTCTATACTATTTTAAACTTAGGGAATAAGATGGCAACCGCTGTAATAACTACTGCAGAACAAGGTGTAGTAAGGAAATGTTATTCCCTACTAATGGCAATGTCCTGTGAAACATGTTCAAGAAGCAGATCTGTTCTTTAATATTACAGCTCATCATCCACTTTGCCCCAGACGTCAGGATTGTCTTTCTTCATGTTGACAGTCACAAAGAAATGGCTTTCTACTGTATTAGGCACTTTAAAAAGTGAGTACAGGGTCGTCTTGACCTTGTAAGACAAAAATAAAAGACTGATTTGCCCCAAAATTATATAGGTTCAAAATTATACAGGAAATACCAGCAACAGAAAATGATTCCCAGTATATAATTAAAAATTATATTAAGATCACTTTTTTCTAGATGAGGATAATAAACATACGCAACTTCGCTTACTTGCTTAACAGGAAAAGAAAATTTTACACAGGCCCAGCCACACACCACTGCGTGAAAGCATTTGTGATGAATGACATTGTATCCTACCTTCAGTTGCCCTCCTAGTACGCTGTCTGAGAGCTAAATCCACTTCATTCCTTTACACGTTGTATCTGTAAGAAGAAAGTATTGCAAGATTAAAAATACAATATAAGATGAAGTAATGTCTTAAAAGAAGGAATTAACATCAGTTATTGTTTTGGAATAGGTGTTATGCAAACATTTTCATTCTTCAAGGCAGTTCCTATCAACTGTGTTGTTCAAGTAGTTGAATTCTACTGACTACAAACTAGTATGCAGTAGTAGATCTAACATTACAGCACACAAATGAGTAATGCTATTTACTATTTACCTGTATCTGAGCATACATCTCAAACTGTTACACCACAAAGTACATAAGTTTTCACAGATGCTGATACAGTGAGATTTCTAGAAAAAGAGACAATTTAAGATAAAATCTGTACCAAGACAGAGGAAGCAATGCTTCCATTTTTGTCTTTTCTAATCTTTACGATAAAGTCCAGAGCTGTAGCAGGTGACAGCCAGCCCAGAAAGAGACACATCATCGCATTTCCTTGTTCAAAATCAGCCAGCATGGGTCTAAGGAAGAACAGCAGTTAAATGGACTTTGTTATTTTTTGCTCTACTCCCTTGACTCTGCTGTCTGAATCTCCAGGCCACCTTTTCAGTTAGTCACAGTAGATGATCCTCTGACTTCACTCCACTACTGTTAGCAGCAGTACTACATCAGGCAGTTCTATATTATTTAGCTGTATTTTATTAGGTCATACCCCCTACAATATATTGACTCTTATATTTTAGATTTTTGCCAAAGACTTCTGTGAGCATAGATAGCCTACCTTCTGCTCTGAATAATTAAACATAAATGTGATGCTCCCTCATGCCTGAACCAGATCAAACTTGTGGTTAAGTGATCTAGCAGCGAATAAATCCATTATTAATGACTGTGAAACCATTTGTGGCTTGAATTATTTTATGTATCTAGCCTTAGAAGTCAAGTACAGAGGCCATTAAAAAACAAAGGAAATACTTTATTGACTGCAGTAAATGCTGAGAGAAAAAAAATCACATAAGAAGAGAAATCTGTGAAAATACTGAAAAGTTAGTGTTTAAAGCTGATTATTCAGCTCAAAATGAAGAATTTTTTAAAACAAAAACAATTATCAATGCAACCAACTAATTGGCTCTTTTGCCCAAACAGAAAGCCTTTTGTAGACTCTTGCATGACCACAAAAATATATGCCGTTTCCCAGAGAAGCCCTGCCACCTGGAAAAAGGCATGGCAGAAGCACAGAGTTTGCCCCATACACATAGGGCAAAGGACTAGGCCACTCACTAGGCCCTCGCATGAGCTTAAGCCAAATGCAGAGGACATGAAAAGCTGCTGAACATGGCATGAAAAATGCCAAAGGTGAGAAGCGGATGAGAGTTACAGAAAGCACTGTGAAGAACGACTGGGCTTCACAAGTGGTAATGGGGAAGTTAGATGAAAAACAGATGAATTCAATCAGTAACTGAAGGAGAGTGCTGGGGACTTTCTGGAGAGCAGTGGTGCTAGGCCAGCGGTATTTAGGTAGCCATATTGGTAACACCACAAAAGGCTGAGATTATCTAGGTAACAGTTTCAAAAATGCCTAATCTGGGTATAGATGCAGGAAAACTGGGACCAACAGGGAAAAAGTAAAGGGGAGGTGGAGGAGGGAAAAGACTGGAGTTGAGAAAGGAAGGTAAGTGTGCAGCAAAACGGAGGGCCAGGAAACAGGAGAAGAGATAATCAAGCATGAAAAACACGCTGCCTTGGGGTGCTTGCTGGGAAGCATTGTCTTCAATCATCTCAGCCTAAATCACAACAATAAAACAAAGCCTGTTGTTCTGGCCATGCCACACAGCCCAAAGCAGCTCCCATGGTTAGAAGACACAGGGGAAAGGAGTACTCTCCCTGGCAAGTAAGGGTACACCCCAACAGACAGACCGAGCATGCTAGTACTGCTGTGGCTGCGCTCCTTCCAGCAACAGTGCTACACACCACCTCCTAACAGTATCACTTCTGTAAGAGACTGCTGAGTGTCTCAGGAGTACTGACACTCTCAGTTAACTAAAGACTATCGTGGCAATTATTCCAATATTGCTGAATCCAACTACAATACAGAAACTAGCTAAAATATGCTGCTTTCATCCAGTGCCTGCATTCTCAGACAAACACAGGTCTTCGCTTATTACCCAAAATGAAATAAGAGCAGAACCACTGAGGACAGCAAAATGCATTCATCAAACAGATTTAGAACTCAAAACTCCCTTCAGAACAAGTGATATTGCATTTATGGTTTTGGTTTTTTTGAACCAGTATACGCCTGAAGTGCAAGCTAAGACTTGCAAGCATATGCCCATATGAAAAACAACCAAGTCTTTCTGCTATAAAGTACAAATTTTATTTTAAATGTGATCTAGAGTTTGGAATTTCCTGCACAGCAACCAGAGATGAGTTACACCCTCACTTACTGGCAAGAGCATGCCATTTATCTAAAGATCCTCTTAGCTAAAACACTTGTAACCAGGATGAAGGCTACTCCAGGTCCTTATAGCATGATTTGCAAAGCAGTCTAAAACTGCATTGGAGATACTGAGAACTAATTCAGATTAAAGATTAACATTTGGCCTCCATAGACAAAGCACATGATTAATTCAATATGCTATATTCATCAAGGCACTGAGTTCAACCACTGGCTCAGTTTAGAGTTCTACCACCCAGCTATACTTGACATATGGTTGCTGGCTGTATATAAATGCCAATTTTAACACTCCCTGACTTGGCTTTTTAGGAAGAACATCTTTTGCTTCTCACTCTCAGAAGCAGGAAGAGCTGCCAGTGGCTGTCTGTGCCTATTCATAGTTATTTCACATTTTCCTCTACATTTCTGGGCATTCTGTTTTATAGAGCTTGTATGAAGACATGGATGAGCATCAGCAGAACTGTTAGATACTAACAGGGAAAATATCTTTCAATTTGAAAGATAGCATTCTCACAGTTCACTCAGAACAGATCACTTCCCATGATGCAGACTGCTACTGGTCAACAGCCTCTTTTCAAACCCTATGCAATGCAGCAACAGAAGCAATGGAGATTTGTGATGCAGGCACATAGGGTTAACCAAAGAGATTTATGTTTTTATTTTAGATAGACAAGAATACAAATCATTGAGGATGCCAGGAGCTTGAGAGCACCCAATTATTGTAGGCTACCTAAGCAATGACACACAAACAGGCTCTGACATGAGGCCAATCTTCAAAGGGCCACCAGAACACAGGACACAAAAGGCAGCTGTTTCTCTTCCAATCAGTGCACACAGCTATCAAGGCAATCAGAGCCTCCATCAAGGATTCTCTAGTCATAACTCTGTGAGCAGATGGACCTGAGCTGAACAGGAAGACATAAAAAGATTAAATCATCCTTTAGCTTCAAGGCTGGCAGCCCAGCCATGTTGGGGTGTAGAGGGTGAGGAAGGAGGAAGTTTGGGAAAGCCTGGGAAGGATGAAAACGTAGTTAAAGCAAACTCCTAAATAAAGGGAGGAATATATAGAGCACCTAATAAAAAGTTGTATACTGAAGAAGTGTTTCTCTATAAATTAATCTCAGAACTGTAACTACCTTCAAAGCTTCTGCAGTCATTATTCACATGGCAGTCAATCTTTATTCTTTAAATAAATGAATATATAAAAGCACAGAACAAATTAATAAAAGCAACATAATAATATTTCATCTTTGATGGGACAAGACTGTTTTCTAACAGGGCTTATTTGAAGTGGAATGGTCTTTTTATCAAAAGCCTGCCAACCGTTTTTCCAGATACTAAAGAAGGCAAGTTTGTCACATCCCTTTTCACTCTACTTCTTTTCCAAGCCAAGCAAAAACATAACAGTCTAATTGGACACCCTGCAGGCTTAGTCCTTTCAGAGACTGCAGAATCAGCTACATCTACTTAAATGCAGTTTTTAAAATAGCACAGGAATAGAAAAAGGACTAAGGTATACCATCTCCACAATGCTCAAGGAGCACAAGTCATTCTAAATATACTATAAACCAGGCATTTATGCACCAGACACTGGAAACAACGTTCTCATGTAGCAAGAAACCATCAGAGTTTCTGAAACTCAGAGTGTACTGCTGGGTTTTGAACCATCAATCTGGAAATACTGCATACAGACTTCTTCATGCAAGTGAGCAGTGCCACTCAGTCTTTTCTTGAATGTTCTTTGCAACAACTGCTGCTTAAAAAACCAACCAAACAAACCAAAACCAAACAATAAAAAAACCCAACACCAAAACCAAAAAACCCAAAAACTTCCCCCTAGACACTTTTCTTAAGTCCAGGAAATGCAAACAAACCCAGAGATTTCAGTGTTGGAAACACTGCAGATATTCGACAATCCGCAGTTTAGTCATCAAGAAGTGCCCTTAGGCGAACTTCACAGAGCTTCAGTGTTATTTTTTAAAAGTAGAGTACTACTGAAACAGGAAACTATGTACTAGTTGCCAAGAGTACGTTATTAACAAAAAACGGAGTTCTGTCCTTGAAATCTAATGAGAAGGATTATTGCAACATGAAGCCACCCTCTTGAAACAGATTATATCTGGAAAAGAATTCAAGTCCCATTAGAAACCAATGGAAGCAGGTTTCAAAGAGATTGCAAAGTAATTTTCTTTCAAATTACTTGGTTAATTTAGATGTATTAAACCATTAAATTAACAGAACACATTTAAGTTATAGAACTTTCTTTAAAGTAGCTTTGAAATAAAATCCCACTGGGTTCCAGTATGGTCTAAAGGTTACTTAGTTTTAATTACCACATGAAAAAAATCCAAGACTTTATCTTAAAAACACATACTTGAATACATTAGGGCCCATTCTCCCATTCCATACTACTTCTTGGTCACACCAAGACCACCTAATTGAACAAAAAATGAGCTACTACATGCAACAGGCTTCAGTCTCCAGTAAAGCCAGTGTGGAGAAAACTGGACTAGAGACACCGTGAAGAATTTGATAGCAGAACAAAAAATGACAACTAAATTAATGTGTATAAAGATATTAGAAAACAATTGTGTTGAGCTCATTCTTTCAAATATAGCGAGTACCTCAGATGATACCAACTACTACTATTTTTCAAAACGGTATTTCAGGCAGAACTAGGTGGAAACAGATCACTTTAGGATTTATGTCCACATAACACATCTATTAAAGTAGCATGAGGGTCTCCCATGTAAATCACTACAAAAATAAAGAGTTGAACTTGATTTTTTTTCCTACCTACACACACTACAAACCACTAAGAGACAAGGATCTTCCTGTAACTCTCTGCAATTGTACAACAAAAGATCTCTTATAAAGGTAAATTAAGCGATCTGAGCAGTGTCATACCTGTCAGTGGCACCATGAGGAACAGCACTGAAGTTAAGGAATCTCACACATTTAAGGAAG
Source organism: Eurystomus gularis (assembly GCA_013400335.1). NCBI lineage: Eukaryota > Metazoa > Chordata > Aves > Coraciiformes > Coraciidae > Eurystomus > Eurystomus gularis. The sequence goes on along the minus strand of VZZY01021247.1, from coordinate 127,402 downwards.
GTTTTCACAACTGCCTGGCTGTGGTCTCACTCCTTCAACCTGATTAAACTCCAGTGACATGAAAGCTAGTTAGCTCAGTGATGAGTTCTACATTTGCCTGTAACCTCTCCTGAGAGCACTGAGGATAAAAGTCATGTCTGCCATGAACAGTTTCTTGAGCATCTGCAATTTCCAAGTCACTATGGCCAAAGTAATTCTTCAGTTTCTAAATATAGCTTTAGTGATGTCTGAAAATATAAGACTAGGATCTAAGCTAGCTGCTCTAGCTACTTGTGTTAACATCAATTGATTTAGGACCTTCTACTGGAATCAAAACTACCTGAAACAGTCCAAAGATTATGCTTCAGTCTTGGTCTGATTCAACAAGAATTTCAAAGCCCAGAATTGAAATAGAAAATAGGCTCAGAATGCCCTATTACTCTCATATAGGTTAACAGCCTAGTTATGATTCACTTACTTTCCTGTTTGCTGGACTTTATCTGCATCGCAGTTGTTTAATATAGGCCAAGGAAAATGCAAATACTGTTAAATCTTAACTAGAAAACTGAACTTGTAGTGCTATTGTCAGCAGGCAAGCTTGGCTAACATCTCTTAGTTCAATGCACTAGGAAAATTTAAGTTGACTCAATTGCGCTTCTTACAGCATTAGCAGTAATCCAGACATGCATCACTGCGCACAAGACTATCCACAAAATCTTCATGACAGCAGGTTTCTCTGGAAGCTCATTCCAAATCTTTTACGTTATTTAACAATCCTATTCATGGAAAAACCCAATGCAACTTCAACAACAAGTTCTAGCTTTTTACAGAGTCTATTATTTTTAACAATTCCAGTTGTACATATTCATTAGGGCAAGTGTGAGCTTTACCTCGTGAATGGAGGCCATTTCTCAATTTTTCTGAAGGCAGACTAGTATGCATCCTTCTCCCTATACATGGGGAGTCTTGTACATCTTATTTGGCTCTGTCCATTTTGCAAATGTCCTGTTGCAGCAAGCCAGATCATGGGGGAAATGTCACCACTAAACTCAGTAAGGTAACTCATGCAGTGACACTAGATTTACCTCTCTGCAAGATAAATGCTACTCTATAACCAGAGTTACAGATTAGGAACACAGCACTGTAGAAGCTTCTAAGTGTTCCTGCTGCCTATCAGTAGGAATGAGATAATATATCCTGCATTATTTCCCCACACGCACTATTGAACAGATTCATGTGAAAATGTCTCATACAACATTTGATTGATAAAACCCAATTTTACTAAAAGCATTTTCTTTTAAGCTGGATAGATGAGTATTAAAAATTTTTAGGAAATTTTCAACAAGAAAATGTTAGGTTGGGGGTGGGAAGACAACAGAGGAAAAAACCCACAGAGTTTTCCATACTTTTAATATAGCTTCTGCCAAAAAAAGGAATTCCTTATGTGTAAGGAGATACTTGGCTTCTCTGCGTAGGAGGACAAAGGTCATAGCTTATCTTCACCATTTAAAAATGTCTCTCTATCTCTCTGCATCAATCTTTGATCCATGCTCACTCCTGCCTCCGCTGTGTTGATGCAATTGTGTGGGAAGTCGCTTTACAAACCAGATAATTGAAATACTTGAGTTGAAGGTGTTAAAAAAAAAAAAAAGAGCCCTGTGGTTAAATCATCTCCCCAGCACGTAAGAGAAATGCCAAATGGGATTTACATTCCAATGTTCTTCTCCACTGTGCATCACGTAT
>VZZY01021247.1:75943-125609 GCA_013400335.1 Eurystomus gularis | reverse complement strand
AAAAAAAAGGGAGGGGGGGGGGGGGGGGGGGGGGGAGGTACGACACAGGACAACATGACCCATAACAATAGCTACCTGAGAAACAGTATATGACTAGGGAAATAAATATTCTTTAAAAGGTCACAAGACAGGAATGTAGGTTTTCATCCACGCCTAACTAGCAAAAAATACATAATAGGTCATATGTAAGTTGCTTTGACAACTGAGATTCTTCTACCATGAAAACAGGATGGGTGGTATAGACTTTTTGACTCATTTGCCCAGGAACAGTGGCAACTTTTTAATGCACTGAGTCAGCTAGAAAAATAAAATTCCTACTGGTTTATGTAAACAAACAAAAAAAGTAGAGTCAAACAAATGACACTCTAATTCCCTGGAATTCTGTGAAGATAACATTGGAAGAACATTGACAGGAGAGCTGCAAAAAGAAGAGTTCAATCTCTTTGAGCTGCAAAAATAGTGACCAGAAATGTCAAAAGTTGATCGCTTTCCCAAAAGGGATTCTAAAACTTCTGAATTTGTGTCAGCTGGTATTTCTGCATTTCTGAAAGACTGAACGCAGAAAGCTCCGAAGCTGCTTCCCAATTCTGCAACACTGCTTTGATGATCACTGTTTAATGAGAAGAGCCACAGAGAAAAGTTCAGGCAATTAAAAGGAGTACCAAAATAAACCACAAATGCAAGAACAAATAAAAAGATGGTGTCTGTGATCAGTAACAAGCCTGATAGGCCAAGACAATCGAGGAGAATGCAAATAAGTTGGAGTAGTGGCAGAATATTTCTAAGGTACTTAACACAGAATGGACTCTGACTAATGTACCTCATACAACCAAAGACAGGAGGATCATCTCATGGTGCTGTAGATGCCATCATTAATGCAAAATGTGCTATCCTTCCAACTCTCCAGTAACCCCTGAGCAGAACTGGAAACCTGATTGATTCTTTTTTCTTTACTTTTGCCACCTTTCCCTCCTTTAAGTGTCTAAAGGGCTCACATACTTTAGAAGTAACATATACCTGGACTCTTATCTATATTTAATATTGCAGAATGCTCCAGTGAAACCAGAAATACTTTGATTTCCATTGCTATATTTCCTGTTTCAATTCTAGAAAACACAAAATTGATTCCTGTGAATTGTATTGAATTTGCCAAATGTGGAGAGGGAAATTCTCCATTTCTTCACACAATTAGCAGCTGGTATACAGCAGCAATTTAACCCGCATGTCTTAATCCTAGCCCAGGGAGAGCATTTTTAAGTTGACACATAAACCCAGTTTAATTTTCATAGTTTTATCTGTGAGCTAATTAAAAGTGCTAGTCAGAATAGTGCAAGTCAGAACAGGATTACAGGTGCCTGCAAATAAATTCAGTCTCTAAATAGCTTAAATATGGTGTCAAACAGACACTTCTCAGGCCCTGCTGCTTCATGTTTCCTAGAGCTCCCATTGACAGTACCATGAACAGCTTAACTATTAATCTCTCCCTATCTACAATTCAGGAAATTATCTGATACTTCAGTTACAACTGCACCAGCCTTCTTCTTCTATATGATGGAGAAACCAGATAATGTGGGTTAGCAACACTCTGCTGCATTTCCTCTTACGAATATTTTCTTCTGCAATCAACTAAATCGTGCCTCATAGAGCAGTATGTCTCATTCTTACCATGATTCCCACAGTGAATTTGGACAGCATGCTGGATCAATGCCTTCTGGTCCTGCACCAGAGAGATTCACTGTGCTACTGACCCATGTGTTTGGATCACTACCTGTGGGAGGAAAATTTATACCTTGCCAGTGTGTAAAAAACATCTGAACGTATATGTAAAACCATCTAGTTTGTTTACAAACTGAGGTGTGATTCAAGGAAAAAAAATATATATATATCATTTCCAGTGCTGTTCATGGAGATTCTTGCCATTAACTTCCAGAGTAACGGATAAGGCATAGTCCTTTTTTATTTACTGTTTTATCTTCCTTAAAGCATCTATTTACAAACCTTTTTAAGCCTGTATTGAAGTTCTCTTTCCCTTCCAGGCCTTTGTTTATATGGTTATATCAGACAAAGCAGCTACTCTTCAGAAGCTCTACAGGGTAAATATTAATAAACATTTTTTCCAAAACCTTGACACAGTCGGCTGTTGCTACTACTACATCTGAATTCACACTCAAAAATACTGCAAGACGTTATTTCCAGATGTAGGAAAACAGAGTGCAACTTCTTCCAGTTTAAAACAGTAACAAATCAGTTACATTCTAAATAAAATACTAAATACTCTGTTACTGAAGCATAATTGAACTTAACAAATGTGTAGTATTCAATGGAACAATTGATCTACATGACTGTATTGGAAAGGATCACTGTATCTCCAGCTAAGTTCCAGGCCTGCATGATTCCATCAGCTCCTTAGGCTTCCCTCAGGCAAGGTTCAGACAATATTCACACATTAAGGGATGCTATTTCAGCACAGAGCTAAATACCAAGCATGATCTGTGACATTATCCTCAAAACATACCATTTTTCTTTATCATCAGTTGTGTACATTTTGTCTTCAATATAAAAAAAATATTGTAAATGTATTTTGTTAAATTTCTAAGTGTTAATGACCATATAAATGAATGTAGCAAGTACTGTGAATACAACAGAAATAGCCCCTCAAGAGCTTCCCTTCACAAAAACCATTCTGTATAGCTCTAATATGCCATTCAGTTCATGTCTCTATTTTGCCAGAGGGAAGGTGAGAAAAGGAGGGGAGATCATGCCTACAAACTTCTGCCTTTCAACAGGAAAATCATGATGACTGATACCATAGGATAATCACACAATCAAAGCCATTAACAATTTGCGTTTCAATGCCTAATGCAAACATACGTTGCAGATAAGATGGAATAACCACAAGTCCTAAAAAGTCATTATGGATGGACACAGAGAGAAGGGTTTGAGGTTCACTATTATCCATATTAGATGTCTGCTGAAAAGAACTTGAGCAGGGTAATTTTCCCAGTTGCACAAAAAGGCCTATTCAGAGTGTCTCTTCTCATGAGAAAGTGCCTGTCTGATCAGACTGTATGTCAGCTTCTCATTTTTAGTGGATGACCCAAATGCACATTCTGAGCAGAACTCTGTAGGCTTAGCTGCTCAGAATTTGAAGATAAAAATCTTATTTTGAATTTCAAAATACAATCAAGAGTTAAAGATTTAACTTACCTTATAAATAATCTGTACCTAGATCATATACTATGCCCAGAATTCAAACCAGTGTAAGGCTCAACTACTGGTAGCCACTGTTTTGCTGAAAGTTCCTCCAAGAAAAAAAAGAGTAGAGCTAGAATTGGGAGGTCATTCATCCCATAATCCTAGGGAACATGAGCTTTACAAAATGAATGCAAAAGACTACACTTTTTTTCAAAATCTGTTATGTTATCCTTTCTAAACGAATGGATTCAAGAAAGGTAATGAAAGAGATGCTAGGACAAAGGTTGGACTTGATGACCGTGGAGGTCCTTTCCAACCATAATGATTCTGTGACTCTGTGAAATGGCTTAAGCTGCTTTTACTGTCTTTTACCTCTAAATTGTTTTTTAGCAGAAGATCAGGCATGAAAACACTGTTGCAACATTTACCAATAGCCTCCCAAAGATGAATCAGGCCATAGAGTATGAGATCACTTTGTAGACCATGAATACTCAAATACTATCATCAAATACATTAATAATTACAATTGTCAACATTTTCAATAGAAATGTCAAAGCAAACTGAATATTAAAAATATATTCTTCCAAACAGGAACAAAAGACTTAGTATAGGAGTAACATGAAATCGAAGTACCACAGTACCAAATGGCTCCACTTGCCACGAACAAGAAACTGCTGGATTCCACGCTGCCGATACTGCAACAAATAATTCTCGTTGCTGCTTTCTGGGTGGGATGTTTCTTGGTGTTCATGCAGATATGCTACAAGCACCCATTTGCTCTTTAATTATCCTTTCATTTGTTCCCCACTCCGGAGGCTGTAGAAGGGGAGAGGTGACCATGCACAAACTGTCACCCAGCTCTTTAGCAGACACTGACAAGAAATCAGCTTTGTCAGTGCCTAAAAGACCAAGGCAGTGAAGGCAGCCAAGGACCATGGATGAGCTGCAGTAATTCAGGCCTGCTTATGCGTGTACAATAACTCACAGATGAGACTGGAATACAAACATGTTGATTTGGCCTTTATGGGACACACATGGAGTAAGTGTTACTGACAACTGAAAAACTTTCAGTTAAAACAGATTGACATACTTAATCTCTGTATTTTTTCTACCTGTTCAAACTTGCATCAGTTGTTTAAACTAGCTCTGTGGGGGCGAAAGGCACCATTATACAGAACCTCCAAACTCAGCCTTGGTGCTTCACTTTCAGCCCATAAGTATTCACTGTAATATGTAGTCACCGGGGAGGGAGAGGACATTCCTGCCTTCATATAAATTTTGTCCCTTCTGCTCTGACTTTGAAGCAAACTAATGTGACATTTAAGCATCAAGACATGAACTTCACAAATCACCTTAAAGGAATGTTCATTTCAAAGCTTGTTTGTGGCCAACAGCAGCTGACCTTGTTAGTGTTGAGTCAAAGAGCCAAACATCTGAGTTGTGTCATTGAAATGGGATTAGAGGGACAGCTGGGTCCTGTTCTGTCTGACCCCGAGGAGTGCAAAATATAATGCCACAGACCAGAAACATCATGTGACAACTTAACGGAACACAGCCAAACAAACCTATGTGTGATATATTTTAAATTGCAGCTTCTAATGGAGCATTACAGAACATCAGTTAATGAGTAGTTTAGCTCATCGTCATAACCTAAAATAACTTTCAGGAGTATACTTACTAGGGTCAAATATTTCTGTTACACTGAACGTATGAAATGGGCAGCAAGTGATGGAAAGGAATGTAATGCTGTCCACGCCACGACAGCCACTTCTGTTTTGGGGCAGTAAAAAAGCTACACCTCCCACGAGTCACTTCACACAGGAAAAAGGAATGGCTTTCTTAGTGCACGTTCCAGATGAAGCAGATAAACACTCAGGTACACAGAGGCTCTGCTGAGGATTAGGAGATGCACACACTGTACTGACATCCTCTCAGTTCCACAGTATCCCACAGGTATCTTACTGTTCCTGAAATAGGACTGACATGCCGGAACATCCTTTAGTCCAGGGAAGGATGCCCCTTCCAGGTTCACAGAATAACGCTCCCTGCAAATACTGGAAGCTGTTCTGTAAGCTATAAACTGGGAAGTTCACTGCCAGGGATTAGTGAATAGCAATACTGTATGGCAGGCTGCAACATTTTTCCCCTTGACAGGGGGAAAAAAAGCTATCCTTGAATATCCCATTAACTCCTGGACTTCTTCTGAAAGGCACATCAGACAAGTAACATTTACCTTATTACATATTTTATCCACTGCTAAAAAAAATAAAGATAACAAACACTAATGCATACAGCATATAATCTATCTATTGCTGCTAAAAGCACATAAAATTGATGAGAACAGAAATGAGTTTTATAAAGCTTTAGAACAAAATTAAAATTTCCATTGATATCCATATCTCTATATTTAAATGAGAACATTTTAGTAGAATCCTTTTATTCACAAGCTCTATTAAAAAGAAAACCAAAAACCAACAAATGACAATTTTAAGCAAAGAGACTAAATAAGGAAAGGTTAAATATCAAATTCTAAAGAAAATTTCTTGTGGAGTATCAGGTCTACCAAGCACAGAGGAATTGCCTGCAACAGGCTCATACTAACACATTCTCTTAATACCAGAGACTCTCACTCCAGTGCACTATTGAGTTTCACAAATTCATCCCCTATTCAGACATGCACTAGAATCACACAAGTAAAAAGTAACTCCACAGATCATCATTAACACTTTAAGCACTTTTTTCCTTAAAAGAAAAAATCTTAAAGCCATGAATTTAAACAAACTACTTTAAAACTTCATCTTAAAAAACCCCAAACCATAACAAAAACAAACAACAAAAAAGCACCATCAAACCAGGTACCAGGATTATGTAGACAATGCCTTAGTATTAATCTACTACAGATCTAAGCTAAGAGTGACATCCAGTGGAAAGACCGTCCATATCCTCTTCTTTCTTCATGCTATCGTGGAGATAGCTTCAGCTCAGATAAAACCTATCATAATACGGTTGTGCTATGGATACTCAGAAAGATATGTCTGTCTTGTATTATACGTGCCACTGGAAAGGCAGAGGTGTGCAAGAATGACAAATGGCACTGGATTTCCACGGAGTTTAAAGCTGTGCCACACCTTGACTCATTTGGCGTAAGAGACAAAATTCCTGTCATTGTTTCACCAACACAAATCAACAGCCTTAGAGTTAACTATTAAACCAGGAAGTGACAGAAGATTTTGCATTAAAAAGTAACACGTCTGATAATACATTTGCACAAGTATTTGGTACAGATAACTAACCTATAATGGGTAATATTCTATTCAACCTTTTAACGACAATTAATTTTACTAGGAAAGAAAGATACTATAAACATGGAAGCAGCTATGTTTTGATCTAATGGAGTTGAAAGGCTAGGAGAAGGTTGACTAAATTAAATGGAAGCAAATCACTTGTATGTGAACAAGACTGTTCCCCTGATTCATCTCTTTGGATATACACTCTTCTTGAGTGGAGAAAAAACAAGGAGATACACTCCACAGAATCTGCACTTGTGAGCTATGGGAGACGTGAATACTTAAGCAAGGGGAGATGTACTCTATGCCACCAGCATCATTTTCCCTACTTTCTTTCCTATCCACGACAGGAGGAATGGGCAGTCATGGTGCTATGTTCTTCCTTCCTCTCCGGAGTTCCCAATGGTTCCAACACACTGGTTCTCATTCCATTATTGTCTGAATACACTGGGAAGAAAGTTTCCCACTATTCTGGCTCCATTTTCACTATCTCTGCCTCCTACCTTGCTTGACCTTAGATTCAACATGGCTTGAGAAAAAGGGTTGGGGGAAAACAGTTCTTTTGCTTTCTACCATATCCCTTCAGCTACTGATTCTTACCACATCAGGTCTCACCTCTGCAAACTCATATTTAGATCAGTCAAAATCCATGTTAAACAGACAGCATCTGCTGTAAAACTCTGGTAGGCATGGGAGAGTTGCCCTGTCCATAAAGGTACTCAGCTGTTAACAGGCACTGATTTAAGACAAAGTAGACAAATTAACCACACAGTGACTGTAAGAAGCTTTTTGCAAGATTTCTGTGCTCCTGAAATAATTTCCAACTATCTTCTAACCCCAGCTGCAAAGTAAATCCATACTCAATGTAATTAGACACTGTTTCATAGCTAGCCAAATTCAAACCCACAATCATGAACCCTTATTCTATCACCTGCTCACTGCCACTGTCCCACATACAATATTGCCTTTCCAAGAACAAGGACAGTATTTAACTCCCAGGTTTAAAAACTACCTACAAGGCATGGTGGAAAGATTATTCCTTCAGTGTACTCATCTTTACAATATTCAAAAGCACTACATTGTCAAGTACTTTTCCCAATATATTCCCTGGCTTTCGAATCAAATAAGCATTAAATAAGAAAATATAACATTTCTTATTTCCACTATTCTGCAATAGATTTTATTTATCAAAAGATACTGAAGTAATTACAATGTTGAATACTATTCCAAATTCTGAGGCAAACAAGGTAAAATATCAAAGTAAGAACAAGTACCCGCCTTATTTTAAGAAAGGTACCTTTTCAGTGCTTAGCTTTCCATGCACAAAACGTAACACAGGCTTAGTGTTTTTTATTACAGTAACTATGCATAGTATCAGGTACTGTAGCACAAGTGTGTGGGGGACATTCATTATTCAGAGTAAATCACCCTATACTATATTCTTTCCAGAAGTAAACAGCAAAATTATTTTCCTACACAATTTCCTTTGAGTAGTAGGAGTTCCGTGCGATAAGGGAAGCCTAGCCAAATGATCAATGGCACTACTCAAAAAGCAGAATTTCATTCCACAAAACCGGTTCCTACAGGCATAAAGAATCAATCTCCCAAAGAAGCAACAGATGAGGTGCACATCTGCGCACAGAATGTCTAATCAGTATGTGCACTTCATATAATACTATGAATTACTAAATGGACAACTAGCTCTGGGAATAAGTGCATAACAGAGAGTATTTTAAAATACACAAGAAATCAAGTAAAAGAGAAGACGGAACTATCCCCCTGTAACAAATAGAAAGCGTGTAGATTTTCTAATTATCATATTGAAGAAGATGGAGCTAGTTAAACCAGGAACATGACTGGAAATTTGAAATATCAGAAGGATCTTTCTTCAGAGACAGAAATAGTGTCTATAATAATGAAGAATGATTATAAGCCTTATGAGGACATTTTGGATGGGAAATATGGAAGATAACTTAGATAAAAATAGAAAGGCATGCCTTGATGCAGTGGGTATGCTATAGCTATCAGTGGAATTTTCCTCGGAAGAGAAGAAAATACAGTTCTTGATTACTGAATACTTTCAAAGCAAATTGGCACTTTTTTCTCCCATACTTTTATACCTCAGTCCTGCAGCTGGAGCTGCCACGTGTTACCACAGTGTGAAAAATTACACAAGCAGGGTGCAGATGCCACCTGAGAAGCCAGAGTCACATCAGATTAAAGAGGTTTCAAGCTATCAACAATGGTAATGATTTCTGAACACAAGACACTGAACCAACAGCCATTCCTATGAAGTCAACATTGTGAATCAAACAAAGGAACAGGGCAACAAGCTGTTTGGAATGAGTTGCATAGGCAATATAGAGCAGAGGACTCAAGTCTTTTAAGTAAACAGAGTAAGAAGAAATCAGAAAAGCTAGGAGGTAGAAAAGGATGCTTCTCTTCCTCATCTCTCTCTTAACAGAAGTATAAAAATGTTCTCTCTGGTTCAAATTGTGCAGTGGGCAATTAGATCACTGTGTCTGCACCAAACTTCCATCAGCCTGGGCTGAGCTTTTCGATCACCAATGGTTTGTCAATAAAAGCTGACAAAAAATTGAAAGAGTAACTATATGGGACAGAGGGTAGCAAGTTAAAAGTAAAGAAAGAGCTGTGTAACCGGATTTAAAGCATTTGATATTAAAAGACAAAGAGACTTTAATTTTAATTTCACAGTGCAAAGTATACCACCTAGGGACAAACTAAAAGAAGGAATTATATATTAAATAAGACAACTGCACTGCAAAGTTGGTAAAAAGAACAGATGAAGCTCCCTGAAGGTAATTCCATGAAGCTGCCAACTCACACTGACAATAAGAAGGAAAAAATGGGTACAAAGATTCATTGCCCACACAGAAAAACAGCCACAAAATATGATGCAACTCTTGAGGCAGGCTTATGTTACTGATAAAACAAATTCTGCATAAGGATTATTTGTGTATCCTTATTCAAGCTTCTGAAACTTTGAGGGACAAGGAGTCATTACATTCGGAGCTCTGTTTTCACACTACCTCATGAGGCATGACAAACAAATCTGAACAGGGACTCTATAACTACTCACCAAGAAAACAGGAGAAAGGAGAACTTGTAAAGTACCCATCCTTTCTCTTAATTTTTTTTATTGTGTCAGGAATGTGGCCTGAAACACAGTGTGAATAGCACTATGCAGAAAGTCATCATGTTTTATTTGTCAAAACTGCTTCAGAGGGAATGCAAATCAGAGTTGCTGTTCTACAGCAATAATTCCACTGGAACTATATTCAAACACAGAAGCAGCAAGATAAATCTGCCACCAGTACCAGGAAAAGCTCAAAAACCATAACAAAAATAACAATGAAACATAAAAGAGGACATGAGCCTTCTAACCATCGAACAGGCTTTACATGGAGTGGGAAATATGTTCAATTTGCTGTAAATTATAGCCCTGATAGAATACTGCACATTAAGTAACGACACTGAGCAGCTCCTAGAACAGGCATAAATCCTCCAGAAGTGCCCAGTGCCACAGCACTGCCAATCAACGTGAGTGTCTCTGAGGCACCCTGGAAAACACCATTACAGAAACAGTCACTGCAGATTGCTTGTGCTGAAACAAAATCAAATGAGTTCTAATAGCAATAACAGCCTTGATGGGCTGTGTCTCCCTTACAATTAACAGTCTAGGGTAATGCATTCTGTAGGAATCGTAAGGGCACGGAGAAGTTTTGGCACATTGGGGTGGTTCTTTGGGGTTTTCTTGTTGCTGGGTTTGCTTTTTGTTTTATTTTGTTGGGGTCTTTTTATATATCTATTTGCAGCAGCATCTAGGAGCATCATTCCAGCTTATAGTTCCATTAGACTAGCAGAGCAAAACATTCAAAAAGAAATCGTTCTATGCAGAGTTGATCTAAATGGAGGGGAATGAACTCCTGTGAAAAATGTCATAAAAGCAGTTCTAGAAAAAAAACAGTCACAATTTGTCTTCAAAAGATTTCACATCTTCATTTAAGTGTTACAGCTTTTATTTTTGGCCTACACACATGACAGAACAGACTTCTGCAAAACAGTTCAATTATGTTGAATTTTTTTTTTAAGTTCCATGCTTAATAGCTACTCAGAAAATCCATAATCTCATTTAACACAAGATATAATTAGCGAATGGAACAAACACTAAGGAGGCACACAGAAATGGATAGCATAACTACTGAAAGTACCAATTAAGTTAGTACTTAATTGCATTTTGAGGAATCTATATTTTAATATTTGCCTTGTTGAAGGCTACTTTTCCCTTACACCACCTGCTTACAGTCTCCCAAGGACTGGTTATTTCTAACCTGAAACCCAATTACTAAATCTTCTACTCAAGCTAACTAATCACACATACTGACAATTGTGTATTTGTATATCAGGATAAAACACATCAACAAAACAGAGATTGAACATCAGATCTAGATCTAAGATTTTATTTGGACATGAAGATTATAGAGGGAAACTAAAGGTCTAAATGTTAATCACTTTTCTTACCAGCTTTTGAGAAACCTCTGTGGTAAGGAATTTAAATACTGTGTATTGTATTCAACCATTGAAATAAACACATAACGTGTTCTAATTTTTTTAAAAGACGGCCAATGATACAATCAAAAGTTTTGTGATTCAAAAAATCTGAGGCAAAAGCTCTGAAGTACGCCTAATTTTATGCTCTGTATTAACAGTGTTCTGCATAACAGATCAAAACCACATAATATTGAAGAATATTGATAATAAAATTCTTTATATTCAGTCTAACTCAGCCATTGTGCACCAGAGAGAATATACATTATGCTGTATCAGACAATGGCAAAAGTGTATTCCATTAATCTGTATGTATGTGGAGATAATTCTCCTATCCTAGAGAGAATTTAAACCATTTTAACTTATTCAGATTGTGCCAGAGGCGCTGCACAAAACCTTGCATAAAATTGCCAGTTTACCAATGACATCCCTTCTCTACAAATCTTCTGTAAGGGTCTCGAGTGGACCAACAGCCCTTAAATGCCCTGACTAGCCCAACCTGGGACCTGCACCCACACAACCAATGCCCAAGGGACCAGGGACCTTGCTGTGGGACCGTGCTGGGGTGAATCTCAGGTCCTGGCTCATCTTCCCTCATATGGAACAGCCCACACTTCTCTGCTCCCAGACACAGGTTCTCCAAAACATAACCTGCCTCCTTGGGAAGGGTGACTGGGGGAAAGCACTACCCATCTATTTGGTCTCAGTGAGTGGCCAAGATGTCAGTTAAAAGCTATTAACAGCATTCCCTCTTTCACAGCTACAGTAATTTATTTTCCCTAGACTTAATGTAAAAGTCTGCCGTCTCCTTCCAATTAACTTGCCAGCTCCTTGTCTCAGCCTCCGCTTGAAAATATTAAAGACAACAAGTTGGAAACAAATGGAATAAAAGCAAAGAATGCAGTCAGTGACCAAGGCTTCCTAGAGACAACACTGAGCCAACACCCACTTCTCAAAGATGAAAACTGGTGTGCCTCTGATGACTGCGGCAGTGATGAGGCATTATCGAGAGGGAGCGCTGGCCTCGCTCACACCCATCATGGCAGCACAACAGAACCAATTAAATTAAAATATCTGGGAAAGAAGTTGATGCTTCAATAATTTCATGAGAAGTGATAACACTGAAAATCAAATTATTAGTTGAATTTGGTCCAAGTGTCAGATAGAACGTTCTTCACCTGACAAAACTTCCAGCAATTTCTTCAGACTCTTATAAATTTTAACAGAATATATCGCTATGCTGTGCACACACCGTGAAAATATTTTATTTTACAGACCCAGTCATACATAACTCTAAAGTACAAAGCAGTAACATTTAGAGAATTCAATTGTTCTAATAAGCAAAATTTGGAGACAAATGAGATAAAGATCCCAGTTCAGGATTAAAGCCATCTTTCAAAACACAAAGTTGAGATGAAAGCACCACCAGTATATAATAGTTTAATTTATATTATCTTTCCTTACCACATTCAGTACCTAAACCACTTAGGTTCATAACGTCATGCTGTTACTCAAATTACCATCAAACTGTGCTCCTGAACTAAAGCATTGGTTTATTTATTTCTTATTACCCCCCAAGCATGAAAAAGTAACCATTGAAATGTGATACACAGACCAAGACTCCAGAGACCCTGAAATGGCTGTCCCTCTGACACTGTATTCTCCCAGTCATTTGACTGACATGATAATTCTGAAGGTTTGTACAATTAAAATATCAATATCACTGTTTTCCTGCTAATTATGCTACTAAAAAAAAGAAATCAAGTTGTCAGCAGCCGCTGTTTGGGATGCTTTCCCTGTGCAGACACCGCAGAACACATACTGCTCTGCAGAACTGTGATGGTGAGAAACAGGAAGCTTAAGACATTACCTTTCATTCCCACATAGAATGCTGGAATTTGGTAACCAGTTTTAAAGGAGTTTATTTCAAGTAATTTTTTCCCCCCATTTAATCACTCAAATAATTTGGTCTTCTGTGATATAACCACAATGGAAACGGTAAAAGCAACAGAAATAAAACTTTTCTGCAGAGCTAAGTAGGGAAAGGAAAGAATAGGCTACCAGAATGAAAGCCTACTTTTAGAAATGAGTTTCTGCTTTTCTGGAGGGTTCTTTCAGCAGACATCAAGTAATTTTATTTTTTTTGCTTGCTCTGCAACTTTCTTCCACTGTAATTTCTCCTTCCACATGTGTTTTTAAAAAAATGCAATATTCAATAGAAAGCAAACTAATTGCTTGATGATGGCCCTTTAAATGCCCAGGTTAACCTTAATGGCTTTAAATGGAATTTTAATGAGTTATTCTAAATATAACTAATTATTTGCTACTTATATGCATAGACACGGACAGAAATTCTAGCCTAAGATGTTATTTTAAGCTGCACTCTTTGCACAGTACACCAGAGGAGAGGCATACATATGTATATATTCACATACACTTGGGCTCTGCCTTGATAAGCCTGTCTAATAGCATGGTTTGCAACAGAGGATCCATATTCAAGTCCATGCTCTGCCAGGCCCCGGGTAATGCAAGATAAACTGTTCTGATCCAAGAACAGAGATTTACATCTGGATCTCCCACATTTCATGCTAGTGCTCTATGCATGATATGGATATAGGTGATAGACACATTCATACTTTCCAAAATCAAAAAGCTGAAATTCTGACTTAGGAAATCCAGTTTAAGGAAAATGGTCAAAACATTTCATACTATTCTGGCATGAAAAACAACTTGAAACATCAGAAGTTCCTGAAAACTAGGTGTATGAAGTGTAGTTTTTGCACAAGTGCCTTACTATGAAAAACATTCATTTTATCTTCTTCAGGAAGGAGGTAAGCAAGGCACACTTGCCAAAGTCCTAACTTATTTAGCCTTTCAGACAGCTGACAAGGTGAACACATGGGGTTTTCTGCTTTGCTTTTGATGTGGTTTCATTTTTTTTAAAGGGGTAGTCAAGCAATGCTTGACTCTTAATCATGATCTCTGCAACTCCTAGGGTACAAAGACTGAGGCAAGAGAATACTACTAATAAAACTCACAAAGGATAAAGAAGAAAGAAAAGATAGCATCAAAAAAGAGGCAGCATAAAATAAAAGTTGTCTTACAAGCCTGGAAAGGAGCTGAATGGATGTTTTGAAAAATTGGCTTCCTTGACAGGTCCATGAGAACAACTCTGGTATGTGCTATACTATAGCATAAACTTGGACAGAAGAACCAGTACACTGGAGTTGAGCTTGAATATTTGCCTTCCAGACTGGACTGTCAAATGAACTTCATGCATCTCCATTTCAGCTATTCTAAAACGACATTTCAAAACTTTTTAAAAAAGGTTGCATGAAACTGCCTTTAACTGAGAGCACGTCACCTAGATATCGCCAAACTTCAGGATACACCAAAAAAAATTACATCAAGTTCTACTCTCTTGGTCTTAATTCACTCATTTTTATTGTGCCTTTCTCATTAAAAAAAAGTATGTGTTTTATGACATCTGCCATCTGAGATGTTTACATAGAAAAACTGAAAGATCTAAAATTTACTTTAAAAAAAATCTGTGAGAAAGTGACTTTTTCCCCCACTCGTTTCCTAGATCATAAAAAAAGGTTCTTACACACCAAAATAAATGAAAAAAAGTTTTTAAGCCACATTTGGGAACATTGGTAAATAGCAAAGTTACTTTATCAGGAAGATATAAGCAACTAAAAAAAAAGGGGGGGTGTCAAATTTGGGAATCTACGCTTCTATTAAAACAGCATTCTGCTTTGTCTTTCTGGCAAATGCCACCCCTTATATTTTCTAACAGCAAAGAGAACAGAAATGGCAGTCAGCCATGGTCATTCATACCCTTACCTCTTCAAAGCTCTTTGTTGAAATTATTTACAAAAATACTGAGGGGGGAAGAGGGGAATTTAACTGTACTTTAGATGAAAAGTCAGATACCTTGAGTGACATATAGTACCATGATGTCTAACAAGTATGTTACAATCCGCTAAAATCATTGGCCAAGTTCCCTGATCAACCAGATGGCTTTTATGGGCCAGGTTCGTCTTTATTGTAAAGCCTCTTGATGTAAAATAAGAATATCATAAAAAAACCAAAAGAAAATCATGTCCTCAAGACAGTGGGAAAATAAGGACACTGAAATACAGTTTTCATGAGCTGGTATACTGGAACAGCAGAATTCAAATATTATAAATTATTATCAAAATAAGATACCACCCCCCAGACAGTATCAGATTCATTAAATTGTCAATGTATCAAAACTTAGTTCTGCATGGAAGCTTTTCAAACAGAATTCCGAGTTCAATTCAGTGGAAGTCAAAGATCTGCTCACTCCAACAATAGTTAAATTGAGTATCTTTAGAGGAAACATAATTGTTCTGAAAATGCAAAACTTCTGTTTCCAAAATGGAAATGTTCCATTCTGGCTTCCTAAAGTGACCGAAGACATTTCAGCAATTTCAGTATTAGTGCTCATTCCCTCATTGCTGCGCTACTTTTAACTTCTTGTTAAAGGAATTCAAATTCTTTCCATTTTTTTGATTTTTTTTTTAATATTCATACAAAGAGTTTTAAAACCCCATGAATAGTTTCATTTTTTATTATTAGGAAATATTCTAGTGGAAATCTTCATTTCCTGTATGTTACATAATGTTTTTTGAACACCAAGATGAATGGTTTGCTCATGTGACTAGCAATCTGCTCATCCCTTTGTCTTTTCATATCTATAGAAAATCCTCCTGGCTACACTAACTTTTTTTTAATTTCCCACCAAAGCATATGCAAATGTCATAAACAGAGCTCTGGTTTAAGAAGCTCTGTTAGAATTCATGCATTGACTGAAAAAATGAAAGAACTCCAGACAAATTTTTGCAAGCTTTGCAAACCTGATTCATACAGTTCTCTAGAAGAAGGTGGTTTAGAAAATAAATTTCCCTTACCTTTAGGTAGCTAACAAAAAAGCAAAGCAAGTTTAAGAGTTACCTTAAATAGGTTCTTTATAATAAATGTCAGCAGAATTTCTCCAACAGTACTTGCTACTACATTGCTGTCTTACTTCTCAGACTTCAAAGATAACTTTATCCTCAGAAGTTCACTGGAATGATGCGAGTACATATTTTTCTCTTCTTTTCAAATAATTAAAAGACTAAAATGTTCTTGCCTTTGCCTGACTGACAAGTTCACAATCTACATGTCTTACACAGCAGACAGGCTAAAGAGAGCTGAAGCTGACGCATGACTTGAAATACAAATTACCATCCTTAAGGGGGTTGGCCAAACAAATACAGAAATTCAAGGTGTGAGGAGTTTGGCAAAGAGTGATGCATTTGTCATGTCATCATAACCCTCCCGTGGGAAATGTTGTGTGACACACAACACGCATGGCTAAAAAAGAAAACATCAGCTCTTCACTGAGCAAGTACACACTTACTGTCACCTGCAATCACTTCACTTTTCTGTGATAAAAAGAAGCGGAAAATTGGTATGTTGTAAATAAAAAAGTCCATCTGCATTACGTGCTTACAAGCAGAAAAAGGGAAGTCAGCTGTCCCTTGGGAGTAGACTAAACTGCTTTACTCAACCCTCATCTCCTTTTATCTTCTCATTTTACCCCCATACTTGGATTTCTCAGTACTATGCATTTTTCTTCTTTCCTCAAAAGAAAGATCAGAGATAACATTGGTCTGTTATGTGATGAGGTCAGTCACCTCACAAATGGGGATGCAGAGAAAGCAGAGACATTTAATGCCTTTTTGACCTCCATCTTTAACATCAATGATGGGCCTTGGGACCACGACTGAGGGAGATTATAAACTCCCAGGCAATTCTGAACTTGAGACTTGCTGCTCCAGCTAGATGCACATTAATCTATGGGGCCAGATAGAATTCACCCCAAGATACTGAAAGATCTGGGTGATATTACTGCAGGACCTCTCTCCATTATTTTTCAATGGTCTTGGGCATCCAGAAAGGTCTCAGTCAACTGGAAGCTGGCAAATGTCAAAGGAAGGAAAGAAGACCCTGGTAGTTGAAGGCCTGTCAGTCTCACTTCAGCGCCTGGTAAAATTACATAGAAGATTATTCTGGGCATTAGGGAAAAAACACTTGAGACACAATGCGGTCACTGGTCATAGCCAGCACAGGTTCACAAGGGGAAACTCCTGCTTAACCAACTTAATTTCTTTTTGTGACAAGGTCACCTACCTGGTCAGCCAAGGGAAGCCAGCGTATGTGGGTTTTTATGGATTCTAGCAGAGATTTTGATACTGTCTCTCACCATATCCTTCTGGACAGTATGTTCAGCACACAGCTAGACAAGTCCATAATATGTTGGGTGAGCAACTGGCTGACAGGTTGGGCCTCAAGTATTTACAGTAATGGTGTGAGATTAGGCTGGCAACCAGTCACCAGTGGGGTTCCCCAGGGCTCAGTTTTAGGGCCTGTGCTCTTTGATGTTTATTTCATAAATTATCCGGACACAGGAATTGAATGTACTGATGTACATGAAGTTTGCCAATGGTACTAAACTAGGAGGAGCTGTGGACTCCCTCAGGGGTAGAGAGATCTTATAGAGAGGTCTAGATAGACTAGAAAGCTGGGCAATCACCAACAGCATAAAATTTAACAAGCGCAAGGGCTGGATTCTCACCCAAGATCAGTATTCCTGATTATATGTACAAACTGGGGGACAAGAAGCTGGAGACCAGCCCTGTGGAAAAAGACCTGGGGGGTTCAGGTTGACAGCAAGTTGAACAAGTAAACAGTGTGCCCTGGCAGCCAAAAGGGCCAACTGTGTCCTGAGGTGCACCAAGCACAGCATAGCCAGTCAACACAGATGATTGTGCCACTCTGCACTGCCCCACTTCAAGTACTGTGCGCAGTTTTGTGCACCTCAATATACGGACATCAAACTATTGTGTCCAAATGAAGGCAGCCAAGATAGTGAAAGGCAGGGGTCCTCAAACTACGGCCCGCAGGCCAGATACGGCATTCTTTTTCCTGTTTTTTGTGCACTACTACAAATAAAATATGTGCAGTGTGCATAGGAATTCGTTCATTTTTTTCCAAACTATAGTCCGGCCCCCGACAGTGTCTGAGGGACAGTGAACCAGCCCCATTTAAAAAGTTTGAGGACCCCTGGTGAAACATCTTGAGGGCAAGACTTAGAAGGAACAGCTGAGGTCACTTTGTTCGTTCAGGTTGGAGAAGAAAAGGCTGAGAAGTGACCTCAAAGTCAGTAACGTCCTCAAGGGGGGCAGCAGAGGGGAGATGCTGATCTCTTTTCTCTAGTGATGAGCAATAGGACACAGGAAATGGAAGGAAGCTTCAACAGGGCAAGTTCAGACTGGTTCCTCACTGAGAGGGTGGTCAATCACTGGCATAGGCTCCTGGAGAAGCGGTCACAGCACCAAGCCTGCCAGAGTTCAAGGAACATCTTGAGCACATAGTTTTGGTTGTGTGACATAGGTTTAAGTAGTCCTGCAAGGACCAGGGAGTTGGACTCAACAATCCTTATGAGTCTTTCAACCTGAGGTACTCTTTGATTCCTCCTTAAATTCTTTGACTCTTCCTATGTCTATTTTTTTGAAGAAGCACACCTGACTGTAGTTTAGAATATGAAAAGCCCCATTCCCCCTCCTAAAGTTCCTCCCAAAAAGTGCTCACAGAAATTGCAAGCTATAGAAAGAAAGTGGAAAACCAGCAATTAAATTTCTGAAACAGCAAACAACAAAATAGATGCTTTAGGATTTTTCCAGTAAACTGGCTTAATATATTACTGTGCTGAACAACTATATGCATGCACCAAATTATCAATTACATAGTATGGTGTAGTGTGGTATTTCTCAAAAAAAAATTAGTGGTAAGACATGAGAAAGTCAGAGGTACTTCTGCAGAATCTCCTTAATCTCAGTGGAGGCAAAAAAAATTGTGACACACCAAGATTCATGAGTTACCAGAAAAAAAGAAAGCAGCATAATTCAGCAAAACACCACTTGCCTATGTCATACAGTAAACTCTCACTAAACATTGAATCTAATTCCAAAATGGAATTTTTACAAAAGAATATTTACTGTCAATTTGTCTGAAGTAAAACTGTGATATCTGTAGTTTGAGCTAAGCTCCTTTCACTACATATCCATAGTACTGTATTTAAATACCTCAATTATTGGCAAGTCAAATATCACAAGGGATGGGACAAATAAAATTCTGGAGCCAAAACACAAATCAGTTACATTATTGGCCATGTTTGGGACCTTGCTAGTCAGATTCCAGTGCCTCACAGTTGGAATGTATCCCATGTTTAATAAACAAGCTCTGAGAACATGCAAAATATAAAGATATGAAGTAACCTGCTTGTGATTCAAGGTTTATTCTTAATTGTCAAAATTCACAGCTGTACACTAATACTGTTAACCTCAAATACAATTTTACCTACTGTACACAATTTTGGTTTTATAAAATATAATCCTTTGATTACATATGTCCCCAACTACATGAAACAAAATTGCTTTCTAGAATCGTAATACAAGGAAAGCATATTTTAAAACAGACTTCATGTGCAGTACAGCTGTGAGCAGAGAGGAAGGACAAAACAGCCTAAATCCTACCAGAACCTAGGTTCTCAGTTACACAGAACCTGTATTTTCATTATAACTGATGTATCCTGATATCCTTAATGTTCAGCAGGGCTGATTATGAGGCTGCAGCATTCACAATATATTTTCTTATCTGGAAGTAAAGCTGTTCTTAAGACAAACGTGTATTTGCCATCATGCCAGAGTACAGTACTATGTGTCCTGATATTAATAACAATACAAATAGCTGAGTAGGTCTTCTCATTTCCTTCTCAGTAAAGGGAGAGGAAAAGCCCCAGCTTTTCCCATTGCAATTCTTCCAAACAGAGGATATAGTATAAATTGAAATAAAAAACCTGGATACTTCATACACTCAGAAAAAGTTTTAATTCTCCCCTACCAACATTTGCAGAGCTGTAACACTACTACTTACCACAGAACTCCCATACAGCAAATAGCAGTACAGAGTGCTATTAATACCACTTCCAATTTCATGCTTAATTTAGGAAATGTTCATTTAAATCTCCTTGCCATCAGAGGGTTAGAAAGTCAAGATTAATTGTGCTACATTTTAAGATTTCAATTTAAATAAAGCATATCTTTGGTAAGTGGATCAGAGGATTCCATGGGGGGAGGAATGGTTTGTTTTTCTCTTCTAAAACACTCATTACTATCTTCTTACAATTTCAACAGATCAGTCTGCGAGGAAGGGAATCTGAAAATCAGGAGACAGCAAAGATAAAAGCAATTCAACAGTACCTGCAGAATATTCCACAGTAAGTAAGAATAATTAAAGTGCAAGTAGAATAAAAATAAATAAATAGATGCATAAATAAAATAAAAAGCTTACATACAGATGTTGTAATAGGTATATTTTGGTGCTTGGTCTCAAATCAGAGTCCATGACCTTAAGAGAAGTTGCCACATGTCCTGGACAGGGCTGAAGAAGGGACAGAACAAGTCAGCAGGAAAAGAGTAGCATTGCCAAAAACTAGTATAGACAAAACTTTTTTTTTATAGATAGAAGTATGCCTCTAAATATATTTTTCAGGTTTCATCAAAAGCATTTTCATTCACTAGAGATCCATAGCCTAGATCTCCCTCCCCTAAGAAAGGCACAGATTCTTTAAATTGCTGACTGGCATCTGTTCTGTACAACACGATTTGAGGAAAAGAAGTTTCTATTGTTCATGGGAGAGCCTAGCAGTCACCTATGAAATACAAAGCTCAGCTTTAATCTTCTCTTCAGAATGAGGGAGCTCAAAT
Source organism: Eurystomus gularis (assembly GCA_013400335.1). Taxonomy (NCBI): domain Eukaryota; kingdom Metazoa; phylum Chordata; class Aves; order Coraciiformes; family Coraciidae; genus Eurystomus; species Eurystomus gularis. The sequence continues at coordinate 104,719 of VZZY01021247.1, read as the reverse complement.
TCAAGTCTTCCATTTTCCCAGAGGACCTGTTTATTAACAGGCACGCTGGAAACTCTTGTATAACATTCAGCTCAAGCTGCACTACTGCAAGAAAATAATTCAAGACTTCTTGGGCCAGATATAAGTATCACATGAGAGAGTGTAACTGAGCATCTCATTAATGATTCTTAGATTTTATTAGCAATAGAAACCAGAACAAAAGCCAGAACAAAAACTCAAGATATTCCTGTTCTCAGACAGATGCTACAGTCTTCCATCGTTAATCTTCCCACAGGAGTTTGATGTTTTAAGGGATCAAAGATCAAGTAAGTCCTAGAATGCTTAGCACAAGCAGAGACAGGTCAGTCAGGAAACACGTAAGTTACATTTCTGCCTTCTGTAGTCTCATTTTCAACATGCAGTGCTACAAAAAAACAGGCATGGCATTTTCCCACATGTCTACCAGTTAAACACAATCCTTCTCCAATAAAAACTTAACAGGGAGGTCGCACCAAAATGACATCCTCAAGCGCTAAAATGTCTCATTTCTGCTTCCCTACTGCAGCTCCAGACTTGAAATAATTCCACAGTCTCTGTTATCATCTACTGGATAACAGCATTCTTTCTCTGCCATAATGATGATAAAAATATTTTGAGGATAACTTTTTGGAACATACAAAATAACCCCACATCTGACAACGGTAGCAACAGCTCTACATGGAGCTCTACATGTGTTGGGCAGCTCCAACACATCATAACCTCACTTGTGGAATGCCTACCTGATTGCAAACCACAGAATTTTATGCCCTGTGAAAGCAGCAATATAAGAACAGACTCTAATCTCCTAGAGAGGCAATGTGACAGGAAGTTCATTTAAAAAACCTTCCCCAAATAAGTGTTTTTACCTCAGGTGATTAGATAACTGCCTGAGTAAATATGTCCAAGAGAGCAATCAAACAACTGGACTAACAAGAAGTTAAATACTATCGTTATTTAATGGAAAGTTAATTTAAAACCAGATGCTATTTCAGCAAAATCTGTAAGAAGATGTTGTGTTGATACTACTAAAGGAAAATATTTGGCATTAAACACACTCAAGCCATTCACATTGCCTGTCACAATAACATTCCTGATAAATAACAGAATAAATTTGAGTCAAGCTCAGTCTACCGCCTCTGAGGAACTACACGCTCATTACCAATATCATTATCTAAAACTAATTAGTTGTTGGTGATTGTAGCCTGCTGGCACTAGGAAGCTGATTAACATTCCTCAGAAACAAACAGGGCTGGGTTGGCAGAGAAGGATATTTTCCTTTTGCTTCAGCCTCAAATAGCAGAAGGGGAATTAAATAATTAACTGTTGATACCTGTGCACACTGCAGCTCGGTTTCTTCATTAATCTTTAAAACATGGGGATATAGCATGTGCTTGAGGAATTTTCACTGCTTGACATACATTGAGTTCTGAATTTTTTGCTTGGTTGGGTGACAGAAACAGAAATCTTGAAGTGCAATTAAACATTTTTATTACTATTGTTTAAGTAAATACTGGATTAACTTGTCAAAGCAGATTTCACTAGCATGCTAGAATAGCATTTTCATTTTTCTTCATGAATGTAATCTGTGCCTAAATACTATGATGATTGGTATAATTAAATAGTACTGGGTGCATTTAGGGGAGAGGAATGGACCAATTACTGAGTATTCCATGGAAAACAGTTCCTTTCATTTCCCTAATAATATTCTGTGAAACCATTTTCCTCTTTTTTAACTGAAGAATGGATTCATTTAAAAATCCTAAACCGACGTTTAGGTCAAACTTCAGTCCGTATCAGAAGAAAGCTGTTCAGTGTGAGCTAAGTCTCAGTGTCTTATTTAGTGGACATAGTAAAAGTCAGATTTGCAAGGAAACTTTCAAAAGTTTAGACATCTCCTTTGGAAAATTTTTCATTTGCTACTACCCATGCAGCTTGTAAAATGTGTCTTACTCTAAATAGTTTATGCCCAGTGTAAATCTCTACCATAGTAAAAGATCAGATGAACAGAAAGAGATCAAGTTTTACTTGTACTTCTGTTGGTTTCTATATGGTGAGAAATATGTATCTATGCACATATATTAATAAACACAGATACACATGGATAACATATGGAGAGAAAACAGATCTGTCAACTCTGCTGCAAAAAAAGCTGAGTGTTTTTAAAAACCCTTTTTTTTGGTTAATATTTTGAAGCACTAGATTCAATCACTGTGACACAGCTGGAAGGAGTCAATGCTCAAGAGCACACTGCATCCAGTGCAGTGACCTCCAGCAGATGCAGGCATTCAGCCCTACCACCAACATTCTTCAGGCTGCTGAGATTCTGCTTTAGTTTAAAAATTTTCCTTTATTTGGAATAGGAGAATGTGAGATAACCCCTGAGGCAAAAAACTAGTATTCATGAAGCCCTAAGTACACAAAAATATGCTAGGTTAGCATTTTAAAGTATGCTACTTTTTGACAAAAAAATATTTAAATTATGAAGTAACAGGGCACAAATTAAAGGACCGGTAGTATGCTGCACCTAAATTTAAGGCCTGTGTTTGTGCCATTCCTCAGATGTATAAGTAATAGAAATTGTTTTCAAAGGAATCTATTCAGAACAAGATTAATTACAACTCACAACATGCGCAACATTTAAATCATGCCTTCATACAAAAAAAAACAAGCACGAAATATTTGTACAAAGCAGTGAGCAGTACCAATAGCACTAAACTGGACTATGTTCATTACAGAAGAACAAAATGAAAACACTTCAGGTTCTTAAGGTTTGCATTTTAATTCAGGTATTTATAAGGCTGTATTTATAATGCCCAGACTCAGAAACGTTCACAATTCATATACAGCAACTGAAAAAATTACGTAGAACCTTCTGATTAGACGGTCTGAATATCACAGACTTTTACATCTGAAATTGGAGTGCCTGCCTGCGATGATTCTAACCTAGGTTAGGAGGACATCATGTGGCAGAATAACATATGACCAGGCCCTCTAACTCCCACACTAAAAACCCGTCATCCACAGCTGCTACCCCTTTCAGCCAAACTTATTAAATACTGTTGACAGACTCTGTGAATGTAGAAGCAATGTCCAGTATTTGATATTAGGATAACAGAGAGGATTATTAAGATGATTGGAAATTGTTAGAAAGGTGTGGATGACCAATTAGGCTCAGAGGAGGCTTCCTCAGTCACTAAGCCCTAAGCAGCCATTTAACATTTTAGAAGTCTACAGTCCCATTTACAGGATTAAATTTCACCCTTCTATGCACTTAGATCAAACTGTCTTTGCCAGAACCCTGCCAGAAGCAGTAATTCTGCATCTGTGACCTGAAAGCATCAATAAGCAACTCCAAGGAATATGTGAAAGAGCCTCATCCTACACCATCGGTAAAATGTCCCCTGAACAACTCCATGATGACTAGAACATGAATTTAAAAATATAGTGCTAGACAGGTATTTCTATGTAACTATGTAGTTTGTGTTGCATTTCTCTAAAAATCCATATTATCTCCCTTGTCAGAGGCTGATAATAAATCCCTAGAGTATCATATGTAGATGGAATCTACTTAAACCCTCATTTTAAAAATTAAAAATAAAGCAATCCACTTCAGTTACAACATTAGTCATGAATTACAGAATCAATTCAGATTGTTATAGTATCAACCCAGGAAATCAGAACTGGAAGAACTGAGAAAAATTTAATAGCATGGCTAAGGATGGACAAACCTCTACATATTTAGAATTCCATTTCAGATAATCACTGAAAACAATGGAAGTTCTGAATCAGAAAAAAAAGCTGGAAAACCAAAATCATACAGAAATATTTCTCTTTCTTGTTTCTGGCCAGAAGACGTAGGCTCAGGTCATGCTATTCCCTTTCACAAAGTCACAGAATCATTCCTGAAGTACTTTTTTTCCCCACTGAATTAGAAAAGCTATCATAGAGACATTAACACTACTTTTCAATGAGTTCTAAAATTAAATCCTCCCTATGGATGAGAAGAACTCTGTATTGCTGACTTTAAACACACAATTGAGATGTCCTGAAATGTTTCTATTTACAAGGCTTTCTTTAATGAGTCTCAGCCTGTAATACTCCAAAGAGCCAAGCATTTCTTCCCCTACTATAGTATTCAATAACCCTGGATCTTCCACTCTATTCCTATATTCTTTACATACTGACAAAATAGTTTGTGCATTCCCATAACTCACCTCAGTGAGCAATATCAGACATATTAAACAAATCTTTAAACAAACCTCCCCAGGAGAGTTTTGACAACCCAAGAAACCGCACAATCACGTCTGCAAGCTGGGTAACTACCTCTCAAGCACAGGCTGACTAGCCATGAAGGCTGGACAAAGAAACTAGTTTCTCATCAGCAGAGTCTCAGAACAGCATTCTGGCAGGGGTAACTGGAAAGAAACAAACACCTACACACCATATTTTCATGCATCTATCTTGCATTTTACTAATTGGAAATAAGCTTTCTTGAAGCAGTGCTGTTAGAGGAGGGCAAGCTTACTATGAAGAGAGGCCTTCTCTGCAGTGAGCAGAGCAGAGGCCTTTGAAGTTCATGAACAGCATTTTAAAAACAAGGTAGGATATCTCAGTACAAAATGAGGCAGATCAAGAAGTAGTTTCAAGACTGAGTTTGCTTGTTTTTAATGGGATTTATAAGATGTCATGCTTTCTGCAGCAGAGGTGGATTCTGTGATTCAAAGGGTCACCTGCAGTCCCACACTCCTGTTTTGCAGACAGAGAAAGTAACAGCAGCAATTTACACCAAGACCATAATTGTTCACTGCCTTGGGCAGAATCAAACTTAAATGCAAAAGAAAAGAAACCTGCTTTTCAGATTACCTGGACAGAGAAAAAAGGAAAACTTTGGGGCTAAAATCACACCATAAAAAGGGTTATAGGGTGGCCAAGTCTCCCAGGGGCTACATCAACTAAAACTCGTAACTGACTGAAAAAAAAGAAGTATCCTTACCTGGTCTCATCAAACTGCTGTTGAGCAGTCAACTGTATAAGGCTGTTCTGTCATACCCACTTAAGCTCTTCTACTTTATGTGCTTTTGCTTTTTCCTAGGCAAATACATCAACAGACACACTATTGAAAAAAAAAGTCAGTGGCAATTAAAGCACTTAGGTGTTGCAGAGGAAGCTTCTATTTGAGCAGGAGATGCCTCCAGACCTATTCAAATGAAGCCATAGGATTACAGAGAAGGTACCACCCAGAGCTTTATTTTATCTCAGTGAATGGGGGAAGTGAAAAAGAGGCGTATTTACAAAAGAACATACTGTTTTTAGAACCTTGAAGGAACTCTTCCCAAGGTCTATCTACCAAATATTCCCTGTGAGGGACAGAGAATGCCAGCAAGGGAGCTTACACAATGGGATTTTAGTCTCATGGGATCTCCTCAATCCTGTCTGGTAAAGACAGCAGGTTAAAATGCAAAAATTAAGCATGCAAATTTCTTCAGACACAGTGCTCAGCAAGGAAAAGGCTTCTATCAGCCAGCATCCAAAATAACCCAAGGTCAAATTTCCTGGAACTCAGCTGCAGAGTGCATGCACTTGAGTGTACAACCCTCTGCCATTCTCATATCTCCTGATTCTCTGCAGTCTACAAATTTACATCTCCCACCTGCTATGTAATCATACGCTATCTATCATTAAGATTTGTTTGCACTATCGCACAGATTGCCGGTTTTAATCTCTGGATTGTTAAACCTAAAATCTTGGGTGACTACCCTCCGATACAGTTCCAAGTGTAATCTGAAGAAGCTTCTAGTTGCCAGTGACAAGATTGCAGTCTTGCCCAGCAGGTGTTTTGAAAGGATTTTCCATCTCATCCCCTGTTGCTTTTCAGCAGTTAGATGAAAAATTTCTTGAGCATGTGGGATGACATGTATTTGGGGTTTTACACTTAGTAAAAAAAATATTTATCCAACAGATGGAAACATGATAAACTAGTCTCTGAAGTAAGCACTCCTTTTGAAACTCTCATGCCTGAGTCAATATCCATAGTTGGCAGCAGACTGTTACAATTTCAAAAGTGTCATTGCACACAACTGTGAAAATGTCAGAATCAATCCTCTTTCTTTATATAAAAAATGTGTTCATAACCTAAGAAACATATGGGTAATCTGAGTAATTGAGAAAAATCTAATACCGTAGAGTAGCTATTTATACACAGGATGAGTCAAAACTACATTTGCGTTACATACTGCAATAAATGAATCAAATCTTTGCAAAAATCCTCAGTAAGGCCTGATCTACAATTAGAAGTTTTTGCAATCCTAGCCAGGTTGATTAAAAGGATGACAAAAAACTAACAGCCATACTCAGTACTTCTGTGTAGCAATGCACTCCATAAAGACCTAACTGTATTTGAGAAAATTGCTTCTGGAGTTTATTTTATTAAGTTGTTGAGGCAAAAAATTATCTGTTTAAGTTGGGTTTATGCTGGTAGGGATTGCCAATATAAGCACTAAAGACTATGGGCAGAAACAAGCAAAACACTGGGCAAATAAATTTAACATTGGTCATCTTCGTTATTTAGTTCCAGATGTGAACTTCACAGACAGAATTTTTATCTAACTAGTAAGAGCTGGTACACCTGTGTTTGTATTAGCAGGTGCAAATATTACTAGCTTTCCTTTACTTGGATCACATATTGTGGCCTCAGAGTTACAGAGAACTGAAAAATCTGGACATGTGGACATAATAAACTCTTCCCTAACAAAATATTAGTTACCCTAACATTTTGATTGTATGACTTATCACAAGCCACAGGAAATAAAAGATGTGACATTTCATCCTGAAGAGCCTTTTCTCAACAATTATTCATGGAGGTAAAGTTCAAGAAAAATTGCTTTCTATTTCCTCAGTGATAACATATATGAATATCATAAACTACATCATAACAGTATCTTTAAAGCTTTTGCTCTGCTTCAAGGGAGTTTACAGATTATATGTGCATAATATACTAACCAAATCAGCAAGTATAATCTGTATGTATCACCAGAACATACCCGCCTTTGTCACACCTGCTTTTTTTAATTAAAATATGTACTACAGCCTTCTGGAAAACAAATTAGTGAAAATGGTCTTCTCAAGACTTCATAAACATGATAATGCACTTGGAAATAAATTATTTCTGTAACATCTAATTTTCAGTAAAATAACTTCCATTGTTGTGCAGGACCTTGAACTTAACAGACATCCAATATCACTTTGAAAAAAAACCCAAAACAGCATAAAATGTGCTGTCTTTTACTACTGAGAAAAAACCCCAAAGTATTTTCTACATGAGTTCTTCAATAATCAGAATGTATCCTTTTGAGAATATTGGCTATAATCAATCTGTCAAGGTTATGGCAATAAATTTCAGAGGTGGGTGAAGTTAGGGTGTTAAAGTGTACTGGGCTCATACAAAGTTGATTTCCAAAAATACTGAGTCCGTTTTCTTAAGTACACAAAATCCACAACTTTCAGTGATCTTGACTGTTCAGCACTTCTGAAAACTGCCCTGACATTTGTTTTAGACCTCCCCAAACTAACAGTTACTTCCAAAAGTGGTTTCTAGAAAAATTAGCTAATGTGTTCTGGTTTGCAACAACTTTACTTTGCCTTTACTTGTATACATCTGTCACATCTGCTGTAAGATTTCACTTCTCCAGGATACAGGCATTCATGTGCCTTCAAGCAGTGCACACAACTGCATACTAACTAAACACATTGTATCCCATGCACTTAAATGCACCTGAGTGTATCTGAGAGTCATCTACTCAATTACATTCACACAAATTTCAGTAAACAGTAATCTTTAGGGTTGGAATCTTTTTTTCTAGATCTCATTTATTGATATTGCCTCCTTTTCAGGTCAAACAATTCAGCCCAGGTAATTTAAATTGTGGCATTTCCTAGTTTTGAAATGTTCTAGGTTGCATATTTAATATATTTTCTTTTTCTTAAGATATAAATATACCTTATGTGACGATTTCTGCTTTTACTTGTAATTATCCAATTTTAAGTTAATATCCATATTTAAGTTAAATGTTTCACAAAACTAAACAACCAGATAGCAGCCCTATATAACCAGAGAGTTCATACTCCAGCACAAATACTTTTTCCCCAGGAAAGTCTCTCTGAGTTCTACAAGACTGCTCAGTGAATAATTTTTGTAAGGGTGAGTATCTGTGGGATCAGACCTTAGCACATAATGTTATACTTTTTTCTTGGCTGCTTTCTTGAAAAACCTGCTTCTAACCTGCATATTACACTCACTCATTGCCCATAAACTGTCAGAGCACACAAATTGTTCGTCTTCTCCTCCATCTGTATACAGAATTTTGAAGTAACCTCTGATTTCACCATCAGACACGCTGAGGAGCTCTCACAGGTGTCACAAGTACTTCAGCAGAACTAATTAATCATCTTTATGGTGCTGCTGATAGATGTTTCAGCCTTAAGTGTGTTAAGGGCCATCATTTCTCAAAAGGCTTCAGAAGAAACATACTTCTAAACAAAGACTACATGGGGGAAAAAAAAAAAACATTGTGTAGTTACTTGCTCTCCTAGGTGTCAAATCAGCTGGCAGTAAAATTCCTGACCCCCTCTCTGCTGCAGTTTTCCTATGAAAGGCTGGAAAAGAGAAATGCCATTTTGGTATTTTACAGTGACTTTTTTTTTAACAATAGTTTCTCAGCTGCCAAATACATATGAACATGCAGAAAGGTCCAGATACTCAGATTGGGAGTTGAAGAAAATACAAAGGCCAGCAGGGAATTAATTAATTCTTAACACATACCACAATCTTTATTCAAAAGGCAACCCTGAAGGACAAGTAGCACTTAATATTTAAGCAATGGTTAGAATTAGCCCTAAATATGATTAAAAAGTAGATGTTCACAGTATGCTACCAAGGCTCAAATGCTCAGGGGTCAGAGACTTTTCAAATGTGTTGTGCTGGACTATACTCTTCTTTCCCAAATGAGAGGCTGAGGATGCTGACAGAAACACAGCGGAATTTTAAAAACCCTCCAACTCAAATAAATGAAATGCTGCTCGCCAGATGATCTTAAAATCAGCAGTACAATGAAGGCACTCACCAACTCTAAGATTTCTGGTGAGTTCTGAAGATACCGGTTCACTTAGCCAATTTCCTCAATATGTTATGGCTCACAGAATGAATCACAGAATGGTAGGGGTTGGAAGGGACCTCTAGAGATCACCTAGTCCAACCCACCTCCTAAAGCAGGTTTGCCTAGAGCAGGTTGCACAGGAACACATCCAGCTGAGTTCTGAAAGTCTCCAGAGAAGGAGACTCTACAACCTCTCTGGGCAGCCTATTCCAGTGCTCCATCACCCTCAAAGTAAAGAAGTTTTTCCATATGTTTAGGTAGAACTTCCTGTGCTCTAGTTTGTGCCTGCTGCCCCTTGTCCTAACACTGGGCATCACTGAAAAGAGTGTTCCTAAGCCCATGCTAGCTCTGCTGCCAGACTTTCATAATCTGTGATCATGGGTTGCCAAAACCTGCTTCGGACTGTACTCTGGCAAAATTCCCCAACCAGCAGACACATTGACATAGTGCTGCAGAAAGTACCACATGTGGAATACCAATATATAGTGATAGAGTGGTTCAGTAAAGGGGAGAGCAAGTTGGAGTTCAAGAATGCTTGTTTTAGACAGTTTTTAAAGTACAGTTTTTTAGTTGTGTTGATTTCCTTTACATAAAGCCAATAATATTCACCTTTTCAAGCTACATAAATGCTGCAGCTATCATGATAAGCATTGTAAAAGCTTCAGTAACAGACTTCTATATGGCTCATTACCTCTGCTCACTTTTTTTTTTTTAGCAAAGTGTGTAAAAAATGAAATGGCCTCTGTCTTTGTTTTTACCTGTGTGGTATATACTATATTAGCAGTTTCCATTGAGAACCATACCAAATGTAAGTGCAAAAGCATTGTGCGTTCAGTCATTTAAACAGAATTTGAGCACTAAGATGTAAGTTCAATTCCATCGCGCGTTAATATTCCATGATTAGGCTACCTCATGAAAATGAATGCATTCATTGCCCAGAGCAAGTCCTGCTTCATCTGAATAAGACTGCAGAATCAGCCTCCCCTCATATCATCTTTCCTCATGGGCTTCTGTGCTAGAGCTCCTGTAGACAACCGCAGTCTCAGAAGACAAGCCTTGGCAAGAAATCCATAATTCTACTGATTTCACAAGTGTTTGAATTACATAACCTTCTTCAGTTCCATCATTATTACAGAACTATCATATTTCTCTGTATTCACTGCCACAGTATTTTACAGTAATGACTCAGAAGAATAAAGATAGCAATAGTCTCACTGTATTGCCGCAACTAATGCCATAAAATTAAGTGGAGTACTGGATTTCAGGCAAGGTCTTAAATTTATCAGTTTTTAGACTATGAAAAATAAAAAATTTGAAATCAGGAAAAGTTCTCTTAGTTGTACCTTTATAAAAAGGCTTTCAAACATTAGAATCACATATATAGAAGATCTTTTTTGTCCATGTACCCTCCACTTTATTTTTGAAACAGAATCGCATCACTTACCAGGTTAGCCCTTGGTTACTAACCTAACAAGTAGCTTCCATTGTGAACACATATTCTGTCATGTTTCCCTTTCTCTCATCCTAGCACAAAGAACGTATACTGGCATAACTTTTTTAATCAGCAGTAGCTATAGAGATTACTTCTTTTCAAAGAGCAGAAGGTACTGAGTCCCTGCAGTCTGGCATAGCTTTTCAAACCACCCAACCAATGGATGCACCTATATGAGTCTTTAAGTTCAGATCAGGACTAGGCTGAATCTCCTGTTCATTCCCTCTTACCTTACATTCACACAGCACAGACCAGAGTACAGCTAGATAGCCCCCAAATGAAACAAAGCTGAAGGACGCACACTACAGCATCTAATGTGCTGCAACTATTAATGGACTTCTAGTTCACAGGAGTAAACTGGAGCTAGTTGAAAGCAGATTCCCTTCTTTTCCCTCACTCACAATGTGGACATCAGGTTCTCGGCACCAACTGTAGCTGGGCTTTTACTGCACAACACTACTGCTAACGTAGACATGGACAACTTTAGCTCCGTGTAGTGGGGAAGCCGGAGCCAAATTTTGCAGGGCAGGATGTATTTCCTTCTTCCACCTCAGCTTTCCTCTTAATAAAATTTCCTTTGATTATTTTTTTTTTTAAATAGATCTTTTTTGTTTGCATAGGAGGAATGGATAGAAGTTAGATTCACATACGTCAGGAAGTTCAAGATAGAAACTCCAAGTTCTACTAATCACAGCCTGGCATGTTACATTCATTTACATGCACATTATCTGCATGTACAAAGATGAATATACTCAACGATTGGTTTGACATAGTTCTTTTTACCATGTTTAGAATTTGCTGTCATGCTTATCCTGTGACTCCTTCACATTTTGCCTTGAGTTTAAAAACCTATGTACTTACTTCAGAGTATTTTGTGGCAAACAGTTTCATGTCTCCACTGAAGCACTGTAAAACAATGCAAGTTTGGAAATCACAGCTAAATCCCTGAGAGAGAACTAAGAAATCTGATAGATTAATACAATGCACTTATTTAGTCTGGATATGAACTCACAAGTGAGATGAGTTTTGTGATTTTTGAAGCACCACCATGGGAAGGCTGAGGAGGATGGATGAAATAGCTCTGTTAGAAGACTGAACTGTTGTTTTTTTTAAAATAACTCCAGTTTTTCTGTCTAACTAAATGAATTGGAATGGAATAGAATATTTCCTAAGGAAGGGATCTATAATGCTCATCTAAGTTCAACTGCCTGATCAATTCAGGGCTCACCACATTGTTAAGGGCATTGTCCAAATGCCTCTCAAACATCGACAAGCTTTGGGCATCACCTGCCCCTCTAGGAAGGCTGTTCCAATTATATCTTCACAGAATCTTAGTCCATGAAAACATACATACACATGTTTATAGTCTGGACATTTAGTGATGTAGGTTAAGAAAATTGTCTTACAAGAAACCAAAACCAATACATTATTTAGTGAAACCAAGCTAAGCTTGGATTTTTAAATAGCTTAAAATATAAAAATATTATTAAATTTGCAGGTGTTATTTGTAGTTATTTAATAACTTGCTGATTTCATGCATTCATCTGTAACACCTTATAATTAGCTACTCTGCAACAGAAGTCTCATACTACAAGGAAAAATTAGATTGGCTAGAATCAGTATGAGAAAATAGCCAGTGTAAAAATATAACACAATATTATATTAAGAATAACATTTATAGTAGATACATCTTAGTTGGATGTAGCAACTTGGGATTTAAACTGAAATTTAACTGAACAAACAATATCAAATCTATTAACATCATTCTGTGGCTATTGGACAGCTTAGTAGATTCCTAATGGGAGGATGCAAGCCTCTCCTTAATCTGAAAGCTATTTGGTGGTTTATACAGAATATACTTGTGGTGTTAGTTTGGTTTACATCAGAGACGTACATCACCACAACCACCATTATCTGTAACCTATTTCTGCAGCTCAAGCAGGGCCTAATTGCTGCACAGGTACATAAAAGTGAGATGCTATTTCCTCTTTAGGAGTGCTCTCTTCACTTAAATTGGCAGAAATGGAAGGAGAAACTTATGCTGTTTCTCCATGTCGTGTCCTCTGCCACAGCGTGCCTTGTTTGTGCACCCAGACAACTGACATGATGCTCATACAGGGTCATGTGGGCTAGCCCGAGCAGCAGTGTGCTATCACTGCCACCAGCACACTGCAGTGCCCAATCCCCCACCAGCCTGTGTTTCAAGAATGGTAACTGCATCTCTCACAGTACAGCCACCCGTATCTATGTACACTCCAGGAGGGCAAGATTAAGAGGGCTTCAGCATCTCCCTTCTGATCTCCCACATCCCTGGCACAGCTGACAGCAGCACTAAAATATTTAGTGTATAGCACAGACCTACAGCCATTTCCTCAATCGTCCTTGCCAGATTGCCTCAGTTGCTAAATACAGCAAGTGAGACTGAAGAGGTGAGAAAAGCAGCGGTGCTGTGTGGGAAATGCAAATAATAGCAGTGCTATGACAGCAAAGCAGGAAAAAAGGGTTTACACCCTACCTCCACCTGAAGCCCATTCCATGGGATCACCCACAGCATGCGATCATTTCTATTTTTAAATGCTATATTTTCTAACATGAGTCAGTTACCAAACTATTTCTGATCTGAACAGGAAGGACAGTGGAACAACTTTAATCACAGCTGAACCAAAATTAGAACAGAAAATGGATCCGTTCTGTTGCTTTATTTATACTACCCAACTTTAGGTGTACCTATACAATCCAGTCAGAATTTAAAAAAGAGTATCCACAAGTTCCTTTTGTAGATACTGAAGATTAGAAGTTGGTTTAAAACGTAATTCAAAACACGGAGCTGGCTACTGGAAGAGATTGGAGCTTCTAAATGCCAGTAGAGAACAGGGCAGCAAGTTGAACATGAGTCAGCAATACGCCTCTGCAGTAATAAAGGCAAACCACATACCCAACAGCATCAGCACGTGCACAGCTAGCATGTTGGGGGAAGCTTTTTTTCCTTTTGCTCAGCACTTGTGAGGCCACATCCAGGACACCCTTTACTGGAATACCATGTCCAGTTTTGGCACTCAGTATAGGAAAGAAAGACAAACTGGAAGGAGCCCAGAGGCAGTCTCCCCTAGTGACTAGGGGACTGCAGCACATTACATTAACTGAGACTAGGGGAACTGGGCTTCTCTAGCAAGTAAAAAAACCAAAAGGCTGTGAGGAACCCAAATACTGTTTTCTACACCTAGAGAGCAAAATACAAAAAGCAGACTCCTTCCAGAGATGCGCAGGGAAAGAACAAAAGGCAATTGCACAAGGAAAAAAGTCTTCACCATGGGAGTGGCTAAGCACTGCAGCAAGGCCCTGGAGAGGCTGCGCAGGCTCCATCTGTGGAGACTCTCAAACCCGAACAGGACAAGGCCCTGAACCTCTGAGATTCTTCGGCCCTGAACCTTCGGCAGGACTGGGAAACCTCTGCATGTGCCTTCTGACCTGAACTCTACAATTCTAAAACTGAGACTCCCACATCACACGTACAAATATACATGTTAAAAGCATGACATGAACTGGTTAAAAAAACAATATAAAATAGTTTTTAAAAAAGGTTGTGCCAATATGTGACATCAGAAGCCTTTTTCTCCATGGCAGAACAGTTATACTCTAGCTACACAAATGACACTGAAGAAAAGAAGAATAAACCCTTAGTAAAAGATGACGTTATTGAGGACATATTATTAGAAGATCAACGAAGTAACCAGAACAGCACTGGAAACACAATGAAGCACCAAGATGGCAGATAAGAACTTATTACACATTTAATATTTTAAACTTTGTTAAAACTGCAGAAAGACTGCTCTCCGTACAATCTGCTGAAGCCCTGCTGCTAGCTTTTCAAACTAAATCATGTGTCTCATAATCCTTTGGAAAACTTGCAAACAGAATTATATAAAAATATGGAGGTATCTTCATGTAAAAAGCTAGAGATTGTAGTGGTTACTTTATAAATAGCTCTTCTTTTAATAGCCCAAAAGACAAAAGTAATTTTCAGCACCAAGGCTGCCCTTAAAGCTAGTGTATATGAAGGAAATACATCCAAAAAGGGGGAGGGAAATACCTCTATTTTTTTCCCAAGCTGTTTTGATTACTAACAACTCGGTTTCAAGATAAAGTCAATATGTGTAAAATATGTAGCATGTTTAAAATTTGCTGTTTAGAGCTGCACTTCAGTGATTTTATAGATGTACGTATAGGTAAGCATAGGGTCTGGCATGGATTCTGCAAAATGCTTAATACAAAGATGGAGATTTCTTGTTTAGTTGCCTAGCAATAAGATCTGACTCCTAGAAGCTAACAAATACTGATTAGAGAATGCAATAACATTATTTAACGTATGATACAAAAAAACCATACAGCTATTGAAGAAAGGGAAATGCTAGGCCAGAAAAAATTAAATTCTATCCAGTAAAATCTGTTCAGGAAATATGTGATATGAAGAAACTACAATATCTAAATTAAAGAAAGCCTCAGTCTGTTCACTCTGTCAATATTTTTCAATGTTATTCTTTTAGCAGAAAGTCTAATTCCATCTTGCCTAACGGATCTGGCTTTTAAATTCCTGTGTGTAACTCGGTCCAGCCCTCTCCATAGTGTCTGGAAGCTGGACAGAGAGAGATTTTTAAAAACTGAACTGCATTAACATGATGGCATTTCTCTTCTTGGAAAACACAGTATGATTTTAATAGAAAGTTTGATGACATTTACTACACTGGTGGAGAGGCAGAAGTCCATACTTGCCTTTTATTTGTTAAGAAGAGCTTTAAAATTTATTAGATCTCTCTCTTGCAGTACAATGAATGGTTCTCTCAGTACTTCAGAGGCAGAACAGGAAGGTCACAAAACAAGGATAGGTAGCATACTACAAGTCCAGCACAGATTGAAAGTACTTACTCCTTGGAGCAGCATGGGCACTGATCTTTTTCCCTTATATTCTAAATTTAAATAGATTCTTCTACATTAAAACTGGGAACACAGAGGCCACTGGACAGTATTGCAGCATTATAAGCAGTGTGGACTTTTAATACACTATACATGCAATATTTAAACTTGAAAGAAGACACATGACTCCTCTTTCTGCTACTTCCAACTTTTCTTCAAAAAATTCTTCTTTAAGAAAGCCTTTAAAACAGTACTTTCAAACATCTGCTCCTGTTGGAGCTGTCCCTTAACAGTATTCCATCTGCTTAGGACAGAAACAGTCAGAAAATTTCTCTCATATGTCCAGTTACACCAGCATAAATCTAGAGTAACTCCACAGACTTCCTGTGTGACGCATTTACTCAGGGTTTGTCTACACAAGGAAGCAAACAAAGGAAAAGCAGCCTCGATTCAGAGCACAGTATCAACTCGCAACTAACTCCCAGTATAAACATTCTTACCACACAGAAAGCAAAGGCAGCTTTTCCTGCTCTGAGTACAGATTAAACTACTGGAACAAAGACAGTCCTAGTAAAAACCAGAGGTGTAATCACATTCCACAGCACAATGCTTTACAAAAAGTTTCAGTAACAGAAGCAGAATGTCTTCCATCTAGTCATATACATCCTACTTCTCAGACATTTCCTAATTCAGAGGTAGTTTTAGATACTGGATATAGATTTGCATTTTAGCATGAAAATATTCTTTCACTATGCATCACGTACATTTGTACAGATTAGCCCCTAACTTCAGACTTAAACAGCACTAATTTTTCCATTAAGCCAATGCCCTTCTTTCTTAATCTTCCTTCCTCAGTTGCAGAGACTGCTACAAAGACTAATTAACTACATCTTGATTTGGTCTTGTACTTGTGGCTCCTCTGTCCTTGTTACAGCAGCGTAGAAGACAAAGTATCTTACTTGGTGTATTGTGACAGTAACAGGTTATTCTGCACTTGACATTTTGCAATGCTTCACACTGCACAAGAAAGCAAAATACTTCATGTTCCCAACAAAGATCCAGTAATTCTGACTACAGATGGTTACTCCAGTGTGGAGAATGTGAGAAGGACATGCTCTGGTATTTATACACCCCCTGTATGAAGTGTGACTATTCTTTTCTGTCTTTTTATCTAAATTACACACCCATAAATAGCCAAAAAAACGGTCTTAGCAATTAGATTTGATAATAAAGCACATGCTACACACCTACATAGCCCTAAATTTCTTTTAGTCTGGCCTAAGCTAATGCACCATGATTTCTACTCACAGTATCGTCAGCAAGGTAGTAATGCCACTCTTTCTTCAATTAGATGTCAGTATGGTATACACTGCTTTAGGTAGTCTTAGTCTCTTCCTTTTCTACCACCAAAACCATAAACCTTTCACTAAGGTGAAAGTTCTAAAATTCACTTCAAAAATTAATAAGTATAAGGCCTGCATAAATCCTGCAACAAAAGACATTTTGGTGCAAGTATATTTAATATACTTTTATCTACAGATTTGGAAATTTACAGTCTCTAGGTAACCATTTGTAAAATTGAGACAGAGTGAGTGTTGTACTCTCACTGTGTGTAGGAAATATCCATCCCACTTGGTGTTTGTTGTCCTCTTAGCCAGGTACACCTCAGGCATATCCCACCTGTGAGGCAAGATGTCCTTCAAGTGACTCCCTTTGAATTCTTCCCATTAAAAAGTCCATGAAAGCAAGAACCAATATTATAGTAATCTGGCCATAATTTCCTAGATGACAGTTAATAACAGTTATCTGTAATAGGTTATAACACCATCCAGAAGAGATGGCATCACATGAGGCTAGATCATCAATTAACATTAAAAGGAGGCCAAGAGTGTTCTCAGCTCTATTTTTCCAGACAGCACTCGTTGCTTTAGTAGTGATTTCCCTTCAAGAGCTCAGTGACAGCAATTCAGAGAAGGGACAGCAGAAGTGACAATTTTGCATCTTGTAGAAGAACAAACAGTTTGAAACATCTGTGCCAATCTTTTAAGATCAGCTTTAGCAAGACTGAGTGAGACTTCTGACATCAGTTTTGTCTGTTTACTTTCCAGTAAAGTTTCTAGCTGCAAAAGCTTCTTTTGAATCCTGAGGTTCACTGATTCTGAGATCTTGCTGGCCTAGAATATAAATACTGAAGCATTTTTTCTTTTTCTTGACAGCTGGCTAAACACCAAAGAAAACAATGAATGCTTCTTAGCAATATTTACAGGGATTCAGGGAAAAAAACAAACAGATATTAAATTTCATCAGATATAATAACTAGATAATATTCTTGATATGAATTCACATTTGAAAACAAATACCATGGTGATATTCTGCTTTTTTTTAAAGAGACCTGAAGACTTTTTAGACCCTTTCTGCCTAAAACACATAAATCAATAAAATAGCATTTTGAATAAAGGAGCAAGAATTTCCTGAGTAAAGGAGCAAGAATTTACTGATCAAATTTTGCCATACCAACTAGGATGTGTGAAACTTGTGAAACTTATTCATCCTGCAAAAATTTGTAGAAAGAGTCCATTATGGGAATGGAAGAAGTCACTGAGTTTAATACATCAGCAACATGAATATCAGATCTTATGCTATATCTTACTCAGAATTTCTGCAGATCTGGACAGTCATGGGACCTGAACAGTCATAGGACTTGAACATGAATTACAATTTAAGAGACTTTGTTCTTATTTCCATTGAGAAGTGACAACAATCTCCAGCAACTCTAGAGGTAAAATTTCCTGTTCTGCTTTCACACAGGTGAAGGAGGCAGGGTAAAGAGGCCCACTGAATTAAGTAAGATTACACTCAAACCTTTAGAGGGTCTATGCAACTTTGGTAAGAGGAGAGAATGGACTTCAGAAGAAGTATGCAAAACACAGCTGCGAGAAGGTAGCGTACATGCCCAGGTAGGTTGGGTTATTTTGCCTATATTGTATCTAATGTTTCTGTGGCAGTTATGATACAACTTGGACAGGATGAAGCTTGTTACAGATAAAATCCGTCTTCTGTAAACTGGCTTCTACTCCTTTGCAATGTCTGATAACACAACAAAGAAAAAACAGTTAGAGAGGAGCACTCTGCCCCCAAAGTTCACCGCTAGTCAATTAGAGTGTAAGTGTTCTGGGCATCCTTCGTTGCTTTGCCTCTTCATGTTGTACTGCTGTTAACAATTCACAGAGCACAAAGCAATTGTCAGAAGTGCCTTTAAGTGTAGTCTTCTTAAAGAAAGCATCTTTTCTGGGAGTGAGTCTCTCAGCAAGGAGTTATCTGTAGATACAGTTGTGTGTTAAACAGGAAGAGTATAACATTGATTACAGGTAGGAGAACAGATAATCTATCTTACTATAATCTAGCTTTGTACTAGTTCTTCCTCATCTCAGTCAATTGATGTGATTACACCTGTTGCCTACCAAACTTCATTACCTAGTTCCTGGAAAATAATGCTCGCACTGAAGAAATTGATGGTATCTGTGGTTCTCGCTAGGAAAACACAGAAGTTAAGGATGCCACCCAGATAGGTTGTTAAAGAAACAACTGTGCATTATATTTTTACTATTAGTTGAAGGGCACAAATATTAAAATAAGGAAGCTGTATCTTTTGTTTATGAGGAAAACCTAAGTCAGGAAAAGACAAAACAAGACAGGAAAAAAAAGAGAAGTTTATGCTATATAAAGCACAAGTTATCTTTTTTCCATCACTAACATTTTGGCGGGAGCAATGTACCATTTGCTTTCCTTTTTTGCAAATGTTCATATTAGAAATATAAGCTTTTTTTCCTGTACATATTCTACTTGAAGTCAATCCCTTATATGTTCTTATTGCCATGAAAAGTGAAACTGGGAAACATAACTTAGAGTACTGAAAAAGGAAAAGAGTTTTATAAAGACTCACCAAATATAGCTATTGTTTCAACTCCACTTTAAAGGCAGATAGTTTTAGTCCTTATTTACCTATGAGGTGAACTGCTTTGCTAAATCCTTTACTCTTCTCTGTATACACAGGAAAATGAATCTTAGTTACCTTTTCCAATTGCTAGTTAAACTGTGCTATATTTCTAATAAGACATTCTTATTGCTCAAAAATAATTTGCTTTAACTGGGTTTTAAAAATTTCCTTAGAAAGTACTTCAATAATTTAAGACACCTGGCTGAAAGTATCCAGGTTCTAATTTCAATTAATCCACAAACTCTTGTGCATTTGGACTCATCTTTCAGAGTGTTCTCCTGATGACAACTTCTCGGCCTTGTACTTTTTCTAACTGTCACAGTGCTAACATGATTCTGTGTCTGTTTTGTAGGGGACAAAATGTGAGTATATTTACAATGTGGTTGCTGGAAGAAAAATGAATGGGGAGCTGGCTAAGAATGTACTTGTTACTTCAGAAAATCAGGACCAAGGAAGAGAAGGACAAGCGTAAGGAACACCATAAGGCTTTTACCAAGCTAACTGAGGATGGAAATACCCACTGGCAGAAATAGTTTTGACATCATCTGTATATGTTTTGGCTTTTCTAGGTAGTTCAGCCTGTTAGAGGAGTAAGAAGCAGAGCTCTTACTGCAGTTTTCTGCTGTAGCTTCTAATTTGCAAAGGTGGACAAACCAAACTGTCTCCTTCAATCAGAACAGGCATTACACTTAAATTACTGATTCCTACTTTCCTTAAGCTTTTCCACCAATGTTATTTAGGAAGCAAAAGTAATAAGCCTGTTGTTTTTTTATTGAGCTAGATGAAAATCAGAGTTACTACATTTGAAGCAAGCACCTTATAGCTCTGCTCTGAGCGCTGCTTCATTCAGTAAATGAGTCAAAGTATACAGTATGGATAAAATGCTGACTCAAATTAATCCCCAATAAAACTAACATTAAGTCAGTAGTTACGAAGCTATGTCCCTTTATGTTTGTTCAGGGCTTAAACAGAGTTCCACTTGCTAGAAGTACAGTACTTAAGAGTCTATAGAAGTAATAATGACTTCTGATTTGCTCAAGAGTATTTTTATGTCGCTCTCTGAAATACTTCAATCCCAGTAGGCTCAGCTCTCATAGTATCTGAAGAATCCTAAAACTCAGAAATTATAATGGAATTTAATCTCTAGAAAATCTGTAATTCAACCCTATATAATCTCAATCAGCTATTCACATCTGAAACAAACACAACTATGGACAGATGTGTTAACCTGGGTTCACTGTATGTGGGACTTCTGTTTTGCTCACATGTAAATGCTAAGCTTGAAAGCCTTGAAAAACTAAATCACTTCAGTAAACCATTTCTGTTAACTAGAATAACCACCTAGTAAGAAATTATGCTTACTTTTTTCACTTAATCCACTCCCCCGAACAACAACATCAAAAACCAAAACCAACCAACAACCAGAAACAAACCCACTTCCCTTTAACCAAGGAAATCCAGGGAAAAAATCTCCCAGTGGAGATTTTCCTGATCACAGGTATTTTACAATAAGCGTACATACAGCTCACCTGCCCCTCACTCCCTCCCCAACCTTGCAACCCTTCATGAGATTGCTCACCAACCGTATTAGAGCAATCCCCACTGCTGCACAGGAGGCTTCTGCCAGGTGGCAAGACCATACTAGCTCAGAACTTGCAAAAGAACTAAGTTTTCATAATTTTTTCATACCTTTCATTTTTACTCAAAGTTGCACATGAAAGAATCCAGAGAAATGGGATCGTGTTATCCACATATATCTCTGAAGTGCTTTTTATCTTTTGTTAGTGATTATTCATTTTCCAAGTGCACTCAACCTGTGAAGCTGACTAATGGGAAATAATTCCACAATGCTGAAACGGCTTGTATTGCCCCAGAGAATTCAGTATTTTCAATCTGTAGAACACATGTAACATTTTCATAGAATGCTTTGGGTTCAAAAAGACCTTTAAAGGTCATCTAGTCCAACTCCCCTGCACTGAGCAGGGACATGTGCAACTAGACCAGGTTGCTCATAGCCCTGTCCAGCCTGGCCTTGAAGGTTTCCAGGGATGGGGCTTCTACCATCTCTCCGAGCAACATGTTCCAGGGTTTCATCACCTTCATTGTAAAACATTTCTT
Organism: Eurystomus gularis; assembly: GCA_013400335.1. Taxonomy (NCBI): domain Eukaryota; kingdom Metazoa; phylum Chordata; class Aves; order Coraciiformes; family Coraciidae; genus Eurystomus; species Eurystomus gularis. The sequence goes on along the minus strand of VZZY01021247.1, from coordinate 83,031 downwards.
CCTTCTCTCTAATCTGAATCTCCACTCTTTTAGTTTAAAGCCATCACTCCTTGTTCTGTTGCAAGAGGCTCTGCTAAAAAGTCTGTTCCCATCTTTCTTACAGGCCCCCTTTAAGTACTGAAAGGCCACAGTAAGGTCTCCTTGAAGCCTTCTCCTCTCCAGGCCAAACAATCCCAATTCTCTCAGTCTGTCCTCCTGGGAGAGGTGTTCCAGCCCTCTGATCCTTTTTGTTGACCTCCTCTAGACCTGGTTAAGTTTTACTGTATGATACAAAATCATGCCACATTAAGTCAGAAACACTTACTGATTAATAAAAGCTACTTTCAGAGTCAGATCTAGGTTGGGTTTTTTTAACACCTGAAAGTCTTCAGATGTTTGGCCTGAGTTATATGTTATGTTCTGATAGTGGTTTCACTTCTCTTCCCCTCTTTTCCCAAAGCAGGTATAAGCAAGAATTTGGTTACAAGTGGGAAAAAGCCTCCTTTACGCAATTTCTTTAGAAAACAAATTGATTTCACAAAAATAGGACAAAATATGTAATTTCACTTAGTATCTGCACTTGCTTTCGTGGTTTAATGTTCTTGAGCCTATTTAAAACTACTGGTTTGTAATAACATGCTCACGTGCACAAGTGACCATCATTTTATATTAAGGAAAGGTTTTGAACTTTTCAGACGGTCAACAAGGGAAAACTGAAGGACTTCACAGAGTTCCAAAAGGTTAACCTAGATTTATAACTATTTGCCCTACTTCACTGTATTTTGGCTTCCCCTTGATGACTGAAAATGCTAAGGAGCTTTTTCCTCACCCTTTTTCTAGCTCAAGTGGATGTTTGATCTGTAAATAACAGAAAATCTGGTCCTTAAAGAAACCTAGCAAAGAATTAATGCTATCTTTTGTCATTAATAGAAATCATATTAACAGCAACCATTGATAACCACTGTCTGTGAATATTACCTTAAATTGTACGAAGACACGCTACATTCCTGCCCATGGAAAACACAGCAAACAGTAGCTCACTACATCCAACTGTTGTGCTGATTCAGCCATCATCATTTTATGCTGCCATCAGTTGCCTGATCACACAGGCCAACACTGAACCCACCAACATCCCCTCAGAAGTCTTCTTTCAAACGATCCTACCACAAGCTCCTGTGGGCCCAGCTCCTCTGCTGCCCACTGTGATGCCAGCATGGCCTGCTGGACACAATGCACAGAGATGGCTCCCTCAGTGGCCCTTCACAGGGAAGGGCACCAGCAACAGAACTCAGCAAGGCGTGACCAGACCCAAGAAAAGCCACACCCAACAGGAAGCTCCTCCAACTGCTCGGCCCCTAGTTGATATAGCCCTGGAGTCGCCCACCACCCCAACCACAACCACCTGGGTGAGGGCAGAGCCACAGACACACAGGTGGGCCAGGTTCTGCCTCTGGAGCATGAAGCCAATAAGAAAACAAACCATTCTGCTAGGTTGTGACTCATCCACAGGTCAACTCCAACTTGGGCCCCAGCATTTCACCAACAAAAGCCCTTTTCTACGAGCAACTAAAAGTACACACATGCTCCTACTGCTTCTTACACATGCAAACTGTGACAGGATTTTCTGCAGTGAAAATGATAATTCAAAATTATTTTGATAATACCAAGTGCAGCATTTTAATAATAGTAATTTCCTATCCATGCTTCTGAGTTCACCAATAATATATTTTTATAAAGATAAGAATAATGCAACACAGCTATAGGACACTCTGATGCTCTCCCAACTCAATCAACTGTAATTGGTGTTCATCTCCAGAAGGTGTTTATCAATATGGTAAGTATTTATAAAGAAGATGACTATCACAAAAACACTTAACCAGGCACATTACAATGGAATCAAGCCAATACATTTTAAAACTGATGCAAGGATTATTACTTCCTAAACACCGTACAATTAAAACACAGAACTCACTAAGACATGATATTGGAGAGGCCTAAAAGGTGTCAAAACTAGACATTAACATAGAAAATTAAAATACTAACAACTATAAAAATTAAAAACTATAAACATGGTTTAAGGTAATTCAAAGATGAACTGGCAGTGGTTAGGAGAAAGAAAAGCTCTTTTCTTGGCAAACAATTAAAATGAGAACATTTTAAAGCTTTCTTTATCGTAAAGCTGGCGCTAACCAATGCCAGAAACAGAACAATGCCGTACAACAGACTGTGCTGATGCTAAACAATATGAGCAAATCTGTCATTTTAGACTAGAGAATGTAAAAATTTTACAGCTTACATGTTTGACTGAACTAGTCCTGCTGAGAAGACAGTCACGGTTGGATTTAGGGTTTGGTTTGTTTTCTTCCTAAACCATTCTGGAAATGCATATGCAATCTTCCTCTTTGAAAGTTATGATGATTATGCATTAGTGTAATGACATTGGCTAAAAATATTCACTCTTCTAAATAGGACTCTGAAAGCAAAGCAAGCTGTACTCTTACAGGCACTGCCTCACTTTCCTTAGCTGCCTGTATAAACATTCACTGATGAAATACCAGTATCTCTGACACCGGAGTATTCTAGGCAGTTTTCACTGGCTAACTATAAAGTCACACCCCAAATATATTTCCAAATTTCTGACAGAGAACCACCATAAGAATCCTGTGCAATTGTAACTGCCAGACTAATTTTTACACTTAAGAAATCTAGCAAGTCTTCACAGTCTTAGGGAGTAAGGAGATTTTTTTTTATTTTTAAATGTATCTGATGAAGTATACAGGACTGGTTCTGAGCAGCAGGAAATCCAAGTGCTGAGTTAAGGTATAGGGAAAAGCATTTCAGTGGATAACTGGATGAAGGCAAAATCATTGGTTTTATCAGAAGACTCACTGACATCTACTGCAAAGAATTTTCCAAAGAAAGGGAAAAGAGAAGTGACCTCCCAGGTGTTTAGAAGTCCACCACTGTTTAGAAGAGTTGGAATGTTATTGCCTCAGTGAGTATTTTTAAATGAGCCTCACTAAAAGCCATCTCTACAGATATTCAGAATTTTAATACCAATATACACTCTGCAAATTAAAATCCTACAGAGAACAACCACAAAGCCTTCTGTAACACTTTCGCACCATCCAGGCTATATTGTACAAATTAGGCACATAACCAACGTATTAGTGCATTTTTCCAGAAGACAATGCAAACAGTTCTTATAAATTGCATCTGCACAGTATAAATGGGTTTGCCATTAAAAGCATTCTGCTTCAGTAGAAGTGGCAAAAAATTGTTTAATTTAAAAATATAGCTGTTTCCAAGTTTGGGTTTGGTTTTTGTTAAGGTTTTTCCCCCCAGGCCTCTTTTCTACAGCACAGCTCTCCTTGAAACAGACTTCTATCACAGGAAAAACTATAGGAGTGCATTTGGTTAAATGTTTGTGCCAGTTTCTTCATTCATGGAGTGGGTCTGGAACTTTATATACATGGCTTTGGAGAAAAATGAGGCTCACTTGAAAAGGCAGGCAGAAAAACTGGAAAGTAAGAAGGTGCAGGAGGTGATTATGTCAGAGAAATTAGCATGGACTATACTAGGGTGTGAATTTTCAGTGCATTACTTACTCTGCAGCAAACCTCTACATGGATGCTTTGGTTCCTTTTACATGCATATCTCTACTACATTGATGGGCACTCTGCATAAAACCCAACCTAGCTAGATCCACAACCAGTACAGCGATGAGACGCAGTATTTACGGGAGATGCACAGTGCCACACTGCTGCTGCTGCTACTCTGTCATCAGCACTGTCTGGAATCTCCACCCAGCAGGGCTCAGCTGTGAAATCCCTGCAGTGCAACCTACTACACCGGGTAAGTCATGGTGATTCTACCTTGGCAATAGTAAGGAAAACCTCCAGTTCTGCAAAGCTCCTTTGCCACATTTTGTGGGTTGTTTTGGTAGATGACAGCAGCTAGTCCAGGTTCTGAGCTCCGCCATATGTGCAGCAAGAGGCATACCTCTTCCTCTGCCAGATGCTGCATCTGTGGCAGCAGCTCCTGTTCCTGTGCCACAGTCTGAAACACAGTAGGTTCCTCATGACACTTTACAGACCACCCTCCTCCTCCAAATAACCACTGGCAGTGCACTCAAGTTGGAATTATGCATAGATTCTGCAAGTTCAGATGTGCAGAAACAAATCCAGAACTACCACTATGTCAATTTAAATGGCTTATTTGAATTAGAGCATCGCTGGAGTTCAGGGCAAGTGGAGGAGGGAAAGGGAGAAAACACAAAACGTAGCTGGGGTAGAATGTGCACAATGCACTAGGGTGACTGATGGGTGCAAGGTGATACTGAAACAGCTATTCAATTCCACTTGCTGATTATTTATTACCCTTTTTTTCTGAAGTCAAGGGGACAAATTGTGAAAAAATCTTTAGGTAAATTTGTTACTGAATAATCAGAAACAATTGGGTTGCTACATTCTCAGACATGAATAATGGTGCCTTCCACATTCGTTTATGGAATTTAAGAAGTAGGCAAGATATAAAAAATAGCAAGCATTTCACAATCTTTTTTGTCCTCTATACTGCAGTTCATTGCCTTCATCAATTGAACTAGTGCAGCTGGTCTATGAGGCTGACAAAGAGTGGCACAGATGTGACGGAAAGTTCTGAGCAGCCAAGCACAGAAACTTCTTAGGTTCCCACCTGTCAAAATCAGTGTGAGCTATGGAATAGAATATATCTTCCTGGTCTCAATATAATGCAGGATTTAATCCTTAAAAAAGCAATCACAGTTTTAAGAAAATAATGATGATTTGTTGCTATTCTCTTACCAACTAAATGCTGGGGTTTTTCCTATTATGGTAATAAGTATTTTATAGTACACTTTAAAACAAACAAAAAAGGTGATACTTCAGTCTGGCAATATGTACCTACCATGTTTTGCATGTTTTCCATTTTCTTCTCCTTTTCCCCTCTCACCACAAAAAAAGATAAATTCTCTTTTACTTTCACTTATGGGGTCTCTGCTCTAAACAGTGTCAGAATGCTTATGAGGAAACAAACACTGCATGAGAATATTCTGCCATCCAATGCAAACCAAAATCCTTGCTTTCATTTCCATTTTAAAGATTTGCACGTATTTTTATTATTTTTACTACTTTTGCCTCTGAGAATGTTTATGTCAATAATACTAACTGGTTTTAGATCTTGTTGACTTTGCTGTTGCCTCTGGCACTGACCTCTTCTTTCAGACTAGATTCCATTGATTTCAGTGGAGTTCTGCACAGTTGTGTCCTTGCAGATTCACATGAGATGTCCTAAGCTCTTGCAGTAATATGACTATTGTTAAATGTAGGCAAGTGTCATTATATAAAAATTCTGGTATGACAAGTACCTGTCACAGTTACGCTCACCCTTATGCAACACTTAGGTGCTCGAAACTTACTTTCAGGTAGTTTATTCAAGATTTTCCATAACACAATCTGGCAAATAAACAGTCCTTAATCCTTATGGGTATGAGATGAGGAAACCTATCTTGAACAAACTTTATCCTAGATAAGACGTGATTTAAGAACTCCTGTATAACAGCACCTTTTAGGCCTTATATAACCCTTGTGACATTGTGGCACACTGTGTCGAAAGCTTTAGGAATGATGTTTATCCGGGAAACTGGAAGTTCTGCAATATCATTTGTTTGGACTTGCCGTCTATATGGTTCAGGAGTTATTACATGTATCACTTTCACCCAATCACCTGAATTATGAGTCATACAAACCGAAAGCGGAAGGCGTATGTGTGAACAAAGCAGATGTGGATGCTTGTGGAGTCTGTTGTCACGTTTATACAGCTCTTGTTGTCTGTCCTGCCCCATCTAGGGCAAATAAATTCTCATCTTTGGCAAGTCCGTGTAGCTGCTACCTCAGAGACAATATGGAACTTTTTTTTTTATCCTTTTAACTGACTGTTAAAAGGATAAAACCTCACACCGGACAGCCCATAGAAGTCTCCCATGACTCAAACTTCCACCTATAGCTAAAAGCCTGGCCATCTTTGTTCTGTTTAACTGAGCAGGAGGAAGAAAACCCCACCAGTTCTGTGCTTAGCATGATAAATACATCACTCACATTCTGGTTATCCATGGGTTCCCCACAGGATGCCCTGCCATGGTCAGGCCAGTTAATAGCTAAAAGCACATGCAGAGATAGAAATAGTTTCCAAACCCAAAAAGCAAACCTGAAATTGGATCCGTACAGACAGGCTCCAGGAGCTCAAATGGCCCATCTCCTCCTTCAGATCTGATTGCAAGCTTAGGACTACTGTCTATAATCAGCTAATTTTTTACCTCAACCAAATCTGAAATGTGCTCTGACTGAAGGGAAACCCAGGCTTAAACAAAATTCTTAAGTAAAAATAAAACAAACCAAAACACCTTATGAGAACGCATATATATTAAACTACCCTTTTACGAAGGCGACAGAATCAACTATAACTCACACTCTAGGCCGCTAGAACTGGGCTCTGTGATGGCTGAGGCACAGGAGGGAACCGCGAAGGAAAGCGGCAGCCAAACTGCCGCCATTACCCGGGTACGCCACTTGCGCAAGTTTCCCTTCCCTCCCGGGCTCTACCGCCAACCACGCAGCGTAAGGGTTTCGCGAATACGGATGCTGCACTGCGGCGATGGCACAGTTCAACCAAACTTCCTCCCTCCTCCGCCCACTTGGACGTTAGGGCCACCCCCTTTCTCGGTGATGATTGGCAAGACGGGCGGAGCCCTCGGCGGCGATTGGCGGCTGCTGGCGGGAGGTGGGGTAGGTTGCGTGAAGGGTAATAAAGTTAGTGGTGCCGCCGGGGTGCGCTTTAGACGCGGCAGCGAGTGGGTTCTCTATGGAGGTGGCGGAGGGAAGCGCTGGGCCGTGGCTGCTCCTGCTGTGGTGACTCGGAGACTCGCCCTGTCTCGCGCGCTCCCCCCTTCCCCTCCCCAGCCCCGGTCCCCGGCTCCCTTCCCCTCCCCCCCTCCCTTTTCTTGCCTTTTCCCCTGCCCTTGGTAGCCGCCGGGACCCGGGGAAGCTGACAAGGCCTTAGGGACGGGGAGAAACGCGGGAGTGGCGGGGGGG
>VZZY01021247.1:28472-75150 GCA_013400335.1 Eurystomus gularis | reverse complement strand
GGGCCTGCAGCGGGGCGGCGGGCTCTGGAGCGGCCCGGAGCGCGGCCGCGGCGAAGCCTCGGAACGCCGCTGTGGTGTTCTGCCTGCTCCCCGGGCGTTTCTGGCCCCGCGGCTAGCTTTTTGCTACGGGAGCAAGGCGGTGAAGTTTTTCTTCCTGCTGCCGTGTTGCAAGCTAAAATTTGAGGTGGGAAGCGACGATATTTTGTCTTTTTTGAGGGGTTGACAGGGTGATTTGAGGCTTTGGCTTTCTCAGTCTGTAGTTCTCATATCTATTCTCCCTCATCCTCGTTGTAAAACATGGATAAAATGATTGCGTTGGCTTTCCTTTGAGTATCCCAAGTACCGCATAAATAAGCGTTTTCTTGCCTTTCACGAAATCTAGCATTTGAGGGTTCTCCTTCTGTAACAAACGTTTGTACTTGTATTTTAAGTTCGATACTACGGCTGCTAGTAAAACAACTATAATATGAATGCTTGATTTGTCTTTCTAGGTTTTGTTTTTCCCTACCCCGTCAATTTAATTTTATTCTTTTGAAGATTCTTTGTTGTCAAGCCGCCAAAGTGGAGAGTGCGATTGCAGAAGGGGGTGCTTCTCGTTTCAGGTACTGGAGCTTTTCTTTTTTGTTTGATGAACACTTGGCAGCGAAACTGTCCTTTGAGGAGAATTTAAATTTGTTTTATGTTTATACCAAAACTGACATGTAATTGAAAGCATTGGGTGTGTGAACTTACAGAAGATTACATGGTTGTTTTTAACAGTGCTTCTTCAGGCGGAGGAGGTGGTAGGGGTGCACCTCAGCACTATCCCAAGACTGCCAGCAACAGGTATGTCATCTTTACTCTTTGGTTTGGCCGGCATCGTTTTAAGGACAGAGAACACTTGATGGTGCATACTGAGTCAAAATAGTGTATTGAATGCTGTACAAGGATTACCTGCTGAGTTCATGACATTCTAATGTCCTCCAGTCTGGCAGGATAGCATGTAATCTGTTAAAACTGTGTGTGTCGTGAGTGATACAAGGTGCACTGACTTTCTCATGCATTTCACTTTTTAAAAGTTTTAGAGGGTTTTTTTGGGTGGTGGTGGTCTTAGTACTGTCATTGGTGTTACTGTTATTACCAGTAGTATATTGGTGTTAAGGGGATAGTTTACTAAGCAAGAGATGTTGCAGTGTCGGTGGGGGTAAGTGGATACTCTTAAAAAAGGTAGTGACAGAATTAGCCTAAGAAGGCAATACTGAAAGGTTAAAAGGCCAGTTCTTGAAGTTGTTTTTCTGTTTAACAATCATATTCTTAAAACTTTTACAGCGAGTTCCTGGGGAAAACCCCAGGGCAAAACGCTCAGAAATGGATTCCTTCACGAAGCACTAGACGAGATGACGACTCCGCAAACGACAAAGAACGACATGATGCAATCTTCAGGAAAGTAAGAGGGTAAGTTCTTTGTAAGATCTTTTTTTCTTCTTCCCTCACTGTTTTCTTCAGCAATATGTATTTCTAATGAATGGGCTGGAGGAAAGGAAGACATGCTGGTCCTGGGTTCTGAGGAGGGGTTGTGTGGGTGTATAGGCAGAAAGGGATAGGCCAGCGGCAGCAAACGTTTCAGAAGTGATTCTTGTGAGAGGATTACTCTTTTCAGTAACACTACATTCTAAAGCTCTCCCAAAAAATGGTTGAATGGGAAGTTGCACTTTGCAGGTTATTTTTAATAGACATTAGAAGTAAAGGCAAACTTGGGTCTAAAACTACTTGTAGTATGTTTACAGTATCTGTAATCTTGATTTTTATTTTTGTTTGTTGCTGTTTAGCATACTAAATAAGCTTACTCCTGAGAAGTTTGACAAGCTATGCCTTGAGCTCCTCAATGTGGGTGTAGAATCTAAGCTCATCCTAAAAGGGGTCATACTGCTGGTAAGCTGGCTGCATTTCTTTTAACTACAGTTTTCTGGCATGTTAATAAAGAGTTTGGTTGGTTTTGAGGGCATACAGAAGTAACATGGTTAATGTGGCATTAGATAATCCAGATGCACATGCTTTTTGTGTAAAAAGGACATATGGGGGAGGAAGTAGATTTAATGCTGCTCTAATTTTGTGGTTTAGAGGTCTCAAGAATCACTAAACATGGTTGAGGATTTTTTTTTTAGAACCTAAGATGCTTGTTAGCGATCTTACTTCCCAGGCCCCCCTCTTCCTGCTTTCCTGGTGAAAATGTGTAATGGTCTTGAAATAGCTACCACAGGTGACCTCTTGGTACACTCATTTAACTGTTGGTGCACAGCGGTACACTGCTGAATCTGAGTCTTGCTGAGCTGATGTAACTTCAGTGTTCTCTTGATAGAATTAAATTAAATTGGCCCACGTGTTGGCTGAGGATGACACAAGCTCTTTGGTAGTGTAGAGTAGGTTTTTTTTCTTAGCTTCAGCGCTATGACCAGTGTTAAATCCAAATCCTGTATGTTTGAAATGGGAAATGTTAAATGTTCCAGGTCACAGAGTGGTAATATTCTGTTGTGTGTCTTGTAACTCACTTTCCTGATGCTTGCATCCTGCTACATGCTGCCTTACTCAAATTTATTTAGATCGTAGACAAAGCCCTTGAAGAGCCAAAGTATAGCTCACTGTATGCTCAACTATGTCTGCGACTGGCAGAAGATGCACCCAACTTTGATGGCCCATCAGCAGAGAGTCATCCAGGACAGAAGCAAAGCACAGTGAGTATATTTCTGGAATGATGAATTTTGTTAGCATGTGTAGCTGCATTGATTACCTTAATTGTTTTTCTTCTCTTTTCCTAGACATTCAGACGCCTCCTAATATCTAAACTTCAAGATGAATTTGAAAACCGAACCAGAAATGTTGATAGTAAGCTGCAAAACCACTTTAATACAGAATTTTTCTGTCTTCTCTTTCCACAGCTGTGTTAAACAGGCTTCTTTGTTTTCCAGTCTATGATAAGCATGATGGTCCCCTCCTCCCTGAGGAGGAGGAACAGAGAGCCATTGCCAAGATCAAGATGCTGGGGAACATCAAATTCATTGGAGAACTTGGCAAGCTTGATCTTATTCATGAATCTATCCTTCATAAGTGCATCAAAACAGTGAGTATTCAGATTGAGTGAGAGCTAAGAGCAAGATAGGACTTACGTAAATGTTTATGCTGCTTTGGGAATCTTGGGGCATAAAATACCACAAAAATGTCTCCTGTCAATTATCTACCCCCCACTGTTTAAAATAAACAGTGTTTTGGTGTGATGAAAAAGTAAAATTAATTTTGTTCAAAGCCATAGGAATTGTCTCTAAGTGAAGATGTAGTTTGGCCCAGACAGAAGTACCACAGGTACTTCAAAGCATGTATACTTCCTAAGAAGTACTTCACTTAGCAATTACTGAGAAGTAATTTTCAAGTCCATTTGTCTTCAGAACAAGATGAAATGCTTCTGCATGTGCCTGTATATGAAATTGTCACTATAAATTTTCGTTTATGGTTTGTTGAAATACCCAATTCCTCTTTATTTCAGCTTTTGGAAAAGAAGAAGAGAGTCCAACTCAAAGATATGGGGGAGGATTTGGAGTGCCTCTGTCAGATAATGAGGACAGTGGGACCTAGATTAGACCATGCAAAAGCCAAGGTATGTGTGTATCCATTGTGCAGTCATTAAACTAGCTAAATTCTATGGTTAGGAGTTGAATTGCCTGAACCTTCTGTATTGAATGTCTATTCGTAAGTACAAAACTGAGGTCAGACTTTCGAAGAGCAAGAGTGCTAACTGTTGCTCCTGCCTTGCATCTCTTGATGGCAAAAGGAGACAATCCTTGAAATGGTTTTAGATGTCTTGCCAGAATGCAGCTGGGTTGCTAGGAAGTCATAAAAGCAAGAATGTTGTTTCTCTAAATGCTGTTTGAATCCATACGATGAGTAACTCTGTTCTGAATGCAGCTAGGTGATCTGACATGTAATTTGGGCTTTGATTTGAGAGTTCTGAATGTAAACTTGAAATGGTATCTTAATAATGAGAATTTTGGGTGGTTTTCATCATTGACTCGGATGAGTTTTTGATGCATTACCTTCCCTCAAGCTCTGCTGCCATCAAGGAGATTGAGGTGGCAAGAACAGGCAGTCTGTTCTATTATTTTCTTAGATGTCCTGAATGTAGTCACCTTTCCTAAAAATATTCAGGCCAGTGATAGAATTAGCCCTCACTTGCAACATCACTTTTGTTCCCCCAGTCCTTAATGGATCAGTACTTTGCCCGTATGCGCTCCTTGATGTCAAGTAAGGAATTGCCAGCAAGGATTCGTTTCCTGCTGCAGGTACGATGATAAATGGCTTACTGCTCACTTCTTGCTAAGTTGTCTTTGCATCCTTTCCTAATAACATGTTGTGTTCCAAGGATACTGTGGAGTTGAGAGAACACAACTGGGTTCCTCGCAAAGCTTTTCTTGACAACGGACCAAAGACTATCAATCAAATCCGTCAAGATGCAGTAAAAGTAAGTGTGGCATGTGAAGTCTTGTGCTTGGCTTTTGCTCCAGCGAACCATTGTGCTGTTTACTCCATGTCACAAAACTTACACCGTGCACTTAGGAGGAGCTCTCAAATCTGAGTGTGACAGTAAGGGGTTAAGGGCTAAAATTAGCTGGACTTTCTCAGGGACTGTTACTCTAAACTGACCAAAACCGTAATTCCTGTTTTAAAGGATCTGGGAGTTTTTATTCCTGCTCCTATGTCTCAAGGGATGAGAAGCGACTTCTTTCTGGAGGGACCCTTTATGCCACCCAGGATGAAACTTGACAGGGACCCACTCGGAGGGCTTGCTGATATGTTTGGACAAATGCCAGGTACACAGAAGCTGCAAGGCTGACGACATGACGATGGCTGTACTGTGTTAACAAGAACTAAAATTGTCTTCTCTCCCCTTAATAACACAGGTAGCGGAATTGGTACTGGTCCAGGGGTTATTCAGGACAGATTTTCACCCACCATGGGGCGCCATCGTTCAAACCAACTTTTCAATGGCCATGGGGGTCACCTCATGCCTTCTGCTCAATCCCAGTTTGGAGAACTAGGCAAATACTTTCTGAAAAGTCAGGTAAGGAAAATGCTGTTCAAAGGGTGACTTCAGCTTGTGTAGAAGCTCTTCTGCAGATGCGTATGTTATGGATTATAGTCTGCTTATGTTGAAAAACTTCCTCAGATTTGATTCTGATAAGAACTGATGCTCAGCTGATACAAAAATTCTAAACTACTTTTTAAATTGTGCAAGAGATGCAAGGAGTACACTTTTTTCATGCAAGAAAAGGTGCATGTGGCTTTGGTGGGTCAGAATGGTGTGTTTTATTTAAAAAAATAGCCCTGTTTTTAGGGATAGAGGCTACTTTCCCACCACCCCTGCTCCTTCTTTTTCCCTTCCTGGCAAATAGAATCTTTGTTCCTCTGGTCCCTCTGGTACTACTTACCATATGATGTACGCCACTCCATCATCTGCACTTCTTTCTCTATATCTCCCTTTCTGAAATAGGGGCAAAGCCAGCTCTACCATAACCAGAATCAGGGACTCTTATCCCAGCAACAAGGACAGTCGAAGGATATGCCACCTCGGTTTTCTAAGAAAGGACAGCTTAATGCAGATGAGGTACATGACATGCCTACATTACTTAAAGCCTATTCTAAATATTGCCCAATGATTATAGCAAGACGCGTTATTATGAGGACTAATGCTGGAACTCCTTTATCCTTCTCCTCCTCCTCCTCCTCCTTTGTCCCTTCCTCTTTCACCTTACCCCTCACTTTTCTTTAGGGTATCCAGCGTCCTATGAGCAAGACTGAGATATGAGGGCAATTTTTTGGGGTGTCCCTTCCTTCCCCCACACCTCCCCAAGAACACTACTCTGACATCAGTTCCCATGCATCATATTGATAGCAATACATTTAACTAAAATTTCAGAAAGTCCTGAACTTGAGAAACCCTGAAGTGCTGGACCAGGCTAAATTTTTTTTTTCTTATCATTACTTTAATTTTTTTTTTACAACTGGCTAATACACAATATTAAATACAAAGTAAACCACATTATTTTGAGTGTTATCCAGACTTTTATCCTGAATTCTGAGCAATTGGTAGAGTTTTATCTTGGCTGTAAAATAATCAGCAAATACGTGAAGTATCTTTTTGGGTCTCTAACATACTGCATCTAAAAGGAGCAATTCCAGATCATGATACTAGTGGAACTAAATACGAGCAACTTACAGCAAGTTGTGATTCATGTGCTTTTGGGGGAATTTCAGTACACGTGGCTTCACTTACTTGAGTGTGAACAGTAGAAACAGCACTGTCGTGCTTCAGCGGGATCAGTTGGTGTGAATCCATGGCTGTGTGTTCTTGGTCAGAATACTTGAAACAGTTTGAGTGTTTTCTGACTTACCTGTTTACAGATTAGCCTGAGACCTGCTCAGTCTTTTCTAATGAATAAAAACCAAGTGCCAAAGCTTCAGCCCCAGATAACTATGATTCCTCCCAGTGCTCAACCACCACGCACTCAGACACCACCTTTGGGACAGGTAAGTAAACTGCTGTAACTTCTCGGCTATGCTTAATTTCTTCATGCATGTAAAACATGGATCAGGTTCTAATGCGGGAAGGGAGAGAAGCCTTCCATTTCCCAGGGCAGCATATACAAAAAGAATGTTTGGAAACCTAATGTGACTTTGTATGTACTTGGTGTTCTTAAACTTGGTCGAACTGTAGTAGGTAGATGTATTGTAAAGAAATCTTGCTGTCTTTTTCAGCCTCCTCAACTTGGTCTTAAAACAAATCCACCACTTATACAAGAAAAGCCTGCAAAGACCACCAAGAAACCACCTCCTTCCAAAGAAGAGCTACTTAAACAAACTGTAAGTTACGTATGGTATAGTAGTGCTTCTTGAGACCTTGTACAGGCTCTTCAGAAATGACTGTTCATCTCTCTTCATGGTGTTTTTTTTTCCTAGGAAGCCGTTGTGACCGAGTATCTGAACAATGGAAACGCTAATGATGCTGTCAACACTGTGAGAGAAATGAGAGCTCCAAAACACTTCATTCCTGAGATGCTGAGCAAAGTAATCATTCAGTCCCTAGATCGATCAGATGAGGACAAAGAGAAAGCAAGTACTTTGATCAGCTTGCTCAAGCAGGAGGGAATAGCCACAAGTGACAACTTCATGCAGGTACTGCAGTCTCATAGACTCACAGTCCTTGTTGCTTGGCTCTTTGTGGTGTTTAGCTTGTGTAAAAGTAGTTGCAAATCTTTGTAAGCCCTGTTGATCGGAGGACATAATAATGTAAAAATAATGCATGAACCTGCAAGGGGTGTAAGAAGTGATGAAGAAATGTAGGTACAGGATGGCAGGAACTGGAGATGGGTAACCTCTTGGCAGATGATTCAGTGCAGAAGAGAAACGTGAGGCTCTTTTGTACTAAGAGCATTACGGTGCACAAGAACAAAATTACTCCAGAACTTCAACTTCTGTGTGTTTTGTTTCTTAGGCATTCCTGAATGTGTTGGACCAGTGCCCCAAACTGGAGGTGGACATCCCATTGGTGAAATCCTACTTAGCACAGTTTGCAGCCCGTGCCATTATTTCAGAACTGGTGAGCATTTCCGAACTGGCTCAACCACTGGAAAGTGGCACCCATTTCCCTCTCTTCCTGCTTTGCCTTCAGCAGTTAGCTAAGTTACAAGATCGGGAATGGCTAACAGAATTGTTCCAACAAAGCAAAGTGAACATGCAGAAGATGTTACCAGGTAAGAGACACCATGTAGCTCTTACGACACCTCATGTTAGTGTATGCAAGTCTCTTTCCGTCTAGTTATTCACACCAGAGTAAAATAACATAAAAGGTTATTTTGATGTGTCAAGTGTCATGATTAAGAATGGTGTTTCATAAGGGGTGCTTCCTCTCATGGAGGGTTGACTATAGCTTTTGATTAGCACTAGCACTTAAGTGTGTCTTTCTTCTTTGTCAGAAATTGACCAGAACAAGGACCGCATGCTGGAGATCTTAGAAGGGAAGGGGCTTAGCTTCTTGTTCCCGCTTCTGAAACTGGAGAAGGAACTGCTAAAGCAAATAAAATCGGATCCATCCCCTCAAGCCATCTACAAGTGGATTAAAGATAACATTTCACCCAAACTTCATGTAGATAAGGGATTTGTGAATATATTGATGACCAGGTGAGATGCTGTTGATGTAGTTCAGGGGGACATGGTATGTGAAGTGACCAGTAAGTCACTTAACTCCATACGGCTGCAATGTAGTGGCGTGCAGAAAAAGTATACAGGAGATAAATGGTCTTGAGTGAACCTCCCTTGTATTAAACATCCACTGTATTTAAGCAGAAAAGCAAGTCTCCAGGCTTGTATCAGTGTGCAGCTATTGCTTTTCCTTGGGGTGAAGTCTAGACCTGTGTATTCTACTAAAATGTTTCAGAGCCTAACAGAAGAAAAACTGGGATTTTTGTGGTGCACAGTCCTAACCCACCGTGCATGCACCTATTTTTAGCAGTAGCTAGCAAACTGAACTTCAGAGTGCTTGTCTTAGTTGCTCTAGAACATGAAATCTTGCTGCTGCATCTTAGTTTGCAGAACTTAAATTTCCTTTCTTTTGTCCAGTTTCTTGCAGTATATTTCTAGTGAAGTAAACCCACCTAGTGACGAATCGGATTCTTCATCTGCTCCATCTAAAGAGCAGCTAGAGCAGGAAAAACAACTGCTTCTTTCCTTCAAGCCAGTAATGCAGAAGTTCCTCCATGACCATGTTGATCTGCAAGTGAGCGCTTTATATGCGCTCCAGGTGCACTGCTACAACAATAACTTCCCGAAAGGTACGTGCATCAAGAGCTTATCCAGAATTTAACCTGTCTGCTTGTGTGTGTCTGTGGCTTTCAGGCTTGTCACTGTTGCAGTCAAATAAGCTGTTCAGAACATCATAAAGCTAATAAAGTTTAAATTTCCTACCGTAGGCATGTTACTGCGCTTCTTTGTTCATTTCTATGACATGGAGATCATTGAAGAAGAAGCCTTCTTGGCATGGAAAGAAGATATTACTCAAGAGTTTCCGGGGAAAGGCAAAGCTTTATTCCAGGTAAATGTGCTAACATCAGAGACTTGTCGTTTGTGATCTCTGCTGTACTGGAGTGCTTAAGACTTGTTAGTATCTTGAAGCTTTATGGCAGTTTTTCATGAGGAAGGAGTGAGGCAAGATGAACTGAATACTTACTAGAGACCTACATTTAGTGCAGAGCGTGGCTGAAAGATGTGTAAAATGGGGGGCAGGGAGCAGTGTTCTACAGAGGTGTACATAGTGGGGAAATCATTCCTGCTCCCTTTAAACCAGTTTTGTGTAACTGCAGGTAAACCAATGGCTAACCTGGCTGGAAACTGCTGAAGAAGAAGAATCTGAAGAAGAAGCTGACTAAAGAACCAGCCAAAGCCTTAAATTGTGCAAACATACTGTTGCTATGATGTAACTGCATTTGACCTAACCACTGCGAAAATTCATTCCGCTGTAATGTTTCACAATATTTAAAGCAGAAGTATGTCGGTAGGATATCCTCTGCAAAAGGTTTTTGTAGTATGTCTTAATAGTCTACAATAAAAATATTTTAGAGTATCTTTAATGTTTAGATAACAGTGTATTAGCAGCATGCAATAATTACATCATAAGTTCTCGAGCAGAAGCAGTCTGTTGCAAGGGTCTTCTTTGCCGCCAGCTATCATAGGCTGTTTTTAAGTTAGAAAACTGAATAGCAACACTGAATACTGTAGAGATGCACTTTGCTCAGTGTAATACTTGAGTTGTTGCAATATTGATTATCCATTTGGTTGTTACAGAGAATCCTTAACTGTAATCGATGGTTGTTGCCGTAATAGTATATTGCCTGTATTTCTACCTCTAGTAATGGGCTTTATGTACTAGGTTTTAATATCCTTGAGCCTGGGCAAGTGCACAAGTCTTTTTAAAAGGAACAGTTTACTTGCACAAAAACTGATCAGCTGAAGAGATGGTTTGATGCCCTTTGGAAGAGGTTCTTGTGGGTGTGAAACATAACATGATGAGAAATTTGAATTGGTCCCTCTATTATAGTGATGAAATTGAGTCTACTTAACTTATCAAGACATGTTCATGCCCTGATTTTATATACTTGTATCTATCAATAAACATTGTGATACTTGACTTGTTCCTGAATGTCTCCCAGTAGAAAAGCTTTGACTGACAACTAGTTTACTTCTGGAACATCAGTGGGAATTGACTTAGGCTGGTTCCATCTTCAGATTCTTTTTATAATAAAGATGTCTTAACCTGCAAGTAAATTCTAAATAAGGTCATGGACAAGATGAGACACTACACATTTGCTGTGACAGGAGGAAGGTTAGATTCAGCTGGAGAAAGGGTAGGGGTTTGCCTTGTGGTCCAGCATATGCTTTATCAGCCTGTATGTGCTCTTTAACTTCCTCGCGCTTTGAACCTTCTCCAGGTCCCGTGCATGCCTTTCTTACTCAAGTGGCACTAGTTTCTCAAATCAGATTGGCAAAAAAGAACCCTGCAAAGGTTTAATGATGCTGCATTCTAGAGGCTTGAAGTGTCATCTATTAAATACTCAAAATCTTACTTCCTAGAACCTTGTTCCTAGTGAAACTTTTTTTTTTCCTTCATTGATACTCAGACTTAACTGTTAAAAAGTGATGTATTTGTAATGGCAAAACAGTAGCATCTTCTTGACTGAAGCTTGCATTTCCATCACTGGAAAAGCCTTTAGACTGCCTACCTAAGGTGAATAAGTAGAGCATGAGAAAACGACTAGAGATCATAAGAGGGTAGCTTGCATTTTTGCACCTCTAAGGTGCTACAACTTGTGCTCTCATTTTGCTGGGCAGGTGCTGTGAGGGGCAAGGCAGCGCTCCTGACCTGCTGCTACCAGGACTTCTGCATCCTTGTTAAGATTCCTCCAGCACGTTCTTCAGATCCCGCAGTAACTTCTGTACAGGGTGTAGCCCAGTGAATCAAGGTGTACTGTGCTTCTGTAAACCAGATGACGTTCCTAAAGAGTATTTAAATTACTGGATTGCTAATCAATTCCATAGATGCTGTGTCTGCATTTTACCAATGGGGTATTATCTCCCAGCAGGCAGATCAGGGTATTTCTGTGGACTCTACTTGAACGAAGAGAGAAAGGAAGGTATCAACCACACGTGAGGCTTGAGGGGGGGAGCTAGCTGGTCTTGATGTAGCTGCAACTTCTGTGTAATAGTGAGCAGTGATCTTGTGGGGCCTACAAAATGTTCTTACTGGTACGTTCCAGTCATGATGCAGAGTAATCTTCAGTTCATGGAAGTATTTCTTACCTGTAGACTAACACAGTCAATGCTGCATCTACAGGGGCTGCAGGGTTTGCCCCTCATTTTACTTCTGTCCTTGGGTAGATAAAGATGCTTTGCAAGTGGATATTCTCTAGTCATTAAGGTTCTGCAGTTAAATGCTCTTTGTTGGCATAGTGTAGTTTCAAGGTTCATTTACTCCTAATTAATTCCAAATTGTATCATTTTCAGAGCTGCAGTTTTGAGCGTAGAAAGACGCAGGGTAGTGAAATTGAGCGCTGATTATTACCAGGGCTGTTTCTGTTTCACTTCTGTTTAAAGTGTGCTGCTGCAGCTGTATGCCACTGTAGCGCTGCTTCCGTACTGCAGCTGTAGGTTACTAGATAATGCACTTCCTTCCCACATGCTCACAACTCATGAAAACAGTCCTAACCAGTAGTTTACAAGTGAATTAACTGCAGAGGTGAGGAGAAGCAGGCAGTAGTAGAAGAAAGCAGTGCAAGTAAAACAATTCCTAGACAAAACTGCAGGAGAACAGAATGAGAACCCAAAACTAACTTTGACAAAAAAGTGTTGGAGAAGGTTAAGCTGTAGGTGTTTGAAGAGGAGAACTAAGCCTTGTATTCTTGCCCAGTCTAACATGTAATTACCGTGACATTATGTACTTGTGCATGGAGGCTTTGCTGCTTGGCTTGTTTGTAACCAGTTGCTGAGTTAGGAACTGTTATGAGAAGACTAAACCTCCTGTGAGAGTGGAATAGAAAATGCCACTACACTCTAGAATTACCTGCCAGCATGAGACACTTTCAAAATTTACAGGTAGTTAGTGTGAACAGATCTGGTTTCCTAAAACTGCTGTAGAATCACGGTTTTAAGTGCAGTGTGAACATAAAATGGTATTGCCATAGATAAGGAGAGGGAGCATCTTAACCTGGTTTTCAACTACTTGTTTTCAGTGCTTGGCTGCAGCGAGTTTCACAAGTCAAACGGGAAAAGGGGAGGGGTCTAACTTTTGTGTGGCTTTTAACTATGAGTTGCATTGTACTTTAAATGTAAATAGAACCTACTCAAATAGTAAAGTCACAATCCAAATTAAACCACTGTAACTGCTCAATTACAATGGCTTTTATTAGTATTTGTTAACCATTAGGTATAGCGTAACTACACTCAGGAGGATTGGAAACATACCTACCAACCACCTTTCCTGCCCGTGCTGAAGTTCACCTTGTGGAATGCTGAACGAGGTTGCAGTTACCATTCAGGAAACTTCACTCCCGTGTGTCGAAGCTGCCTGGTGTACCTGGCGGCAGAGCCTGAAAAGCACATCCCTTTAAATGAGTTGATCCCTACTGGATTTAAAGGTTCCTGCAAGAGAAGTTATAGCTTGGTCATTGAAAATGTGCGGTCGCTGAATTCTCATCTTTTCCGAGCAATAGGAAGTGTTCGACTGGTGTTTATTGCTGCTGTTTACAACAGTAGAATATTGGATCTCTCTCCCAGGCTGAGGTTGTCCCTGGTGCTTAGTTACATGAAATTTGGGTATGTCAGGAAAGTGTCCTGACCAAAGTTTCCAGAAATCAAAACATCTTTGTAACTGAGCAAGCATGACTTTTCTTGGGGGAGATTGCAGGAAGGAGCCTGCTGCGGTGGGTACAGAACAAAAATCTTGCAAGTGTGACAGCTGACCTGCTTTTCTAGTAGATGAAGCCTCAACCTCAGTGCTGTTGGGTTTGGAGTTTTTTTCCAGAACAGTGACTAAATCCAAATGATGATTAGCTAATTTCAGCACAGTCTTGAAGAATAATGGCTGTAAAATTTTATACTGCATCTGAAACATGAATTATCATAGGTTATGTTGCAATTGGGGCTTACAGCTGCAGCAACTGATAAAATAGGAGTTTATTGCCAGCTCATGCTTCTCTAAAATCAATTACTAGAGAGCTGGTACAGCAGAGCAAAGGGAAGAGCTTGCTCCTGCCCGTACCTGGAGAAACCTACATCAGTGACTTCATACAATTCTGATTTGAAGAAATACAGAAAATGGAAATCAGAATGTGTCAACACTTCACCCAGAACACTCAACTATCAAATGCACTTGCGTGAAGCTGCTTTTTCCTTCACATAAACAGCCCTTCTTGTAACTTGACCATTGCTGCTTTTTACCTGGAATGGTGTTGGCCAGAAACCAGCTGAGATTCAAGCTGCTCCCTGTAACAAGAAAGGGAAAAAGTAATTGTACAGCAGATCTATAGTTGCAGATATTAGGGTTTCATAGAACTAGTAATAGTAACTTAAAGGAGGCTATATCAATATGGCTTTGAGATTTCTGCAGAATTCTACATCTGCTTCCAGAATAACCATGAGAAGTCATCAAAAGAGGACTGACCATCGCTTCAAAAATGGCTGTGTGGAAAAAACTTCGCTCTCTAGCAGGATACCAACCAGTTGCAGTATCTCCCTGGATCCACTCCTAGCCTGGTATTGCAGAATAAGCTTCACTTCTAAAGGACCAAGAATTCTCTGTAACAAAATCAAGCCTTTAGGGATTGAGTAAGTTTCTTTAGGTAGGAGCCCCTTGAATGGTGTATGACTTAACATGGTGATGTTACCGGGACATGGACCCGTGTGGATTCATTTCACAATGCCCCCATCCTTTCCCTCTAATAGAGCCCATGCAGCTGGTAGTTGGAAACTAGTGAAATGTTATTTTTATGAGTTGATGAAGCAGCCATGACAACAGAGTTACACTTGGCATAAATACATGGCTGGAGTGAGGAAAGAAACCATCTGAGTGGGATTTTTATCTTCAAATATTTTGAAGTTTATAACAACATCAATCTTACATTTCGTTTTTGTTTATGCTAGCAGTGAAAGTGCCTGAAGGATCTGATGTGTGAAGTATTCTCAGAATTTTATTATCTAAGAAGCTATGTAAAACACTAAGTTTGTGAAAGGACAAGGGATCTTAAGTGGGTTTATGAAATATGTGGAGAATGAAGAGTTTATACAATTTGTTCTGTTATAAAATAGATGTTTTTATTTTTGGTAGGACAAAGTGAAGTTTGAGAAATGAAGGGTAAGTTAGAACATTAGAGTTAGAATACACGCGAAGGCTTGAATTGCATTTCTATTTGTTTTTGTTTATCCCTTTAAGGAGTGATTGCTTATTCTTTTAGACTTCGTAGACAGCTGAAAAGCTAATCACTTTATAGGGTGCAGAATACTGAGCGACTGGCCTTGATCGGAGATTTGAATTGAATACAGTAATACTGAATTACACCAAAGTGAGGGTTCGCTGTGGTAGAGGCTCGCTTTGTTTCTGCTGTTAGCCAAGGCTAGTACTGTCCTCTGCATCAGCTCAGGGACCCCTGGTATGATCAGGCAGTGGAAAACGCGTTTACCTGGAGTTGGTCTCTTACAGGGTGCCAAGCATGCGCATTCGGCCCTCTCTGCGTTCCTTCCCAGCCAGATGCATAAAGCACACAAGCACTTAAGGCTTTTTTTTTTGTACGTATCTCTGCACACACATATATGTATATTTCGTATATGTACATTATTTACATATCATATATCTCCACTTGTATTCCTTTTGTTTCTCTTAGACAAATGCTACCCAGTTAGTTACTCCATTACTTTAAGCTTACTTATTTCAGATTCTGATTCTAATAGAAGCATTAATACTTCTCCCCCTTCCCAGGATCAACACAACAAAACAGGGTCTGTACTGAGGCACGCCTGCCATTCTAACTGTAAATATTCTCAAAACGTGTACGCAGTGAGCCAATCTGAGAAGCACAGGCCTGTCTCAATTTTGGACAAAACCGCCTGATGTGAAGTAGAGCCCTAGTGAGACGTCTGGAGGAAGGGCAAGTATGTCAAAGGAGAGCTGGGGTAGGTGTGCTGCACTTCTTCCAGGACGTAAGTAATTACTCACTACATGAATACCTCAGTTTCATTTCCTGCTCCAGTGAACATTTCCATGGTGACCTGCAATTTCCTGCAGTTTTCCATCTCTAGAATTATGTAATAACATTACCCACTCAATTAACTTTCAAGACTATATTTAGATATGATGAAAGACCATTCATAAATTCAATTAGGTAAATAGCTCAGTAGGTTTACAAAGTTGGTGGGGGTCATAATGCAACAGAAACAAAAAATCTGCATTTTTGGCACATACCTTCAATAGGTTAAACTTGTGGAGGTCCACTGCAACCAGTAGTATACTGATTATAGCAGTCCTCTGGCTAGAGCATCTGATGAAATCCGTCAGCAGTATAAGTCATGTTACAGAATAGGTTATTCTAGCACTTATCCATACTCAATTATTGTCAGTACAAGTTTCTATCAGGAAGGACTGAAAATTCAGGAAGTGGACCAACACACCACTAATTTAGTATTTTACATATTCTCCTAGAAGACTCTGCATGCTTCATCTGGTTTGTAAGAGGAAATTTTATTGACTCAAACTCTTCCTTTGCCTCCTGCTTTTATAAACAGACTGCTCCTTGGTAAAACTATATAAAATCTGGTAATACTGTTATTTTTGAGATGATATGAGCTTTGGATTTCATCTTTAAATGGGGAACATTCCAGGTAATAAGATTGAGTTGAATCCTGGTAATCCACCTATTATCTGTGCAGTAAAATACATAACCAGGAGCTGCAGAATTGAGCCCTACACCCTGGAAACATATGCCAGAATAAGCAAAGGTTTTCCGCAGAACCTCCTTGTGGGTGCATTAGAACAGCTCAATCTTACAGCTACATCAGCCTGAGGACTCAGTATGTGCATCCATAGAGGAAGAGTCCCCCACTTGCTGCAGCTCTATACATTTAGTTAAGTTACACACAGTCTTTGTGTACTTACCACAAAACTTCTGAGCATTCCATCTTGATTTCTCAGACACCGATTTGCCACTTTCACTAGTGCGCCAGAAGCAGTTCTTAAGTTGAGCTGGCACTATGAGAAAAAGCTTGCTGTTGACACTTGCTGAAAGAGCAGGCCCAAAATACAATTTGGAAAAAACCCCAAATATAACAAAAAAACCCTCCCAAACCTTCATAAAAGCCAAAACATGAAGGGAACTGGTAGATGGATACCAGCTGCTCGGAAGGCTGTTCTTGGAAATCTCCCTTTAAATTTTAGGGTGTGACTAACGCTCATGTAAACTTGATCCTACCAGATTGTTCCTAGGGGGGAGAAGGGTAAATTACACCTAAGACTGGAAACTAATTCAAATGACTTAACAAAGATAATGTCTGAACTACTGTTTTGCTGGGTGGGATTCCTCTTACTTAAACTATCCAAATATTGAGTGTCTAGACATCTATACAGTCCTTAGACAACAGACAGAAACCGGTTCCGCAGAAACTGATTTCATTCCACCTACCGTAGAGAATTATGTTAGAGTAGGATGATTTGCCCTCTGGGGATGCCAGTACATGGGCCTCCATTGGCCTGTACAAGGCGTCTAGACTGCTAATTTTTAGATGTCTGAAGATAAATGAAATTGATCTAAATCACCCTGCCATATTACACAAGTAAAATATGCCATAATTCCACTTAACACATGAATTGCACTATACACAAATTGTGTGCTGTCCCAGTGCTCTGCATCAGGCACATCGATGTTCTGACAACTGCTGAAGGCACAGCACAACTGTCCCTGGAAAGGATTCGCATCAAGAGGTGCCTGTTGGTTCATCAAGACTAAGTTTTAAAAAATACATTTACTGTGTTTTGTTAAGACAAAATAAAATTTGAGAACATGATGGGGAAGAATATACATCAAAACCCGCTTTCAAACTGTGTTGGTGGAACCAGCAAGAAACTCCTGTTTCAAGCAGTGTTCTGGAAATACAAATGTCTAGATTTCCAGAACTGCCAGAAGTTCAGCTTGAGTTAGTCCATTTAGCTAATTACAAAATTCAAAATCACTATAAAGGAAAAGAAATCTACACATACTTCTCCATGCATCACCCTATATATGTGCAATCCCAACCATTCAAAAATATGAGATGGGTCCATCAAAACCTAAATCTAGAAGGTCTGAATTGGAAATCTTAGCACAAATCTTGACTGGTTTGGTTTGATTTGCTTTTCCAGTTTTGCATCTCTGATGGATCTTGCTTCAGGCAGTCAAACTTGACACTGCAAGAAGTGCTAAACGCCCCATGAAAAGCTAAAAGCAAGCAACAACAAAAAAACCCCTAAACCACACTGAACCCAACCCCAAAACACCGAAGAGTATTAATAGTTTTTATTATTCTTGCAGGTGGGGTTTAGAGAAAGCACCAGGTAAAACAAGAATCAGGATCAAACAAACTGGCAATAGTGAATACAGAAGCTCGATGCTCTGTTTCTCAGGTACAGCTGTTTTAATCTAAAGTAACTCCTGTGAAGTAGACAGTAGGTAAATAAATCTTGTAATCTGACAAAAATCACTAGATTATATAGATAACTTAATCTGGAATCTTTTCTTAGAGAATTGTCCTCCCTTGATTCTCTCAGCTGAATTTTTATCTTATCCTTTTCATGCTCTACGCAACTGTTCTCTAAGAACTTTTTTTCTTGGTTATTCTGTACAACTCCAACTTGCTTTCAAAATAATTTTCCCACTTGACATGGATTGTGACTGTAATTCCTTTAGCTAAAGTGACAAGAGCATTCTCTTATATCTTTAAACTTTATAGGTTAATATGAAGTTTAGCAATATAGTTGTCAAATTACTGAGTGCTTTTGTTAAACAAAAATTAAAAGATTGCCAAGTAACAAGTTTCTGAACATCATTCCCAAGATTAAGCACAGATTTACCATATTTACTGCCAGGGGCTGCAGCACTCTCTGCCTCTCAAGGCAGTGTGCACGCCCCTTCACATGAAAGGGAAGAACCTTAACTAACACCCGTCTTCCTCTAACCTGCTCAGGTTAGGAGTGCCCTCACTCCCTCAGAAGAAAAACTGCAGTTGAATCCTGCTCACAGGGTTTTTTCAGTGGTTGTTTTTTGATTTGGGGGGTTTATATTTCCATATATATCCCATGAGCTACTCAGAGCATATACAAGAAAGCATATGCCACATACTGATCAAAATTGTCATTGCCATCAGATAGATGCAAATCTGAAGAATTTCTCCTTTCAGAAAAAGAAATCTGTTGGTTATAGAATAACCAGCCTTGCTGTATTTTTTCTCCTATACCCCCAAAGTTAAAATACTAGCTCCTTTTAGTCATATCAGATTTACTAATACTTTAAAAGAGACTATAGAAACACATCCTCTTAACTATTACTAGAAGTGATGTGCATTTGTAGCAATTAACAGCATAAGACAGCTGAGCAGTGAGTTCACAGCAAGGATTATAATTGGGTGTTAAACAAGAAGGCAGGGGGAAGGATACTAAATATTAGGATAAGAGTGTAAGTCTAAGGAGATATGTTTGCTAGAGATCATCTGTTGCAGTTCCGATTCACTGCTTATGCTCTCATCTGTGAACTTGTAGGTCTGTCTAATGAAGCTTCTCCAGATAATCCACATAAGGGAATTTATGTCAGGTTGTTTAAAAGCAAAGTACTCTTGATGTGAAGTCCACACCTTTCTGTTCAGCTGTAAGTTTTCTCCCTTTAAACCAGTTGTCTCGAGCACATCTTTAAAAGAGAAAACACCTCCTTTTTCTCTTGACATTGCTGCTCCTGGTCACAAGCTTCTGCCCAGGATTTCTCTGCCTCTGCTAGGGCCAGAGACAGCTCCAGTAAGTGTGGAGCACAGATACGCTTTCTGCTGGGACGTATACCGCTTTGGCCTCGGCTGTTAGAGGTCTAAGAGATGATATGAACATTTCTATAACCCAGACTCAAGCAGAACTCAAACACTGAGAAGAAATTACCTAGACAGCTGGTTAGTTGGGTTGCTTCTTCAAGAAATTCTGAAAGAAACATCTAAGGTGAAACATGCCTGTCACATCCCCTGCTGTCAGGGAATGAGGGTTACTCAGGTATGACTGGGAAGCCTTTGTACTTAGCTACCTCTGAAGTGATTCAGAGCACTACAGGTGCCAGTACCAGAGCAACTGGAACCTTACAAGTCCTAGTTACCTCAGGCACCAGATAAGGCTTAGTATGCTTCAGGCACCAGGAAACTATCTCCTCTTTCCCCCCCACACTAACTACAGCATGATAATTCTGTTACAGTAAGTTAACTGCCCGTCTGCCAGAGCATTACAAGCTGCTCACACTTACACATCTGGGTTTTGGAAGGTTTTTATGTGAGTTTTTGGTTCTGCATCTCATCCCTCCCCTCTGACTGGTTTGTGGTTTGGGTTTCTTTTGTTTTCGTTTGTTGTTTTCTTTTTTTTTTTTTTCTTAATAAATCATCACGGGAATTTTCCACAAAATAATGCATGTGATTATTCAGCAACCTCAATGATTGTGCAACTGTAACCACAGCCTGTGCCGAAGCTTTCCAGAAGATTTTAATTGCCTACAGAAAGTCCTCTGTAAAAGCAAAGCAGCTCTGTAGCAGTTTACTTAAGATAGGAATTGAATCAAGGCCTTCCTGGCCCCAAACACAGCTCCTCAATGCGGAGATCAACAACCAAGATTAGCTTTTAGCAATAAAGGTTTAATTCTCTAACACAATTCTGGCCCAAATTTGTTTGCAAGTCATAGTCTTGGCCAGAACTTCAACCTTTCTAATAGTAAAATTATGTGTTTATATTCTTCTCTTTAAACTAAACCATTCAAAACCAAAACCAGATCACTTGCACTAGCCCTTCTACTATGAAGAAGATAGAGGCTGTTGTACATGTTGGAGATAGTATCCTATTAATAAATCGAGCAATAACGCTTAACCATTTTATAACCAAGTAAGATACAATTTATGCTCCAAGGACCTTGTAGATCAGACAAAAAGGGTCTGACGTGAATTACAGGAGACTGTATTCTCCTGTTGTGATTAAATTGCTAAAGAAGGGTAAGTCATCTTAGAATCTGAATGAAAAACACTGACCCAATCTGTATTATTCTATGGGGTTTTTTAAGTGTTTTGGAGGGTTTTTTGCCACAGCAGTGATTATACATGCCTTCAGTAGTCTGATTCAATACAAGAAAATCAAATGGTTACAAACAGGACATCGGTTTAGCAAAATACGTTATTGCATTATTATTAAAAAAACAATGATAGAAGAAATAATAAATATGATTTTAAAATAGGAGATCTGAACAAGTTTGGGTGCCAGTATTTTAGGTACTGTTACAACTCAGCAAGAAATCATCCTGCCCCAAAGCAGCTTAAGTTCTATTCAAGTTACACAAATAGTGAAAGGGGTAACGGACTGAAGAAAGATGAGGAACACTCCAAGAAAGAGTTATGGGTTAAGGCTCCTGCAAGCACCATTAATTCCCCTGGTGCAGTGACCATAAAACAAAACAGATGCACAAAGATGAGAGGAACTAGTCTGTATGAATACTAGGCAAAAAACGCAGTGCATCGACATACATGTCTAGGGAAGTGCTTTTTACTGTCTAACCAGCACAGTCTTCATCTACAAGAAGCATTTAATAGAAACGCAGCCAAGTGGCGAGATCTTACCACTTACCTGGAAGTGCTAAGATCTGACCAGAAGTAGTCTCTTTAATATTGAGAGGTAAAATTCCACCTTCTTGTAGCTCATCAGGAGACCGAACAAGTTGAGTACCCCTGTTAGGATATCATCAAAAGCACACAAATACTCCCCAGCAGCAGTCTGTACCCACTATTAAGTATTCTTAACAAGTATGTCCTTGCTGAAATTTAGACATAGGTAAGCTGGAGGTTAAAAATGTATGTGCCTGGAAAGTCAAGATCATTTTGACTAAAATCACCAACTTGAATTTGTGCATGAATATGCTTAGTTCCTAGCAAACCTAACTGAGGCATAACTCCTCTTTCCTTTTTAATGCTAAAAAATAGCTGCTGCCAGTAATTCTTCCTCTCCACCTGGTCCACGCCAGCTTCCCACAAGAAAAAAGAATGTCACCTTCTGCTTAGACAGACTTCCATGAGAATGAGACATGTAGCAGACAATTTAGTACAGCGTGGCAAATACAGACCAGAGCCAGTTCAGAGCAATTCAAATTCTACTGAAAGTTGGAATGAAACAGAATCATCTGTCTTGAAAGAGTGGAGATGGGTGAATTTGTTTCCTATTTTCTAACACATCTTCAAAATTCACAGTAAGCTGTCATCAGTGCAAGGAAAGTCAAGACTTGTGTTTATTAGTATCTTGCCTCTGCATCAAAAGAGTCCTGCTTAAAGCAGCCTGCAGATTTAGCACTGCCTGTACAACCAGAACCTTCAGGTGCAAAGGTGAGAAGACTCTAAAGACAAATATCTCTAAATGAATTTATGGAAACAGCCAGAAGGAATAGAGTATAGCAAGAGATTCTTCTTAAACTATTACTTCCTCTGCCCTGTTCTTATAGAATGAGCAGCTAGCAATCTGTGACCTAAATTAGGGAGTCACTTATGCATTAGAAAATAGGTCTAAGCCAGAACATTCTATGCTGTATCTGTCACTGAAGATACTGTGCGAGCAATGGATATTGTTTGACCAGAAGCCAGTAATCTGAGCCCTAAAAACCAGAGTGGACCCATGATATTCCTCAACACGTCCAGGAATGCTTTGGCTGTTGCGATTAGCGCATCGTATTTGCACAGTCTTAAAAGAGAGGCAAGAGAGCAGATTCATCTGCTATAAACTCTGAAGGGTTCAATAACTTTTAAAGAGCCAGAACAATGCTTGGACCCTTTCAAGGCAACAGAAAACACCACTAAAATCACTGCCACATGACACTCACTTAAGGGGCGTTAACAGGAACTGTTTTGTTGGCTAAAGCTCGTATTTTAATCAACAGGGAATGGGTAGGAAGGGATGAGACTCTTGTATGCTATTGAGCCAAACTCAGCACATCTGGAGATCAGCCAACATCGTAACAACGTTGGGGGCATCTCCAAACAGTCAGATACAGGGACGTGCATAAGATATGGATGCTACATATTTAGAAGCAGCAATACGGACCCTTCAGCATGTATCACTCAAATGGAGCTATAAGAAAAAGCTAAATTCAAAGTTGCCAATACGTCATAGTTCACAGGCCAAATACTTAACCAGTCCCAAGCTCTAGAGGTTGCAGAGAAAGTAGAGTTTTTGCCTAAGGATATGGGAGAAATTAAAAAGGGGAAGAGAACAACCCAGAGGGACAGATCTATTCCTAACAATAAAATAAGCTAAATTCAAAGAAGAACTACAATAAGCATTCTTAACTTCTCTAGTAGTTATGGACTGAACGAAAAAAAGACAAGTTACAAGCTGCATGACTACAGAACCGTATCTTCTGCAGGTTCTGCCAAGAACAACGAATCCTAAAGTTTCAAGTATTTCTAGTATAAAAGACACAAAGGTGAGCAGACATCAACTGAAAATCAGATAGGATAGAGACACTACACATTTTTCATTACACTTACTTTTAACTTCTCTCCTAAGTATTCTCATATTTGATATTCCTTAAACTGTGTCTCCAAATCTTCTTCTGCAGAAGAACTACAGCGTTTAGCTAGATAATAAAAGACTACTATTAGGAGAGTTTTAAGTACTACTAGCTATAAGAAGAGTATTCCATTACATAACCTTTTTCACATTGATTTTGTCAACTTATTTTGTTACCCATATTAATACTGATTTTGGCCTTGTTGACTGCAGCTCCAGCTGTAGGAATTTTTCTAGCTAAGTTCTGAATTCAAGACTCATTTACTCTAAGTTAGCTACTATGATCTAACAAGCAGGTCATTAGAGCACTACATGGTAAAAGCAAAGAAACTGCACAAAAGAAAGTACAGAGGAAATTTGTTTCAAAAAGCCTGCACGTATTAATATAAGATGTCAATAGTATTAATCAATCCCTGATGCAACTTTCAATATGTGCAGGATGAAAAGGCCTTGCTACAAAAACCACTGCTCTAAACAGTTAAATATTTAACATGGAAAGGAACTTCTTCCCAGAAAGAAGCCATTTGTTATAAGAACTGATACAGTTTTAGCTGTAGTGCTCCTACCATAGGTCTTGCCTTGTCCAAAGCATTTCTTGGCAGCACATTCCCAAATATACTCCTGCACCTTGCTTCTGTGTGGCTAGACTACTGTTGTTTTCAGAGTTAAATTAGCAGAAGCGGACATTTAGAAAGAGAATGAATCAAATTTACAGCCCACCCTCCCCATGCCCCCAACCCAAAACCACACAACGAGTCAGCCAAACGAGTCAGCCACTTTAATTATTTTTAAGTTACATTTTAAGTGTTTGTTCTGTGAAGGGCCTAGTCTAAAACTTAAAAAATTACCTCATTTCTGAATCAACCGCTTTTTAACATCAAACTCTACATGAAGCTTTTCTAATCTATTTGAGAAGACATGCTCACACATGAGAAGAGCAAAATGCGAAGCTGCAACACAGCTCAATAGGAAATGCTCTTTTCATCCAGCCGTGCAACCTGTTAGTGGATGCATAAACTAGGAATACCTTCATAGCAATGCAGTATTACACTTCTAATTCCCTGTATTTTATTCTAGAATAGATTACTGCTGTAAATAAAGCAATTTAATAGCTACATCCCAATCACCTATTTCAGAAAGCAAAGAATGATGCCAAGAAAGAGAGACAGAAACACTATTCCACCACTGCACTTTCAAAAGCAAGTGTTAGAAAACAGGAATTAAGCTAAAACACAGCTTTCTCTCCAATGACAGCACAATGCGACTTTTAATATACTTTTAATCGTCCCATTAATCTTTTTAATCAAAGAAAAAAAGAAAACTTGACTCCTTTTTTTGTCCCCCTTTTGCTCAGTAAAAGCAGGGGAAAGAAGCATCCTGTCCATCCTGTCCCCTTTCTCTCCCTGCTGATTGGCCTCTTGGATATCATGCTTTTTAAGCCCTTTCAAGTCATAACCTCTTCTTAGAAGCCTCCTTTCTGACTGCAGAGAGCTCCAAAAATGCACTTACTCCTCAGACAATAGATGTATGGAAACCCCTTTTATTTATCTCCACTTGATGTTAGATCTGAAGACCCACTCAGCACTTCACTCAGAGCTAAGTTTTATCTACAGAAAATATATTTTGCTACATACAGCATCAAGCCAAGACCTTCAGACCTTTCACAAGAAAGATACAATTAATAACATGATAGAGAAGGCTATGATAGCAGAGATGTATTTGAGGCAGAAAAAAGTCTCTAAGATAACATGGCAAGTGCTGCACGTTTTCTTTTGCCTTCCTATTGTTGAAAGCTGGTTACTCTCACACTTGCCGTTGCTGCCAGTGCTCCATTTGTTTCACCTTGCATATTAGTTTCTTAGTTGCATTAGTTTCCTTACACTACTTCATAGTTTCATAACTGAAGCACTGTGACATCAAGCGTACATACCTCATCTTTCCACTGCTTCCTTGTGATTCTGAAAGAGGTGAGCACTTGGGTCATGATTCTCTTGACAGGAGAATCATTTCCTACAAGGGCCACGTATTTTCCTCAAATGTATGTTTTCCAAGCTATCTAGCTTCCTTGTCCTGCACTGTTGCAAATCTTCCACCTAAGTGACTATATCAACAAGAAGACCGAGTTAAGATTCATTTTTTCTCTAATCCAACAAGCATGATAGCAGTTCTTTTACTCTGAATGTTACCAAGCATGTAAGTTTTAGGTAAGACCACATATAGAAACTCGATACCAAACTGAATCACAAAAAGAGACATCCGAACTGTTCTACATTCTGCTTTGTCTGCTATGGTTACCAGCAGCCCATAAACACATGAAAAAACCCCATACACAATAAGAACAGCTAATGCTCACAACAAACCAGAAATAGCAGCATGGGAAACTTAACTTTGGTTAGTACTTAAAGCAAACTATCAGTAGTGACAACCTGGACCTTCCAAAAACAAAGCAACATAGTTTAGGCTATACTGTCTCCTAAAAACAGTAGTGCTACACTATCCAGATCTACACAACCTTCTCTCAACAAATGCTTAACATAGGACTTGACCAATGAAAAAGAAGTTCTAAAAAAAGACTTTTTTTGATTGGTACAAAATACTGATTTTTTCAGAACTGCAGGGAGAAATCAGATTCACTTTAATCTACAACACTGCAATTCTTCGATGTT
Source organism: Eurystomus gularis (assembly GCA_013400335.1). Classification (NCBI taxonomy): domain Eukaryota; kingdom Metazoa; phylum Chordata; class Aves; order Coraciiformes; family Coraciidae; genus Eurystomus; species Eurystomus gularis. Next base: position 49,611 of record VZZY01021247.1, on the reverse strand, counting down.
GTTCCTGAGCCCATATCAAAGGACTTAATTCCTAAAGCCATGTACTTAGGCTAAACTGACATTAAGACTACTTCCCCAAAACAGATTCCTTTGTCAAATTTAACATTTTAAAGTTTTCTGCTTATACCTGTTAAGAGGCAAAATAAATCACTCCAAGCAAATAAGCAGGAACAGTTTATTGTGACACTGGCAGCTTTACCTTTCTCAAGTAATATGGAATTCTCAAATTTTTTTTTACCTGCCAATTTAAATATTTCATCTATATCTGCATCATTACTTTTTTTCCTTCATATCTGCATCTTTTCACCTGATTTAACACAGAGATTTAACACAAACAGAAGCAAAAGAACAAACTACTGGAAACATAAGGAGCTGCATCATGGCAAATGTATGCTTTAATAGAAAGTAAGAAAAACCTCCCTACTGACCTTCACTCAGAATGAGGAAAAAGATAAAATATCCACAGCTCTTTGTCTCATTTGGTAAGATTTAAAGATCCATCCATGCATGTATAAGCACAGAACACACAGTTTTAGCCACAATGGAACCATCTAAACAGAGATTTTATGTTCCATAGTTTTTATGTGCATTCCATCCTTGGTGTGCTGACTATAGTACAGAGATTCTGTTCTTCACCTACAGCAGTTTCAGTTTAAGAAAACACCATAAGCCAACTTAGAGAAACATCTGTTAGTTGCAAATAGAAAAAAAAAAAATAATCACAGGAAGGTCTTACAACAGTTTACTAAAACATTAAGGTTTTTTTTAAATCAGTTTTCAAATATAAAAATTGGATTTTCCCTATAACTGAAATGTATTTACATGTACAGTTTAAAAAGATGGTCTGTAATTTGGATCTAATCACTGTCATCTGAGCCACCTTCAGACCCCTCATCATTGGATCCTTCTGGTTCAGATTCATTACCGGATCCTTTGCCGGAACCCTCGTTGTCAGATCCTCTCTCAGAATCTCTGTCTGAGTCAGCACTGCGAGAAGCTGGGCGAGATTCATTTTCTGAACCACCGGAACGACTTCTACCCGACTGTACAGACTCATTGTCAGACTGCTCCGAATCTGACCGCCTCCTTTTTCTAGACCTGTCACTGTCAGAATCTTCCTCAGATGGGTGGACACTGGACCTCCTTGGACTACCCGCCTCACTACCGGATTTGTTTCTGTTATCAGAATCACTATCAGAAACAATGCGTTTACTGTGTTGCTGTTCCCCATCGTCTGAGTCACTGTTGCTATTCCTAGCATGTCTGTAGGAAAAAAAAAAAGAGACAGTATTAGAAGATGCTACCCTTAGCTTAAAAATAAAATGAGATACCAGGATTTGAGTAATGCTAGAGTTATCAGAATGATAAGAGGGAGGGGAATTAATTTTTAATGAAAAGTGATGTTAGTACAGTGAAAGACTTCTCGTTATCTTCACATTATCTCATTATTATTATCACTGAAGTTTCTCTTGAAAGCATGTGTTGAAACTTCAGCACACATAAAGTTAATTAGGGTTCTTACCCATCATCAGCAATTTTGAGTTTATCCTCATCAGATGAATCATCACTTGATGAAATGATGGCTTTGGATTTGATCTTTCCTTTCAATGAAGGAGGCAGACGTTCTGGTTTGGGCTGTATAGAGGAAACACAAAAGGTTGCTTGTTCATATGGCTGGTTAAAGCACAGTGCCCAAATGCAGAAACATTCAGAAAGCCAGACATGCTTTTAAAAAAATTTTCCATTTACTATCACTTAATTCTAGATGCCTTCAAAAATATCCTTTTTATCCTTGAAACAGCAACAGTGAAGGAGGATAAAAATAAACTCAAAGGCAGTTTGCTACAGGATAAACATTAATCTCTCTTGACTACGGCAATGCTGAACTCCAAATGCACATTTGGAAAGTGATGCAGTTATTCAGAGTTTGAACTTACAGCCTTCTTTTTCTCTGCTTTGGGTGGACGTCGTTTTTTAGGTCTTGGACCATTTTCATGTTCTTCATCATCACTCCCTTCATCTGCTTTCTGGGGTCTTAAACAGAAACATATTTCATACGATGTAAAGCACAACATTACAATAAAACTTAACATATGCAAAACTATCAGTCTCAAGAAATGTCCAGTTTATCAAGCGGTCTCATAATTCTTTTGCAGAGTGGCTCTTCAAGTCTTAAAATGTGGATGTGAATATAAAAATTAATCACGTGACTGACCTCTTAACAATGGTTCACTTTTTAAGCCGTTATGCATGAGAATACACTTAAAAGCCACACTATCTCTCAGGGAAGTCTAACATGAAAGTATCAGTTACCTCCTCCGTTTCTTCTTCTTTCTTTCACCCTCCTCTTCTTCCCCATCTTGTTCACTACCACTGCCCTTCCTCTTCTTTTTCTTTCTGGACACAGGCAGATCTTCATCACTGTCGTCGTTGACAAACTCATCAAATTCCCCTGCTCCTTTTTTGGACCGCTAAAATAAATAAAAGCCCCACAATATAGCCTATTATTTACACTCCAGTTAAAAAGCTACCAGAAAACAATTTCTGAACACATTTTTGAAGATATGAAAATATAGACCTTTTTGTGCCAACTTTCTCATAATCTTCAGATTGATATATCATTTAGAAACTGTTTCCAAAATTTTACATAGTAAAATAATCTTATTCTGCTCTTTTAACAATTGAATGGAACAGATTCTGGTGACGCCACCGTGCTCGGTACTTTTAAGTATAAGCTCCCAATTTTTATATTTGGGTATTAAATCTGTGCAGTTTCACTCCGTGGAGCCAAAAAGACTGAAATTAAAAACCTGTGCTACTGCAAGAGACCAGATGTCAAAAAGGAAAGTGAAAGAGATTAAAAAAAAAAAAATATTCTGTTCTACCCTGCCTCCACCGCCACCACGTTTCTTCTCCTTTGATCCTTCCACTTCACCAGTGAACATCAGAATATTCTTGGTTTTCTCCACGTATTGAGCTCGTTGTTCCAGAAGTTTCTTCTGTTCTTCTTTTTCTCTTAGGCGCTTCTCTTCCTGAAAGAGAAAGAAAGCTAACCTTTACTGTTGTATTTGCAGCACTGGTGATTGTAATCACAAACACATAAACTATCTGCTAACAAGAAACTAGAAAATTTACTTTTGACAGACTATATCATTGCAGAAGGTCCACACTGGGGAAAAAAAAACACGACCAAAAATGTTTTCTACAAGCCTACGGTAGACTAGCCAAAAGTCCAAAAGAACTGTTGCACCAAGTGCTTCCTCATCCAGCCCGCCAGTACAGAAATTTGATGGCAGACCTTCACCAATTTTATTTCATTATAAAAATAAAAATCTATTTCTGAGGCTATGAGAAAGAGTATCACCTGTTAGCTAGAACATTTACTGCCAGTACTTACTATAACTAAGAAAAATAGCTACTAGACATCAGTATATATTATAAATAGCTATTAGACATCAGTAACAGCAGGTACTACCACAGAGCAACAGGACCATATATACTTTTGATACGTACACTTTTAAAAAATATAGTTATTTTAAAAAGATAATACGCAGAATGTAACAGAATAAAACCTGTTCTTTAAGTAGTTTTTGGCGAAGCAGCTCCTTTTCTTGCTCTTGCTTCGCACGTAGTTCCCTCTCTTCTTCATCTTGCTTGCGTGCCCGAGCAACATGATACTGGGCTTGACTCAGTAAGTCAGAGCATTGCCTGTAACACGCAATATTTTCAAGTAAAGAAAGTGGAAAGCACATACTACAAGAAGCAATTTTTATAAAGGGCATGTATCACACTGTTTGTATCACCACCACAAAAAAAGCTGCTTGAAATAACACAAAAGATAGTACAGCTTTTTGAATAAACTACTTTATAGTAGGCAAATTTATCTTGCCATGTGCAATTTCAGAACATATTGCTTCACACTTAAAATTTAGCCAGTTCGTATACAAAAAACCCCCACATGAACATAAAAGGAATCATCCCAACTAAGTTGGACAGCTTCAGAGAAGTATGGTTAATAACAGCTCGTATTTAATCACAACATACTAACAAACCTAACCAGAAAGGCAGGCAGAAATTCTTAAAAAAAAGAAACCACAATTGTGTAAGTGTTAAGGTTGCATAAAGTATTCAAATCTCATGAAACATTAAAGGTACTTTTAATACCCTCTTAGTTAATGTTACAATGAAATTTCTTTTAATATTAAGGTTAAAAATTTTCTTCTCTATACAAGGTGTTTTAACAATATCCGTTTAAGCTGTACAGTGCAGGATGGCCAACAGATGTTACTTGTATGTGGCCATGCATCTGTATGTATATGGCTATTTGTGTAGCTACTCTGCAAAACAAAAGTTTTTCACATTTCAGGAAGTGACCCATGCTATTCAGCCATGAACTACCTCAAAAAATCTCCATGAAAGCAAACCTTATTAGATTCTTATGTTTAAAGCCAAACCAGTGACCACTAGAGATGTTTAAATAAATGTTGCTGCACTATCATTGACGGAAAATATACCATTAAAACAGCTAAAGTTTTGGAGGCTCCAGCTAATGGCAGAAACCGTATGTTGAGAGATTTAGACTACACAAAAACAACAGAAATCAAAGACATGAGAGAATGAAACAGCAATAGGGGGTAACCCTGCACTCGTATTTCTACTGTTCAAAGCAAATGTCAGTTGAAATTTTAGAATCCAGTTTTAGGATTAAAAAAAAAAAAAAAAAAAAACAAAAATACTCCACTTGGTATGTGAATCAAGGATTTGCTTGTGGTTTTGGCTGGTTGGTTGGTGGGGTTTTTTGTTATGTTGGTTTTTACCTGGCTTCCGTAGCAGCAAGTGCCAAGTCAAATCTCATCTTATCACCTACTTTACTCAAGTAACTGAAGTACCTGGAGGAAAAAACAATAAACAAAACTAAGCAAATACGGCATTACTTACATATTTATTGTAATTTTGCCTTAAAACAAAGCATTTACTCCCGAATTACAATCCTGTAAAACTCAACAGATGAGGAAACCTCACTATTTCTCTGTGTGCAGCTCCTTTTAATACAACAGTGTATAAGTACATTCACGGTTCTCCAAATGCAAAACATTCTAAAACCACTCTAGAGCAGAAGAAAAACCCAGAAAAATTCTCAAGAGAGTTTGTTCACAGATTTCATTTACTGGTTCCTAGCACTAGGTACATTGCTGACCCCAGCAGAATTATTCCTTACCTGTCACACCTTAAATGCTTGAAACAAGCTTAAGAAAACTTCTTTTTAAAAAAATCCTTCCGGAACAGCCTCCTTGAACCTAGTTGACAGACCCTTCAGAATACAACAAACCTTCAAGTAGATGAACAAGCTATGATGATCAGTCCTTTAAAAACAGTTTCTTGAGTTTGTTTAAAGAAAATTACTTTCTGACTTCCAAGCTTGCCCCAGTTTCTTCCCTCTGAGACATTTTAAATGAACTGGGTTTGTGCTAGATTGAACTCACATTCTTGTGCACATGAAGAAAGTAATTCCTTGCTTAAGTTTTAGATTATGGAAAACATCTTTTAAAATGTGATAGACATCTGAATTTTTAGTTAATGGGTAAAAATAAAGGCTTTCATGCAATAACAATACAATAACAAGATTCTAACTGAACTGAAGTTCGAATTTGTTTTCGAATGTTTAGTTTGCATTATTGAAAGAAGTAGAAATGTAAAGTCCTCGCTTGCATGAAAAGCTTGTGCTAGTTGACAAACTTACTGAAAGGCAACATCTGCCCTCAACATAACAGAAGAGCTAGGAATGCATACCATCAACACCTAGGAGCAGAATAAATGGTTGAAAGCTTTCTGTTCAGAGATGGTGATGACTGGATCCGATTTATCACAGTGTTTTCTGCCCAGAATTGTTTTGTTGTTTGGTTTTTTGTTTTGTTGGATTGTGATATTTTTTTTTTTTTTTTTTAAAGAGAACTAAAAGATCTCAAAACACACTTAAGAAACTGCTTCTGTTCTTAAGCCATGAGTGTACTTATGCTTTGCTTGCCAACAGAAGGACAAAATCAATGTTTTCAAGGACTACTGGTCATTAACTAGGCTTATATAATATAGATTTGCTTGTAAGCCTTATAAGTTCTTTGGAAAGAAAGAATAAAAAAAAAAAAGTATTAAATTGATAGAATTTTTTTTCAACCATGCTCTTCCACGAAGAAGTGCATCTCGGTGAAACTAATACAAAACTCTTTGAGAAATACACACGGGCAACCTGGCCAAACAAAACTGGCTCTGGAGCAAAGTCTGAATACAAAGTTTTGCCAGGTCTTTGTTTTCCTACTAGGAAGTCTAGAATTACGTACAGTGCCTCATAGGACATGATTGCTCTTCTTACCAATTTGTGACCTATACTGCAAATCTACTGTAAGGGAACAACAAAATAGATTATAATGATTAGAAATAAATCATTTTTACCTGTGGGCTAGCTCCAGTTCTTTCACAGCATTAAGCACCTCCTTTAGATTGCTTTTTTCATCTTTCAGGACAGAGGTAGCTAGTCTTTGTAGCACTAAAGCCACATTAAACATAAGGACTGTATCACTTGGTGCTACATGCCTGGCCTGTAAATAAAAAGCATGTTTTTAAGATATGCTACAACATGATATAGAATAATACTGAAGTGACATATTGAGAATAAGCACCATTATTTCAATCCCAGACTACTGAATTTACAGACGCAAACATGCATCAACTTACAGTAATTTTATTCTTTGATTTAAGATACTTTATGTTCATACCTTTAACAAAGTTTGTTTGCATTCCTGTAACTTGCCACATTTGAAGAGCGCCCGGGCCAAATATAACAATACTTCAGTATTTTGATGCTTATAGAACTTTCTGAGGCAGTTTTCATACTGAAATGGAGAAAAAAGTCAAAGTTAAAAAAAAAAAAACAAGTTAATAGGTGACAATGGTTAGTTATTTTGGTTATTTAGTTAATACATCAGCAAATGTTTCTGTTCCTAAAAAAACCCAAAACATTACTGCTAACAGGTTTTTACTTTTTAGAGGAAGTGTGCCATGCTACATGGATATCTCTTTTTCACCGATCAGAAAATTCTTCCTGCTATTCATAGCAAGTACCTGATTTTCCTGGAAATCAGCAGCAGCCCAAGAGGCTCCATAGATCTTCAAATACAACAGAATACTTTCTTACAATAGCTGGTACTTGCAAAGTCCAACAAACATGACTCATTTTAAGAGCACTCAATTATTCTCCGCAGTTTGGGGGGGGAGAGAATTTATTTTCTGTATTCATACAAGGCAATTTTACAAATTAAAAATATGTTTAATGCAGTAATTCCATATATATGATGCAATTAGTTAAAAAAAAAAATCCTTGCTTTTCAGACAACATGAAATTTGTTCTGTCCACCTAGCTGAACAACTTGGCATGCCAAGGTATATCTAGTTTTTCTAAAGTGTAAAAGAGGACTTGTTACCATAGGTTTCGTGAGTCTAGAATTACAGCTTCAAACAATTATGAAACTTACCCTTTTCAGTAACGAGTGCCTTTTGCTTGACATTCTGTTCTCAGGGAATCATTCACCCTTTCTAAACCTCCGAAATAATAAGAACTACAGAGTAGTTTTTATTTCCAGCTGAATTACAGAAACTGCCCTGAACTGCAGTGCCTGAAGTTACTACTCTTGGATCACAGTGTTGTGAGTGCCCACTTTTCACTCACCTTTAGAGTCAAAGACTTTATATGTAGCTTAAGTCAGCCTCGACTCTGTATACTTTATTCTAGTGAGTTCTCTACCATAATTGTTGTGGCTGCAGTAAGCTAGGCTATTAAATTCAACTCATCTCCCTTTAAGTCCAATACCCAGTATTTCAGGCTGTGGCTGACTGCGTAGCAGAACCCAGGGAACAATAAAACACCTCAGTAAATAAACACATTTCTACTAACAGCTTTACTTAAATATATTGGCAAATGAGTACAATATTCTTCTGACAAAGCAAAAGGTGAAAATAATACCCAGTTTCCCACTGTAATTCACTGCTTAAACAATTACTAAAACCAGTTTTTCATCAGGCCTTTTGTCAATAAAAACAGATAAGGTGTTAAAGGAGACAACAGACCCCAAACACAAAAGAATGAATCTGATGGTGTTACCAAAGCGTTTTAACAGTAGTTCATTGGAGGATAGCGACTGCTGAGGTCTTGATCAGGTAAGAAAGGTCCAGTATCTCTTCCATATAATCATCACAAAAGGCTTCAACACAGCTCTGAATTAAGTTTTTTTTTGAGCCTCAGTGTGGACTCAATCTTAATGAAACACGTTTGTGCTGAGCTTCTGTCCTGTCCAAATACATTTTTTTTTTTAGCTTACTTGTATGCTTTTGATCAACTCATTGAGTAATTCAGTTAGAATAGGTTGTTACTTGGAAGTTAGCTTGCTTGAGCAGGTCAAACGAGATGACCCTAATAGATTTCCTCCAACATGAATTATCTTGTGATGGTAACTGTGGTGAAAGAAACTATAGCACAGCCAACTTTTCAGACAGCTCTGATTGATACTTAGGCAATCATTTGCAAGAAAAAAAAATAAGAAGTGTTGCTATTAAAAAATCCCAGCAGCAAATTGCATTTACTTCAGTACTATCCGAATGTATATCACATACAGTAACTACACTGACTAAAACCTCTAACTAAAAATTAATTCCAAGACAAAAATTCTAACAATTTTTTTTGATAGCAGAGTTAAAAGATCAAGTGTAGAAGTTGGTAGGTGCTTTGCTACTCCTTACCCACATCTGGCACTTTGTTTTTAAATCTAGACTTGACAGCCAACACCGTGCTAGAAATAGACCTGTAACTTGTTAAAATATTATTCAGAAACTTTCACAGCTGCTATGACAGCAGCAAAACATCCAGAAGCCATCTCACTCAACATATTACAAGGTTCAATCTATAGATGTTACCATCTGCACAGCACTGATGTACTGTTTCTGTTCTACGTAGATATGTGCCAAATTCAGCCATACATCACTGATATCTGCTGTTGCCTCTCTCACTTGGGCAAAGACATCACGAGCTTCACGGAAATATCCTTTATGCGCCAAGACAGCTCCTAAGGGGAAAGTAATATGTACAGTGTAAGCTTTCAGGTTCATGTACTCTGTATTCCTACCAAAGAAAATGAAAGTATTGCCTGAAAAAAGTTCCCCATAAAAAATTAAGTGACATAGCTGCCATATGAAAGCTATTCTTTCCTGAACACTACCATAGTGTTCAGGCCCTGCAAAAACAACTCTATATTAAAGCATAAAGCACAAGAACATCATCACCTATGATGGAAAATTAGAGTCTAATATTCACCTATGCCATTGGCAGCATACAAGTTCTTTGGATCATTTCTGAGTACTTGCTTGTAGATTGCTAATGCACGGTCTTGATGACGCTTCTCCTGTAGAAAGAAGTATCCCAACTGACCACTCATTTCTGTAATGGGGTATTAAAAGATCTATCCAGAAGTTTTAGGGACTATAAGATGACAAATCAGCATCAAGAAAAGGCCATGAGTAGCTAAAAGCATATGGAAATTAAACAAATAAAAGCACACAAAGGGTAGGCAGATGCCCATTACCTTTTCTCTGTCTCTTGTGGGCTGATGTAGAGTCTGCAACCAGACATTGCCAAGAGCCAGCATGGAGTAAGTATCATTTTGTGTGGAGGGCTGTTTCAATATTCTCTCAAATTTCTTCTGTCCTGGACCCCACTCTTGTTTAGCCAAATGAAGATTGCCAATCAGAGACCAAGCATCTGGATGGTCCTAAACAAGAATTCACTCTAAGTGAAACCGTTATCTTCCCTTGCGAGGTTACCTTTTCAACTATAAAGCACTATTTTTCTTAAATAGAATTCCATATTTAAAAAAAAATAACACAACAAACAAAACACACAGACAGGTTACAGTAGTTCTCTCTTCTTCCTCCAGTTTGTGAGCAAACAAAATAAAAAGGCAAGAAAAGGAAAATAAAATTAAGTCAGTGTTTCAAGTGTTTAAACACTTAGAGGGTTACAAACCTGATTTATCTGAAGTGCTTCTTTAAACCAATCAGAAGCCTCATAAAAATTTCCTTTATCCCTAGCCATAGCTCCCAAGCGCAAGTAGCCTAAAAATATAAAGTAAAATAAAAATCAGGAAACAGGTTAAAGTAATTTCCAATGAAGAAAATATTGGCCATGCATAAATTGCAAAAGCCATCTTTTTCTTGATCGGCTAAGGACAGCAAACATGAAGACACCTTTTATGTTCTAGTCACAGTGAGACACACCATGGTAAGAGGAACATCCATCTACAATGGCAATACAGAAACTGCAGGTTTCTAACAGTTACATGTTTTTAACTGGTTTCATAAGATAAAGACAACTGAGAAACTTCAAATAAAGAAGGATACATCAGTTACATAATTCTTCTCCCTCTACTTTAAACAGCTCTCCTGTCTCCACAAGCTTTGGGAAGAGCAACAGTTGGCAGGTGACAACAGAAAAAAAGTACAGAAAGGGCTATAGACTAGGCTGGGGCACACTGTGTGCTGCAGCCTGCTGAGCAAGGGCTACCAGCTCGCCCTTGTGGCAAATATCACAAGTCAGCTACTTGGGGGCAAGAGTAAGAGCAGAGTGAGGAGAAAAAACAAAGATGTGCCACAGAAGCTGCGCTAACACCCTGAACAGCCCTTCTTCCCTGGAAGAAGGCCAAGGTCCGAGACAAACTGATTCTCCCAAAGGGTCTCTATTTCCACCCATACAGGCAATGCTGAAAAGCCTGGGCATAGCACGTGGATGACCTTGATTGCACCCAAGTGCTGAGATGCTATGGCTTTGGTGCAGGTGGGGAGCAAGTGAGCAAAGGCATGCAAGTCTAGATAAGGTAATTTTGCTAGATTTTTGGAGTACAGTATGATTTACCAATAATTAGAAGACTTAGAGCTGGAGACTGGGCTGTAAAGATGATGGAGGCCCTAACCAAAAAGAAAGGCAGGAGGGAGTAGGGAAAATAGCAGCTAGGGTAAGCAAGCCTCAAAACTACTATGAAAAGAAGTGAAGACAGTTATAAGGAGACCAGAAGACACTGTAAATGGGAAGACTTTCGGTATTATAAGGAGGATTGTGGAAGTAAAATACCAAACATTTCTTACAATCAACGTAATTAGGATGTTCTCTTAAAATGTTTTTATACAGCTTTTCTGCTTCATGAAATTCACACATCGCCTCATATAGTCTGGCAAGGTTATAGGATGTTGTTACAGAGATAGCATTGTAATAATGCTCATCATGTTCAGCTTCTGCTTTTGCACGATCCAGCGATGCCAAGAAATATTTCTGAAGTATAAAAAGAAAAAAGGAATAAAGCACTCCAGAATACTTTAAGGGAAAATTCTAGGTGATCAATTCAAACTTTGAATAGTTGCATACCTTGGCTTCTCCTAGGTTTCCCAGCCTGAAGTGTAGAGCACCCACATTATTCAAAATCTCTGGTGGGACATCAGCCTGTACTTTCTCTTGCAAAATGCGTGTGGCTGTACCATAGGCTGACAGTGCACCCTTTACAAAGAAAAAGTGGATGAAAGAAACAAGAGAATGTGCTCTATGTGCTCTTATGAAAAGCACACACATAATTCACCAAGTATATATTAATAATACCTGTATATCGGTCTGTTCTAGAATTTGGGCTAGCTCAATCCATGCCTCCACATCATCAGGATATTGTTCTGTGACTTTCTTTAGATGTCCCTGAAAGACAGCAGAAAATAATTGTGCCTCTTTGTGGACACAAACTTTTAAAGAAAATATATCAACAAAATCAGAGGAGTCACAGTATTAACCCTAACACTAGAAAGATAAACCATACTGCAAAAGAAAACATCTGCACAATTTGGTCACCAAAAAATTGCATTGGTTTCCTTAGTTCATTATTGCATTTTTCTGTAGAACACAGTATCTGCTTAAAGTCTTAGAAAAGCAAAACCTATTAAACCAACATGAGAAGCTAGAAAAGTGATATCTAACATTTTTTGCACTTCTTTACCCAACTCTTACTCTTTCATTTAAAAAAAAAAACCAAAACAAAACATGTAACATTGTCCTTCCAGATAAGCTAAGTGCTTTCTGGAAATCACTGGCTAATTTACCATCTTCAGGTAATTTTAACATATATGGGAAGATTATTGTCCTTTCCATAGTACCAAATACAAACACTAGGCTGAGGTTCCTCTACATTCCTGGACTTGCTTTAGCCAGGGCCCAGTAGCAGTCTGAGCTCTGTCCAGAAGCTGTGATTCTCCACAGTTAGGAGGATCTCTCACGACAGCCAATATTAAATATTCTATATACCTACAGCCAAGCAACCCTGAGTTTTACGCAACTTAAGGTATAGTCTGATTTCAAGTTTGATTTTGAACTTCTACTCTTGTATGTAAAAGTATGATGCTGGCAGAAGCAAAACTCACCTTTGCAATATCCCGTTTCTCCTGGTCTTCTGAAGCCGCATAAAGAGATCCAAGGATTTTCATAGTCTCATAATTGTTAGGATAGGCTTTCAAAACTTTTTCAAAACATTGTGATGCATTCTCTTTGTCCCCTCGATAAATGTACATTTGACCCAATCCAAAAAATGGAAGTACAAAAGAAGATGAGGCAAACTGAGTAGCCTGGTAATAATACTGGAAGGCTTGATCGTAATCTTCCTAATTAAAAAGTAGTAAACAAAGAACAGGCAGTGTTTTCACAGGTAAGCTTCGTATGAACTTTTATAACACAGATTTTTAAGTGTAGTCTCAAAAGGGGACTTTTAATAACTGCCCTACCTGTACATGAAAAGATCTAGCCAGCTGGTAACAACTCTCTGCCTGCATTGCTTCAACTTCTGTATTATGGAAAGCATGAAGAGCCAAGTGTTGTACTTTACCATAGTCCTGAAAAAAAGGAAGTCAAACAAAATTTGAAAGCCTTCTCTTACTTATGGTCAAGTGATTTATTATTTAAACAAGGAAAGATGAAAAATACAAGGAAGGTTTAGCCATAGCACTGACTAAATTAGTAACAACAAATTCAGGTTTAGTGGTTACTGTTCTTTTCTCTATTTCATATTTTAAAGCATTGAAGAGGGAAAAAAACCAACAAAACAAAAGCCTTTCAGGACACAGAGGTGACCTTGATTTAAGAAATAAATGTACCTTTTCTTGGCTTTCTTAAAATAAGTTTATACAAAATTTAAATCAACACCTTTATGCTTGTCCGTCTAGATTAACAGTTCCATATTAGGCATCACTTAGCCTGATGAAATGAGATTGAATCTAACACCAGAATCATTGCCGTTCAGAGGTTATCAAGTATTTAACTATAAAATTCCATAGACCTCTTACCTTCTTGAAGAAGAAGTGATTAGCCAAGTGATTCAACACCATTGGATTACTGGGATCAATTGTGTAAGCCCTGGAGAGAAGTTGAACACCATTCTTGATGGAATCAGCCTAAATAAAACATTGACAGGTATAAGCAACATCTCAGTAGCTGCATCTTATCAACATCTTCAAAACTATTCTTCAGCCTAGGCTGCTGCAGGAACTTTGACAAAACCTTACTGGGCCCACTGAGAAAAAAGCAAATTCAACTACTAGCTTTTCTCCCTGCAGCACACAAATGGAAAATGGGAAATGAAGCCACCTCACAGGGATGGAAAAAAAGCAGAGCAGGACTTTCTAGGAAAAAAAATAAAAATCCTCAGTGTTGGTATCCTTTGACATTTCACACTCACACCCTGATAGCCTCCCTTCTACTGTTCAATGTCATTAGTTCTCGTTTGGTTTAGATTTCAAACTTTTACACACTTTGTTCAACAGTGAAATGAAAATATTCTCATAATCAAATTCTAAACAAGAATTTCAGATGTGGAATTAAGAGCTACTAGAACTTAAATTCTAGTTTAAAAGATGGTAGAAGTTTGCAGTGTTTACACAGAGATATATCAACTTCATGTTTTCTAAAAAAACATTACAGTTAAAAGAAAGTTTTCCATGGGTACAGATTTGACTTACCTACAAGTTCAAATCCATAACTGATAAAATATTTGCTATTTACTTAGGACACCCACAGGATCCAGATCACAAACACGACAACTTAAGTCTGTACTTATTTCTGAACAGAAACACCAATGGTATCTAGGAATCGGAAAACATCTGTGCTTTGCTTTGCTTTGCAATTACTGTCAGCAGAATGTTATCTTACTGAACAGATTAGGTTCTATGAGGCTGAGACAGGAGTCCAGTAGGCAACTAAAAAACATAATTTCAGTTTGAAAAGGCACTATCTTTCCAAACCTAACAATTGGTTTAATTTTCAAAGACAAAGAGGATTTACAATCACAGTGTATGTCTGAGTTTTCTGATAATTTGAGTCTCATTTCAATTTCAATCAAATCCAATAGCTGGTTAGAGGTCTCAAAGCTCCCAAGTGCTTTGAGACAGACCTCAATGAGAACACAGTGTAATCTCAATCCTGATTGACATCATAACATCTAGAAGGGAGTAACATTAGAAATATCTAAGCACAGAAAAGATGGCAATTAGTCGTCTGCAACTCAGAGAAAATCTTTTCCAACAGAGAAAGTTCTCCCTCCCCCTATCTTTGATGTTACACTAACTTTGCAGTGCAAGTTGTGAAAACAGTTTGAAGTAAAGCACAGATGATACGTTCCTCACAAAGTACAAAAATAATATCTATATATATTTGAGTGGTTCAGCTTTTAATCACAGCTTTTTGAAGCTTAAGGTGTGTAGGCTCATCCCTTGACTGACTGGACAGTTAAAAGACCTTCAGGAATAAAAAGAAAGATACCAAGTTTCATTAGTTTCTTGCCCATGACATTACTTTATTAAAATTTTACTTCAGAATATTTTCAGTTGTCGCTGTAGTTTTAGGAAAGAAAACTCTCATGCCCACATTTTTTCCAGAATTCTTCATGGAAGTCTTAGCAGGTTTGTTTTTTTTTTCCCCAAAGACATACTAAGCTAAGTAATTCTGTGCTAACAAAAGACCTTTCTAGCAAGCTATGTTTTCTACAGAGAGCGTTACACTAAATTTAAACAACATCCATTTATATAACAATTTTTTTTTTTAAACACTTAAAGGTCCCATCCTCCACTGATAACTTCCTTAGAGTGGGTTAACCATCTCAGATCTTATAATCTGAATTAAGCTATATGAGCATGTCTATTTTTCTAGTGATACAGCATCTAGCGGTAGGATCCCCACTTCATCGTCGTTTCATCACCCTAGTTAAAATTTCATCACTTTTTTTAAGTGATTGGACATGCATCACACATCTCACCGCAGATTTTTATTTTAATTAAATTAGTTAACCTAGTACTGTTTCTCTGTACTTAACACCTCTATAAGCAAGAGTCAAAGGTTTTTAACAATAGAAGGTAGTTCAGAAAGTGCTGCTCACATTGTAAATACCTATAACACCATTCAATAGTGACACAGACTTAAAAGGATTTAACCACAGAAGTTATTACCCCTTTTAAAAACTGGACTACCTTTCAAAGGAAAATAACTTTGCTTTTTCAGGTAAGTAGTAAACTGAGCATAGATTCTTTTTAAGTCAGACCCACCTCTTTATTATTGAGTTCCAGAACAGCCAGTCCAACCAAAGCCCCTACGCATTTTGAATTTAGCTCCAGAGCTCTGCTGAACGCTAAGCGAGCTTTTTCCAACTTGTTCAGTTTCACGAAGCAGTGGCCCATACCTAATCGAACCTCAGCTAGAGAACAAGATGACACCATTCAAAATCCCAAAATTTCAACTTTATGACTTTTTAACATTCTGGACATTAACTAAAGTGGAAGCAGAATTTTTAGTATTTCTTTAACACCTGTAAAGCCATCTAATGATTTGCTGGTTTTGAATAAATCCTGCCCTTGGCAGCCAGACTAACTTTAACAGATTAGTGATTTCTTTCTACACCCCAGAACATAGGTCTATATCTCCAAAAGACTCCAATACTAAATAAATAAAAAAATACTTTCATGGAAATGTATTAAAAATTATAGAAAAATGCATTAAAAATTGCCTGTTGAAAGGATTGAAAATTTCTTAGGCAGGACAAGTTCACCTGAGACTAGTAGGCCTTCAGAAAAAACAGATGAATAAACAAGTTAGCTAGACACTTCTCCTTGAATGATCATGATTCAACTTTGTAAAAAATTCTTTTTCAGATCGGTTATGGCAAAGTATACCACATCTTTCAATAGACTTTAGACTATTTATGATCCTAACGCAAATACTAGTATCTCTAAATCACATGCATCACTTTCACAGCCATTACTGATAGTGTTCCCAGATTTTTGCACATAAAAAGAATCATACAACACCAGAAAACTCACATCATGCATTACAGGCAGAACTCTACTTTTCATGTCTTGTTTCATTATTAATGCTAATAGGTCATTTACTTAACCATTACTCCAAGAGCTCACTGATAGATTCTGCCAGAGTCTTGAACAGTTCTCCTCACCATACCATTTTTACTTCTCTTACAAGCAACTACTCATTTTCTAATAGGTCTTTAAAAGGTAATAATTAGAGAAAATGAAAAGTATTTTCCTAAACACAATTTCCCTCTCTAGCAATTAAGGAACGCTTGAAGTCAACAAACACCTGACCTCCTCTATAATGAGGGTCGGGATTTTTTTAACATACAGATCACAAAAAAACCCGTGGGTATTTTTCAGTTAGTTTGCAAGCACAGCAAATACTTTCACTAGCAAATACTTTGTTTTACCTGGGCAACCTGGATTGGTACGCAATGCTTTCTTATAGTAGGCAAGGGCTCCTCTATAATCTTTCTTGTTGAAAGAAATGCATGCTTTACCTGTTATAACATACCAGTTATAAATAAATCAGAAATACAAACAAAGCAGTTATAAATCAGAAGCTCCTAAGTATTATTTGGTAGACTTGTGCTGATTTTAAAAAATCACAGTTAAAAAACTAACAGAAAAACTCAGACACATAAAACTTTTATTATCTTTGATGATGCCAAGTAGATATATATATAGAGAGAGACAAAAAAACACAAACAAACATGGGAACACATTAAATTTAGTTTCATGGTTTTCTGCATAAACTTAATTCTTTCCTGGTCCAGAGGAAAGACACTTACTAAGACTAGATTAACTAGCAGACAAATTAAAATGCAAGCATTACAGCCCACTGACCCCTTACTACTGGTATCTGCACCTTTAGCAGAGTATACAGCTCTACTGACATCATCAGGGAAATACAAGTAGCTGGACTTGATGTATGCCCAGACATCTCAGAAGATGCTAGTTAGCACCATACTTTTTCATAGCTTGTCCATCTATGTATACTTCCCAAGTTTCATCTGTCATGTGTTTCTGGTGAAAAGCGCACACTTCTTTACCATGTTCATTCTTTCTACTCACATATCCACCCTCTTCTTAAGCACAGAATACATTCCAAAACTCAACTCAGAGACCAGGTTTTTACACAAATACCCATAAACTCATACCGAGAAGGGCAGGAATATTATTTGGAGACTGGTTGAGCACAAAGTGGAATTGAGCATCAGCTTGGTCCATCTTATCACCTTCAAGGAGACAAAAGCAGGCCCGTCCCAACAAGTGATTCTAGACAAGGAAAAAAGTTTGCAACACATTTACCTTTGTAAAATATGAAGATTAGACTATGTGAAAAACTGGCTATGCTATAATGCTTTCTACAATTAATTTATTTCACTTACACTAGGAATGAAAATAACCCAAAAAGTCTTCATCATCCACTTCTAATGTTCATGTATTATTAAGCAAGAGAGTTACAACCAATTCTTCTTTCCCAGTCCCCAGAAGTTGACAGACATAGTTCCATCAGGTGTCCCAAACTAGAGATAATTATTCCTGGTGGCACTCGACACATTCCAGATACTGTCAAGTTTTGCTTACATGTTAGTGCAACACTTAACAGGCTTCAAAGCCTGAGCAGTTTCTATCTTCCCTTTAGTGAATCAACACTTACTTTCTTTACAATCACTAAATAGTTTATAAACATAAATTTTTAAACAGATTTTGGTTTTACCTGGTCATACATGATAATTTTGTCAGCCATAGTATACAACAAGGTAGCTTGTGTAATAAGCTCCTTCTTGTTATCTTTGTTCTTCTCCTTCCGAGCCTGCTGTACATAGTACGCTGCCAGCGTATCCAGACATGTCATCTGATCTTTTTCATGATCTCTGTAGTCCAAGTTGCCATCTATGCGTGCAGCTTCCAACAGCTTCACGAAGTCTTCTGTTTTTCCTTGTTTGTAGTATTCCAGCTATAAAACATACAGTTTTAACAGACAATTCTATCCCAGTGACTAAGCAGTATATCAAGTTGATTACACAGATTCTTTTTGCTGAATATAGGGATAAATAAACATAAATATAGGGATAATCAGACAAAGGCATTCCAATATTCCCGGATATTCTTTCTGTCATCATCCCAGTTTAGTGTTTTTACATTATAAATAGCTGTAAGACCTGTGTTTTAAGTGAAGAATCAACTGTTATTCCTTTGAACTTCTTCGGCCTTTTGCACATATCGCCATACTTTCCATAGTACAGATACTATTCCCTCCTTTTTTATGAGGTACATAATCAAAGACACAAAACAGGAAAACTATGGATTGAAAAAAAAAAACCAAACTAAGAAAGTAGTCCTCAAGAAGCACTGTTTAATGAAAGAAGACTAAATTAAAAGCTTTACATGCATATATCAAATCAGAAATATCTGCCCCAGAATCAGTGAATGTACAGAATTCAGCTGTCTCTGGTCAGTAAGGAAGTGGAAAATTTTCATTTGATAATCTAAACACAATATTTAAACACATAACTGGTATATATACTAACCGCTAAGGCAATCCATATGTGCAGTTGAGTGTGTTCCTGTTTCAGTATACTTATAACTTCATCACCCTCAGGTAACTGATCGAAGTCAAGCTCAATAACCTAGAACCAAACAATACAGATTTTCTTTTCACAAAGCATTAACAATGTTCTCTATCATGGAGCTCAAAGGAAGTTGGACATTACAGAGCACAAAACTTCAATAATTATTTGTGTTTAAACAAGGTTATGGACACAGAAAGAAGTGAAACTGTATTCTGTACAAGACAAAAGCGATAGCCTCTCACAAATATCAGAGAAAAGACAGCCCAATGTTTGGGATACTAGTGAGGGAGAATAAGCAGAGATGCCAACACACTTCTTTCACTACAGACTTCAGGCTCGGAATTTTTGTAGTTCAGCTAATAACCAACTTGACTGCACACTGCTGAATTTCTACATCTTTTCCTACAGGTAATAGAAAGATCAAGAATAGAGTAAAAATCTTCCAAGTGATCAGGTGTCAGAGAATCAATACCTATGTTTATCTGAGGGCCCTTAAATTTTGGGAAGTCATCTTCATGCCCAAGAAAATTAAGAGATTATTGAAATAGCAAACATAATATTCAGAAATTTAGTCAATTATTTATAAACAACTGTAGTCATAAGCAAATGACATCAACAACTTTTCATCACACAAGCATTATTTTGCAAGTACTATTTTCCCATGCTGATATACTCTTCTGATATGAAAAACAAGGAAAAAGGAACAGATATTCCCAAAGTACGACATTTGAAAGGACAATTTAACTGCCTGTTAGTTCACTTGCTACTCAGTCATGCTGCCTTTAATATTAGTCATCTACATTACAATTTAATTTCACAGCAAGGAAGAGGTGCAGTTGTCATAGCTAGCCTCATACATCGATTACCACTGCAGGGACTCTTTCTCTGGAGACTGGATTAGAGCAATCCAGTTTATACGGGTTTATAGTTTGACCATGCAAAATCTGACAGCACCAGCAAAACCATTTCTGCTACTATCGCTATTTTTAGTTGAAATCTGCCTTGCACAGTACGTCCTGTTTGACATAGTGTTTTTAAATTTGGAGAACCCCCATCTACAAAGTAAAATAGTTATTAGTGAGAAATGGATATTACCAAGGCAGCAAATAAATACAGAAGCAAAAAAGAAGTATTTTACAGCAACCCCTAGTGATTAATAAAGAACTTTGGAATCCAAGTAGTCCTAGCTGTAACCTGAACAGCAGCACAAAGATCCAGCTATTCTGACAGCTCGGACAAATTTTTGTCACAGAGAAAAAAAAGCTCTCAACACATAACCTACAGAGAGCAAAGTACTTTTGTGAGACTTAAAAACTCAACTGCAGTTACATGGAAATTTGTTAAAGCACTAATACATGTGTTCACAAAAAATATTCACCAACCTATAAGCAGTATGTTTCAACACCATACGATATTAATATAGTATCTGCTATGGAATGTTTTAACTTCAAATTTTATAATAACCTGTAAATTTCAAAATATTTCTCTTAAATATTTTTAATCTTGGCTTGTGACAATCAACTACAGGAAAGTTAAGTAAATTTCTAAATCCACACTGAAGTAACTTTGCAGAGTTGACCAACTGCCCTACCTATGTCTATATAACGATTTAGGAACACGCATGGTCTCTACAAATCGGTGTAGTGGGAAAACTCAAGTGTCTAACGAACTACGGAGAAAATTTAGCTGGACAAGGCCACCGTACAGAAGCACACACTGAAGTTTCGATACTGTTCCCTGCAGGGTCTTTGCTCCTGATGGTGCGTGTGCCTGAAGCACACACCGCGGGAGAAGAGGCTGCCCCCCCACCCCGCTGTGCGCTACCGCAGGACCCCTGACAGACGGCAGCGGCTCTCCGTCACCAGCGAACCACCAGGCAAGGGCACGGAGGTTACGGCTAGCAGAGGGCAGGCACCGTTCAGCGAGGAACACCGGCGAAGGCCGACTCGGGTTTCTTTCCGCAAAGCGATACACCCGTGACCCCAGCAACTTATTCCGCTCAGGGAAGCGAGCGACGCTCCCCGTCGAGCCCAGGACAAAACTAGGAGAGGAAGCGACAAACACCCGCGCCCCGGCACGGCTCCCGCAGCGCACCCCTGCCTTCCCCCTCCCCCGGACCGTGCCGCGCCGCCGCCCCCCGACTC
>VZZY01021247.1:2209-28312 GCA_013400335.1 Eurystomus gularis | reverse complement strand
GGAGGCGGGAAGCGGGAGGCGGGAGGCGGGAAGCGGCCCCGGCCGCAGCGCTACGTGTTGAGCTGAGCGGCCTCCCGCGGGGCTGTTCGCCGCGCTCTTCCGTGTGGTGGCCCTTCAAAACGTGAGCAGTCTTCTCAGGACAGAGTGAGGGCTTACTGGGGACTGGCAGACAGGTATTGGTCCCGCTAATTTATACATGTATATCACATGCTTAGCAATGGAACTATATATAGATAATACCAAGAGATAATGCTGTATATTTATACACGCACACACTGATAAATTCAGCAGATCCGCACCTAGCTGCTCTGTGGTCGTGAGATCACGACTCCCTCAGGCTATGCCGCTGCTCATGTCGTGTTAAAACCATTAAAGGCTTCCAAACAAGTGTTGCATTTCCCCTGTGTTTGCGGAAAAACAAATAATGTGTAAATCCAAATACATATTATCTGGCTTAGGTGGTGTAATATTAATACATATTTACATTTTTTTAACCACGACTTGGCCAACTATTTTCAAATTATCTAAGTGTTTCTAATTACAAATACTAAATCTGGCAACATTCTGAATCCTGAACATAGGCCCTGATGCTGGAAATTCTTTTGTGTGAGGCATTCAACCTCATGGAAAAAAAAAAAGTTTAAATGAAAGATTTTATAGGGTCAGGCATTAAGAATATTAAACCAAAGTTAAAGAGAGACAAGTTTTGCTTCCTGGTATAAGTCTACTAGAAACATTTTAAGTTGTTTAAAATTTTATTACTACATTATGCACAGTATTGACTTTTATATTGTTTGAAACAGTAAGACTCCATAATTCCATATAGACTGATAAAAATAAACCACTGTTGGATGTGTAGAACCTCTTTTATATATAAAATATTGTTCTAGTGAAAAGAGCTTTTTTTTTTTTTACTTTTTAAACCTTTTTTTTACTTTCCTCTTAGGAACATTTCAAGATAAGAGACTTGTTTTATCTTACTGTCTTTCATTTGTATTTCATTGAAATTTATTTTTATGAAAATTGAAATTACTGCTTTTAACTGGATTGCTATCAATATCAGAAATACTGATACAAATAGAAAGTTGTCTATAGCAAATAGAACTTCCACTGCTGACATTTTATATACAGTGAAAAATAATGTTTGAAAACTTCATTACCACATATCATTATAAGCCTTTTTCAGGAATGAAAATTGAGCTTAACCAAGCTACTTAACATAATAAAAAAGGCCTCTACCTACATGATGACTATGCTTTGCAAGCAAATTACCATTTACGTTTGAGGTGTGTATGCCTAAATAAATAAGCCTCCATTTATTAGAACAGTTGGGTGGTCAGAGCAGAGTATTTTAGTAGCAAAGTTTCTTTACTTTTGATTGATAGAATGAAAAACTTAGTGGCTTTTTTTTAAAGAGGTATGGTTTTAGAAATCCTCAGAGTGCAAATTCATTCCCTTCTAGAAGTGTGAAGGGACCAGTTGACCTCCCCCTTCTGAGCTGTGGAAAAAAGGAAGAGATCCTACATTGGTGGTTTGATCCTGCATTGGTGCAGTGTAGGGCATCAGGGAGCAGCGAGGGCTGCTGCTCCCTCAGGGAGGGCACCCAATAGCTGAGCACATACAGCCGACAGGGCAGGGGCTTTGGCAACTGAGACCCACCCCAGAGTATATGCACAGGGCCAGACCTTAGGCAAGTCTAACGTCAAGCTGGAAGTGCCAGCCAGTGAGACAGGGTCTAACGCAGCCTAGTGAGAGCCAGGCAGGCCCTTATTGACAAGGCAAGGTAGAAATTAGCTCTCAAGCAAAGGTCCCGATCAGAAAGCAGTCTATGACTAGATAAGAACATACCTACAACTGAGCTAGGCACCAGCACCTTCACAGTGTAACTCAAGCCAGGACTCAGGGTCCTGGGCTGAGCTTAAATGGGGCAACTGGGCGGTAGGCATAGGTGTGGCAGGATGCACCAGGTGGGGCTGGTCAGGGCCAGTAAAGCTTATTAATGCACCTAAGGCCCTGATACACTTGTTTGTACCTTGAAGAGCTAGTAGGTAGGTTTAGTAAAATGCTGGTTGATAAAGTGCTAAAAATTGAGTTACTAGTACATAAATTGTTTTATTTGATAGTTTAATATTGCGCTAGTTTCAGAGGCCATTGAGTTAGCTGTGCATCTCAAACTTGGTGCAGTAAGGAATTAGGAAATTTTGTCTTGCTGAGTAAGAGAATGCTGAAGCAGCCTCTACTAAATGTACTCTGAGCAGTATTATAGGTATTGTTTTTCTAGAAAACTGCCCTTTTTCTTTTAATAAAACAATTTGAAATATGGTAGGATAGAGTTGTAAGAGTAGATAGTCTTTACTGCTAATGTTCTATCCAAGGGTGTAATATCTTTACAGATGAAGAAACATTTTGTATAGCTACTAAAAATGGTTTTATTTTATCCTGCTAGGATTAGTAACTTTCTTGTGGTTGTTCATACTTCTTGTATGAAGTGTGCTTGTATTTGCCATACTTATCTGATAAATATGATTACATCCTACTGAGTTTGACATTTGCCTAAATCCAAATAATTGTTCTGCAAGCAAAAGCTTTAAGGGGTCTCTGTGATAGTTGGTGTTTTTCAAGCAAGTTGTGTATTTGAAGACAGAGGGAGAATGCCTTTGTATTTAAGGTGTGAAACCATGAGATGCTTACACTTCATGGCTAACTGTACTACAGACTTGTTTTTAATTGCTATTTGTTAATTGACTGGTTGCTAGCCTTTATTATCCCTCCCATTTCTATCAACCATATGTTTATTTGATTTCCTAGTATCAGAAACATTAACAGCAAAGTAACTTGAATTTTAATTTCTAACATCAGCAGCTAGCATTAAAAGTTTCTCATGTGCCCTGCAAACCTGAAAGGTGTAAGTAACTGCAAAAGGACTGTAAGACTAGATTTCATCTAACTTCTCTAGTATATTCTGTGGCACTTAAAAAACTGTTACACTGCAGATCCTCTTACCTAGCGCTAGCATGTCAAGCATTTCAGCTTTGTACAGATCTACTATTTATTGTTGGTTGTAGTTTGCCTGGGTTGCAGAAAATGTAATACCTCTGCACTCTGGAATATTGTGGGGCTGAGACTATAGCTGTACTTCTTTTCAGTATCCTTCTTCATAGAGGGTGTAGGGAAGCATTTCCTTTTATATTTCTGTGGATGCAGAAGCTGGTCTGACTTGGGTACAGTTCATGGTTAGCTTTCAAAGGATGAGTGGTTGGTTGGTGATTCTTGCACTGATAGCCTTCTCTGTTCTGTGTATTGCATTTAGCTTTTGTTAGTACGTGTAAAAGTGGTTTTAAAAGAAAAATGAATCATAGAAACAGTACAGTCTTGGTTTTGCTTTGCTCTATAGCATTTTTCTTAAACTGTGGAGAGGTAGCTGTAGGGTGCAGGAGGTTTTTATTCTGTCCTCAGTGGGACTAATGGAAAACAGTGCCATAAAAAGTTAGCTATATAAGTGCTATGAAGTTAATTTTTTAATGCTTAAAAACTCATAAAGTTTCTAAATATAGAACTATCGATTAAATGCTTTGTAAGCGTGCTATCTTTATTGCCACCTTCAAGCAACAGAAACAATTAATTCATTTTCAGAGTCACTATCCAGCATTGTTTATAGAGAATTTGGACTCATACCATGGAGTTAAGTCTATTTTTTTTCCTAGCCTTACATTTTGCAACTGCAGAAATCTTTTTTATTTTTGTTCCAGGAAGCTATGCTTGATAAAAATCTAGTTGTTCAAGGATGAATTCTATTTGAATGATAAACACCTCATATGCAAGCAGCTACTTAGCAAAGGCAGATTTTTTTTCTTTCCCTTCTCGTTCTGGTACAGGCTTTTACCGGGGTTATGCAATAGCATTACAGATTTAAAATGCATACCAACGATTAATAGGACAAGTGAGGATTATACAAAAAACTGTAGCGGTATTGGATGAAATTGCAGTACTGAAACGTAAAGGATGAAAATATCACTGATTTCTGTTACAGTTTCTTTGCCAGGGAGAATTAGTGTCTAAGATTTTAATCAGATTTACACCTAGAGAGAGAGATGGCATTTGCCTGCCAGCTGGGTTCAAACCATGACATTAATTTACGATGAACTTGAGGAATTTTGCATTCTGTGATGTATCTCTTTTAAAAATACTTAGCTTTACAAAAGCTTGCACTTGAACAGAACAAGAGCTTTGAAAAGAAAAAAAAAAAGTTTGAGATGGAGGCCATACTGATTATTTTTTTGCCAAAGCTTTCTTCCAGGAGGGTTCCCGAGTTCTGATAATATATTCTTTGAAATTAAATTGCTCAGCACAGAGATCAAAATTACCTAATGTTTTAACAGAGATATTAGCAGCTAACCCAAGAACTTTGGGCGTCTTTGTCCTCCTCTAGTCTTTCTTACAAAGTTATTTTTAATAAAATTTTTTTGACCGGTACTTTGACGTTAAATAATGAAACTTAATAATGACAGTTATTTTTCCTAAAATGCTTAAAATATGGTCTCCGTGTTCACTGGGAAGTTATTTGTATACTGAAACTCAAAGGTAAGGAAAGACTACACAATAGGTACAGAAATCAATGTCTTCTGCTGCTGTACTTGCGCTTTTGAAAATGTTACAGAAGTAGTGGGGGTACTACATCTTCTTTAAAATGCCTCCTCCTTGCTTTGTATCGCTGTTAAAACAATTCTTTTTATTCTGAAATCTGTGCATGCTCTGTAAAAAACAAGTTTTTACCAGACGGTTTAAGGAAAGGAAAACACGTTATGCAAGCAAGTGCTTGAGTATAGAAGCCAGTTCCAAAAATAACAATGAACACTTGCGCTGAAATTCTCAGGAAGGATGATGCCTGAGAAACAGCCTGAAGATGAAGAAAGCTTTGGAAATATGTCAGCAAATCTTCCTCTGTTTCCTGGGGGTAGCTGGTTGTTTTAAATGTCCTTTTCGTTAATGTGATTTATAATATAAACTATATACTGACTTCCATACGTAGAAATTAAATAGAAAAAACAATTAATTTCCATGTTTCTTACCATCCATTGTATCTTGTCTGATTTCTTATTTTTCTTCCATGTCTCCCTTTTTTTTTTTTCATCTACAGAACCATCTCTACTTTGGATTAAGTATTTGAAGTGACAGTATCTAAACAGATCAATGCCCTTTTTGTGGGCAAATCTCTGTCCTGCTAAATGTAATCTGAAAGATCTGTTCAATAGCCTGTGACTGCAAATACTTTCTGATCTAGTTTTAAAATGTTAAAAGTTGATATAAATTTCTTTTGCAGCACACAGAATTCTTCTGAAAACTTAAAAGCCTATTTCTAATGCGCTTGAAAGCATGGAGAGCGAAATCGTAAGTCTGCATGAGGACAAGACTGAGTGTCATGGATGTTGCAGAAACTGGGTATGATTTATATTTCAGTTCATAAATACTTTGGAGTTCCTGTCTGTGTAGGTGTTCTAAATATATAAAGTTAAATAGGAGGCTCAAGCTTGGAAGTTCGGGTCCTGTGTTGATTTTTGAAACCTATCTTTTTAATATTATTCTGAGTTAATATTTAAAGCTATTAAAAGCTTATTCCACAACCTCTTAAGATAATTTTTTTTAATGAGGAATGTAAAAATAGAGAAATTTTTATTTTGAAATAATATACACACAGATATTTTCCTTACACACATGTAGATTATATTTAATGTATTATATGCTATATAATGCATTATGTTAATGTTTAAGATAATAAATAGTAAATAACCTAGTCTTCCAATTACATATCCATGAACTTGGATTTCATGTATGTTTCTGCTGACCTTAATGGAAACACGGGTAGAATACTTAGTTACAGTTTGAAGAGTATTTACTCCAGATCACAGCATTAATTGTCAGAGATGTTGGGGCTTTATGAAGGTTTACTTCATGTTCTTGCCAGTGTATTTTCATATAACTTTGTGCTCTCCTCCCCTACCTCCCCATTTCTAATATTTCATTAACATCTCTTTATTATCTTTTAAATAGAAGTCATTAATTTTTGTTTGGCACACTGATAATTATAGGTCCCGGGGAGGAATCGGGAGTCATCTTTGTATGGGCAAAAAACCCACCAGTAATTTTAATTTTTCTCCCTCAAGATGGAAAATATTATTTTACTGGCTCTAGTTACTAGTGGTGAAGTAGGTATATTTTCTGAAATTTATTTAATCCCAAGAGGGATTAAAAGTGAAAAAGAACTTTTAAAACTTGACCTTTATGCTGATGACTCTGTATAATGGCTTAACTTGGATCTTACTACTAATAATGAAAAACGGTTTTTTATCATCTTACATTGTGGGTGAAAAACTTACCAGATTAGTTGAAAAAATCCAGTAATAGTGCAATGTGTATCTAGTTATTCATTTATCTGAGAAATGTCTGGTCTGTGTTTGTATCTAGCACTTGAAGTGTTTATTTCCACATTTTTCTTAGAAGGCCAGGGACATTTTGTCCAGTTATTTGAGAAGTAATGTGGATGGATGCCATACTTGAAGATTATTTTCATACATCCTATCAACATGTAACTTAAGTTTACTTGATCCCTGCAAGTAGAGCCATTGATTCTTGACTAGACATATGCCTAGCTATCTTATTGAATTAAGGCCTCCGGTTGGAAGAGAAGCAGTAACTGTTATCAGCCAGCAGCAGATATTATTTTAAGATGCAAGGAGGTATTCTAGGCACTGGTTCATTAGATAATTTGGAACGGATTTCCGTGTATTGCTCTGAGTATACTGTCTTGCTCAACTTCGAAAGCCATGTGGCAAATGGATAACGCCTGTGTGTTCAGTAGTGGTGAATATCCCTTTAAAAGTAATTCAGTTGAACAAGTACCGGTAACTTCCCAGAAGCAGGTAACAGCATTTAGAAAGAAAAGTAATATACAGTTGTAATTTTCCTTCTCCCTTCTCAAGGCATCTTTTAACTCAGTATTATTTCATATGTCAGGGTGGTTATACAGGGAGATATTGGACTTAATATTCGCAATCCATGTTTTTAATGCAGTCAAGGTTCACAGAAGTAGCAAGCTACCAGGCTAGAAATACTGTATTGCAAACTGCCTGGAAATTCTTGGGTTTGCGTGCTAATAGAACAATATCAGCCTCAAAGTGAGTAAGACTGACTAGCGTGAGGAATGAGATTGGCCCCTTTCAGTGAGCTGAATCTGCCCGGAGCTCAGAGATGATTTCATTCGCCAAAGGGTGTTACAGGTACTGCTAGAGTCTTGTAGTCCTCTGCTGCTGGAGTTGCCATCCATGATGCAGTATGTTTTAAAATAAAGCTATGTTTCTATGTGCAAGCTCAGCCTGGGATGTAAAGTCAAGTTGTGTTCTTTCCGGCTTGTACATCACCACTAATAGAGCTGCCGCTGGAACTTAGTCAAGAATTCTGTTGATTCAGAAGCCAGTAAAGAAACTCCCAGAACTATGTTGCCTCTGCAAGTATGAGTAAAAGTGTAGTAATATCAGTCAAGCGACTATGCATGCATACAGATCAGATCATTTAAATACAGGAAGATGCTCCTTCTGGTTATCTCACTGGATAAAGAGGGATTCCCATTTGCACCTCAGCGAATGATTTTGCAATTTCAAGGTGTGTGTGTGGAATTCACAATGTGCTGGAAACACAAAACTTCTAAAAGAAACACTTAACTGGTTAATAACCAAATACTGTTCAGGCGTAAATCCTTTGTGTTAATCAAAGTTAACAACTCAAGTAGCAAACTAGGCAATTCATGTAGGCAAAATGGGTAGGCATAGTACGTTTGACAGCTATGTGACTCTGGAACAGGTATGTATGCCTCAGATTCTCACTTCTTTTAGTCAGGTATATTAATATTGAGTCCTTTTTTAACAGTGCCAAGGGTGATTGTATATTCTAATGTAATCTCTAAAATATGCCTCTTTCTTAGTTTAGCTGTGCCATTTTGTGCAGAAGATGTACACAAGGAATGCAATACTGATATTAATCTGTCTGAAACTAGTGATGGCAACTCTTCAACCTTTGTGGTGATGACTTTCATTGCTCAACTTTGCTGTTAATGTTTTTCAGAAAGTTTAGCCTGAATTGCCCTTGCTGATGCTTAATGCTGTTGTGTCCCGTTCAGCAGTACCTAGAAAAACATGTCTTTTTACCTTTCTTTAGTGTAATTTGTTTTTTACCATGGGCATGTAAATGGAGCAGTATGATTCTTTGTAAACAGATGTTGCTTTATGGAAGGGTTTTGTACACCATCTTAGAAGATGTGAAAATAATGAATCCTTTGTATTCATATATACGTGATCAGTAATGTCACTTCTGGAAACACTTGTGATATCTTAACTGTAATATAAAAATACCTGTATTGCTTTCCCTCAGAAAAGTTAAATCATGATGATTTCAAATAGGCTGTTGTTACTCATTAACAAGGGCATAAAGTCAGTTTAGTAGGATCTTACTGACCATTAAGACTGTAGGAATACATAAGAAAAAAAAACTTGCACACAAATTTAGCAATTATATGCCTAAAATAAAACACTTCTGCAGAACACTTCAAAGATCAGACATTAGTGTAAGCATTGGAGAATAGTTTTGCTCTAGGAATTAAATTTAAATAGACTGAAAATATAGAAAGGAACACTTTGACTTCCTTTTATAGCAGGTTTAACAAAATTTAATTCTCATACAGCTGAGGAACTTCTAAAATAGCCAGTCATGATCCTGATGAGTGTTGAGAGAAGCTGGCTTTCTGTTATTGTACTGTTAAGTTTTTTACGTGCATTTACATACATACATTTTACCTGTCTTAAAAGCATTTCTGATGTTGTCCTCCTAAGTAGAACCTGCCAAGAGTTAATGATAATAGCTTACCCACAAATCCTTTCTTTACTCAAGATTGTAGTAACTTTACTATGTTCTGTATCACTTGCATGGTTTTGTATATGTAAAACTATAGGTCAGGCGGCTGGGAATGAATGGCTGCTAATTCTCGTGATGACTCTTATCTTCCAGGTTTGGAATGTTTCTCCATCACATCCTTTTAATCTCTTCCTTCAAGTTACCTGCATGGACTCACTATTGTTGTAGGAAGGAAGGCTAATAGTACTCTTCAGTGCTTTTTACATTTTCTGGATAGAGTTGTTCCGTAGCTCTGACTGCTGTGCAGCATCCCAAACTTTTACAGCCTAAGAGAGAGAGAAGAGACCTACTGTGACCTTATGTACACTTTCTAAACTGACCTGATAAATGTATTGATCATTTATATTCTCTGCTGTAAACCTAGAGATGCAGTCTGCTGTACTGCTTTGAATATTAGAGAACATAGTAGAGATCATTTGCAGAAGTGTGAAAACATTCACGTCACAGCCTCACAATTTTTCCAAGCAAATAATCAAGCAGTATAACCATCAGCAGAGGGCAGTATTGAGGTATAAATAGAATAATAATCCGTTGAAGTGCTGCTGTGTGTTGTCAGTTTTCCTTCACAGGATTACAGAATAATTTACAATGAAAGGGGTCTCTGAAGGTCATTGGGTCAGTCCCTGGCTCAGCTAAATTCAAAGTTGGATATAATCAATATGGTCATGATAATGTGTGGGTATTCTATAACAACCTGCAGTCACATTAGTTTTCTCTCCAAACCAATTTTAATATCCAGTTGTGAGACTGGGTGCAAAGCACGCCCAGTACTAAGATTAGTTGGTTTGTCTGCATAATACTAGGAAAAAACTGTTATGCCGTTTTTGTTTACAAGGTCAGAAAATGTTTTTTAACAAATGGTCTGATGTTCACACCAAGTTCAAAAATAATAGGCAAACATCTAAAAAAGAAATCCTATGAGTATCTTGTCTGTTATTTCTGCAAGGCAAGACTGACCAGCATACTTAGATCTATGTAGCTTCTGTTGAAATAATGTCTTATTGATGTTTGCTTTGTTTTAAGTATAGTGTCTATAGTATTTGCTACTTAATAATATGACTAATTTTTTTCCTTCACCTTTATTGGAGAGCTAAAATAGGTAGTGACAGGAAGAATTAACAAAAGTGAATATTGCTCTCATATTTAGAAACTTTTTTCAAGATGTTCTGTAATGAATTTTTTGATAGATACATAGAAATCAAGTTTCTCCAAATCGTTTTATTAAAGAAATCTTTTCTTTTTTGAATACAAACACAGTCCTAGCCTGTCATCATTGCTTGAATTAATTCCAGTTCTTTTTTTTTCAGTTTGCTTGCTTATATTAACTTCTATTGGCTAAAATGGTAAATTGTTGAATTTTGTAGGATGCAGCGTTTTCCTTTAGTTATCCAATTCTGCAATACTTTTCAGGAGTGTATGTGAGACAAAATTGCAGACTTTTGAGCTGTGGAACAAATGTCTATTATAAAGTGCTAAACATGCTACATTAGGGAGTTTACTGACAGTCGTGTCACATAAAAGCACTTCTGATAATTATTTAAACCATTTTGATGCACTAATATTGTATTTGTATAATTGACTTTAAGACAAATGTTTTAGTACTATCTTCAGTCTGAGAAGCAATGTTACATCTCAGTGTCTAGTTGTCAATCTTTTTTGACAAACTAATAGCTGCAGTGTTTATTCAAGACAAAATAAGTGTTTCTACATATTAAATAGAACCACCAAAAAGGAGCATGTCGGTTTTTTAAATTCTCTTTGCTCCTAGAAAAATGAGCACTAAGAGTATTGTTAAGTCACTCTTAAGAGTAACGTAAATGTTTGCCTACTCCTATTGATGGCAAACTGGAACGACTCATAAAGAGGTTCTTGCCAACTTTAAAAGCACTTTTCTCTCTCAGTTATATCAACTAGGTTTGAAAGCTGTTTAGCTAACTTTCTAGCTATTCTCAGATGGCTAGCTACTCCTTGAATGTAAGCAGTGGGGTTTAGTTAAATGAGAAGTTCAGGTTCCTGGTAATTATCCAAATCAGTCAGTTTAAACTAGCTCAGGCTAGTTTAAACTACTAGCCACATGCATTTGTGGGTGTTGCTTTGTATGTATCTTTGCAAGAGAAAATACCAGTTGATGTAGAGTTTGAAGTGCTGCAGGGACCTTACGTGGATGCAGACTAAACCTGAACTGTTCTGGAATGAATAGTCAGCAGAGCTTGAGTATTATATGTATTTTGGTTGTGATCAGAACTTTGGCAGGGATTACATTGTTTTCTAAGTGTAGTTACACTGCTTCAAGGCCTCCAGAGCCTGAGTGGGCCCAGCTTGTCTGTCAGTGCTGGGCTTCCCACTATCTCTGATTCCTGAAACAGCAGGAGGCTGCTCTTTCTGCCACTGTTAAAATATCTTGTTAGTGTAAAAGTTAGAGGCAGGTCTGAATGAGTAGACACTACATTTTGGTCACTGATAAGAAACCTTTGTATTTTATGGATGGCAATGTTTGTCAGGTAGGAATTACATAAAGTCAGAAAATGTACTCCCAGTCAGTATGTTATTTTTAAAAACCCCAAACATTTTTTTTGAATTCTGACAATCGTAATTTCAAAATGCTGAATATCTCTTCATTTCTTTTATTAGATAACATCAACAGATAATTTTTTCTATTTTATTTCAACAATAAAGATTTTTACATTAAACATGCAGATGAGTAATACTAGCTGTAGAACAGAGGTAGGCATAAGCATCTGTGAAGGAAATGTGATAGTTGAGTGTGATGGAAGAGGATGGCCTGGGGGTGAGAAAGTATTTCTGTAGTAGTGAGTTTTAAATGGTGTATAGCGTGGAGGACTTGGAGCCATGCAATGCACATAAGAGGAAAACAGTTTAGGACATCTGCTAACGACAATTCTGTCTTTTCTGAGTACTGACTGAGGCTGTATAATGGCTGGGCTTTGAGCAACACAAAATTCACAACTTGGCAGTCCCAGTAGTGCTAATGTCAGAAGGGCCCCTACTGTAAACTTGTATCTTTCCTGTAGAAAACGTAGCTCAAAAGGAATGCTGGGGACAATGAGTGACTGACCAAACCTTAACAACATGGAAGTTATGAATGGCCTTTGTTTAAATTATCGCTCTTAACTCCCAAGGTACAGTGATGAACACCATTGTAAAAAATAGCGTATTTAGCGCTCCTGCCGACAGTCCTTCTTGCAGTGAGTGTTTATGAGTGTCCTTGGTGAAAAGGAATGCAAGGTCATGCATCATAATATCTAGTAACTGTAAAGAGCAGAGATGTGAAATTTTGGGGGAAAGTGGCAGAATTATACCTGGTAGACTGCAAAAGGGGCATATCCTTGGTGCTTTCAGAGGTAGGTGCCAGGTCTACAGAAAAGCAATTATTTTAGTCATGACCTCATGAAATCAAAGTTATTCTGACTGGTTAGACTCAAGGTCATAGCACTCCAGATCCTTCATGTAACATCCTGTGTTTTGCTGTTCCTCTTCCTCTCCTGCCCAGACCCTATCACATTGCCCTCAAATAGCTGCCAAGCACTCAGTACTTGCATAATGAGATTCTATTGTGTATACTCTTAAAAAAAAAAAATTAAATGCACATTATGATCCATTTTTACATGAGGAGCTTTACCTTTGTAGAATATTATAAGTAGAGTTTTGTGATCTTTTCTGTTATCTTAATATTGTAAAGTTTAGTTGTGACTTCTTGGATGACTTTTCCAGGAGGATCACCAATTGCTGTCTTGCTTAGATTATATTCTATTACTATCCTAATGGAATGAGTGAAGGGAAGAGGATATTGTTTTTTACTTTGCAGGGCTTTGGTTTGTGATGCTTCTTTGTGAAATTATCCATATGTTTCCTTAGTAGTTTTCAAGGAAGATTTACATTCATTATTGTAAAGAAAAGGATGATGTTCAAGGTTCTGCTTTTGTTTTGGTAACTTGAATTTTGTTCCAAAAATGTTGTTTAAAATAAAGTCAGTGGGATTTACTGTCGAGGATATTCAAATGCTTCTTGTATTGTGGAACAAGTTAGAGTGAATTTAAAATCTTTCCTTTCCCCAAATGTATCCAGAACCTTTAAAAAAAAAAACAACTGTGGGGGAAGGGAATTTCTTGTAAACACTTGTAGGGGCACTTATAAACATGCTTCTTGGATTCCTGGAATTGGAAGCAACTGTATGTAGTGCATCTTCACAAATCCATATAGCTAACTATCTGCAATAAACTTTCAAAAAACAGACGGATCAGATATCTCGTAAGAAAATTTTTATGCAGGTGTTCTACATCTGATTTGGAAACAAAATTGGTAGGAATTTTCTGTTTATTTTGGAGAGACTGACACTGGTAATGATGGGTTATCTATGGGTTCTTTCACTAGTGAAATGTAGACAGAGCAGCCAATATAAAGGAAGGAAGCAAGCTTTTTCCTTACATTCATTCAACTTTTTATTTAGAAATGGTAAATGACTTTAATAACTATATTTCCAAAAGGGAGAAGGTGTGTTTGTACTTGGTTCCGTACAATGCCTGTCCTAATGGCCTTCTGAGCTTGGTTAAGGTTTGTAGCTTCTACTATACTGGTTCAAGTTCTTAACCAGTAACACAGCTCACAGATATTTAATGGCATTTTTTGCAACACTGCAAGTAGGAATGGAGGTTTAGTACTGAGCAGATGGTACAGCACAGAGGAGTAATTGGCAAGTTGATATTAAGTAATCTATTTTTAAAGTTACATTTTTCTTATTCCTGGGAATCTGTGAAAAGGAAATAAAATGAACCTGAAGTTCTGTAAACTTAGTTAATGCATAACTAGAGCAGTGGGCAGTGGCTGCCTTACCTTCTGTGTGGTAGTACACTTGACTTTTATGGACTACAGATAGCTACATCAGTTATTACATCTTTTTCTAGTATTTTTTCATGTCTGTTTGAAGACCCAGAAAGAACAGCCCTCCAGCAAGTATCCTGTGTCTCAACTTGGCAGTTCCAAACTCTGAAGCTTCAAAGGCCGATGCTAACCCTGCTTACTTGTGAAGAAGATAGGACCATGCTCAGATAGTACCTAAGCCTGCAAATTAATTTAGTATATATTTTCTGCTAATGCACTTAGTATGTTCTATACAGTATGTGTTCAGTGTGACATGAGAACAACCAAAACATTGTGTAATGGAAATGATCAATATTCTGGAGGCAAGATTAGGAATATGAGGTGCTTTACTGTCTGAGTGAGAAAGGGGTTTACGTGGGAGTTAAGTGCTGTGGACTGTACAGCAACTTAGCACAGCTCTTAAAAACTAAATATGTACATGAACTAAGCTGGGTGCTTCATGAGCAGCAGTGTCAGCGTTGTCTTGCTACAACTGCAAAAGTAATAAGGTTTTTATTGGCATATTCACAAACCTTTGCTGGTTTTGCAGAGTTATTGCATACAGTGTTATATGCAATGCTGCAAGCAAACAGTGTATTTGTTTGAAAAATACAAACCTACTACTCAGCAGAGCAGGGGAGAAAAAGCACCTGAAATGGATGAAATTCTGTGCTGAATGTTTAAATGTTGCCTCTTGTTATACTTATGAAATGCTGACCAGTTTGTTAAATCTGTTTTCTAAATGCAAAACTTTACATGAAAGTGGCTTTAAGCCAATGCCCATGCTGGAGGGCAGGAAGTGAGAGGCAGCTGCTCCTACAGGCAAGAAGCTGGAGCCAGCAGGGTGGAATATACGGAGTAGTGGCATCTGTTGTATTGTTTGTCTGGACCATATTTACTCCCTCATTAGGTCAGGCCTGAGGAATGAGGCTGACTGTGGTTTAAGAAATAGTACTTAAAATGGCTTTGTTTTCCATATGCAGAAAGCTTGGAAGAAGGGGACAATAAAGCAGTAGCGTAGACGGATTTTTCTGAAGAGGGAGACAGGAAATCTGCCCTCATAAGTAAGTAATGGAGGTGGGGAGGAAAAGCCTCCCCAAGAAGGAAAGCTTTGTGTAGGGAGGTAAAGTTGATTTTCTTGTTCTGAAAGATCGGCTCACTTTATTTTGTAGTGGTCAGATGTGTTTTGGTGGAGGCTTGACCTTTAGAATCTTAAGCCTTGAAATCGAGGTCTTTTCTAAGATGGGATCTGCCATACCCATTTTGTTCTTAAGTGTTCATGCTTGCGTGGAAGTAATGGGATGCAAGGGTGATATGTATGCTTGTGGCAGACTGTGCCTTGCCCCATGCTGCACCTTAAAATCAACACAAGAATGTATGGGGGGCTCTTTGTTTGGCTTTTGATGGTGGTTTTTTTTGTTTGTTGTGGTTTTTGTTGTTGTTTGGTTTGGGTTTTGGTTGGTAGGTTTGTTCATTTTGTTAGTTTTGTGGTGAGGTTTTTTTCTGGAATGAACTTTGGAAACAGAACTGTCAGTTCAGTTATGAAGCACCAATGAAAGCATTAATGGTGTGGCACAGCTTTAGCTATGATTCTGCCATTTCTATTAATGTGAATGTTAGATAGTAGTGTGTAAATGGCTGCTATTGCATGTGCTCCCTCATGACTTAAAAAATGCTATGGGATGTGTCTCAACTTTGTGTCCATGGTTTGGCTTTGTGTTTGGTTGGGTTGTTTTTTTAGGTCACTAAAGTTTCTGAGTAAGGCTCTAGCAAAAGAACAACAAAGTGTATGTAGTGTATGCATTGCGTGCCTGGTACATATATTGAAATAAAATTCAATTCCAAGTTTTTGCCTATTTTTTACCTTTTTTCTTAAACATAGTTTTTAAAGCTTTCATGTGAAATTTGCTGATTTAGAGTTATAGCTAAGTTCTGGTAAACTAAGCATTTATAAATGGAGTCTATCATTATGAGATAAGTAAACACATTTTAATAATTTAATGCTTAGCTATCTTCCCTGCCACTGCTGCCTCCTCCCCTCCCACCTCACACATAGACTTCCTGACACTACCACTTAGCAGGATACTAGTAAATGAGCCAGTAAATCTTTCCTTTGGCACACTTCCGTTGACTTCATTTGTGTTTCAATGATGAAACCCAGAGATGAAATGGAACTGTAAGAGTTCAACTTGCTGCTAATAGCAGTGCTGCAAAGCATCAGATGTAAAAGGAATCCTACGACAGTATTTTTCCTGAGACAGTCCTTTTCAGAGAAGTTGTGTTGTGTGGTTGGATTTTTTGTTTGATTTTTTTTTTTTATCCTGAGGTTGAACTGCAAAATCTGTGGCACATTCAGACCTAAGCTCTTGTAACTGAAAGTAAACCAGCAGTGTAAGGATTTGTCTGTGTATCAAACTAGTAGAGAAAGGCAGAAATTAAAGTGAAGTAGGATTTTAGAAGTTGGATGCTGATAGTTTATATCAAAGAGGGTTTTTTATTTAGTTGCTTTTTGTTCAGTTTGGGTTTTGTTATTGCATATATATTTTTGTTGGCTTTGTTTTCACAGGAGGGAATTACACCCATGTTTTCTTACTGTTTAGCAGACTAATTTTTTTTTTCTGTTAGTAACTATCATGGGGTAATTTTTTTTTTATACCAATACTATTGTGTTACAGCAAGTGTAACAAAAACCCAGAGTGATGACAATGCTGATTGGTGTTACAGGCTGATTGGTGTTACAGCCAGTTCATCTGTAGCTGATAAAACACACTTTTACACTTAAGTTTTTAGTTGTCCTATCACAAACTCATTAACATGACGCATGTCCTTGTTTTTTTCTAAAGGAAGTGGTTTGATAGATAGTAACCATCTCAAGCAGCAAAGGGAGAAACTTAATCCCTTGTTTAACTACTCTTACTTGTTTTAATGAGGAGAATGAGTCATAACTAAGGCAGGGAAAGAATACGATAAATAAACTGCTCACAATAGCTAATAATAATTACGGAAAGTACCATGCTGGTATTAGGAATTGGCTGTTGCTAACAATACATTTAATGGCAGCATTCCTTGGTAAATCTGTGAGAATGAGTGTCAAAATATATAATTGGGAATGCAGACATTTCTTGTAAACTAGTATCTTGAAAGGCCTTTTTTCAGTCAACTGTGCATAAAGCTGTGAACAGGATGGTAATTTTAATGTAGTCAGTTACTTGAGGCTCTATCCAACTCTCATAAAATCAATGGCAAAATTCTTGCCGGCTTTGCTGAAGTGGATGGGACTTCAGATGAATGCATCTTCTCTGTAATGGGGGATAATGCTTGCTTTCTTTTTCCCTGTAAAGATTGAGTAGTCTTACCTACTATGAAAATGTAAATTGTGAAAGTTCTAAGTATCATTGATTTTTTTTCTTTCTTTCTTCCTCTTCTGCTTCAGCTGCAAAAGACCTACATCCAGTTGGTATATCTGTATATGTCTCTACATCCCTGGCATGAATTTGCATTGATTTAATGTAAATGTAGGGTTACCATCATGTGTAAGCACATTTATAAAATTTGAACCTCCCTCCACATAGATTTCGTCTTACCTTAGCTTAAGTGTAAGTTAGTGTCTAGTAATGAAAGCTGGTTATTTTACTTTCAAAGGGCAGTGTCAAAAGAGAGAACTTAAGATATACTTGTTCTTTTCTGTCCTTACTGGTTTGGCATATAATAGCATCATAACGATGCTTTTGATTAAAGATTGTTGTTAGGACAGCTATATATAAGTGATAAATTGTATGGTCTGCATTGTAATAGAAAAGGCTTTTTGTTCTCATCAGCTTTGCTTCTGTTTAAGGTAAAAGGAAGCCATGCAAGCTTGTTCTTCAGTCATTTTCAGGAAAAAATATTTAGAGCTTTATTGTTACTTTCTTTTTGTAAACAAATGGAAACTAATGCAATAAATAATGGAGGGAGAAGGAGAAACAGGCAGGGTACTAACTTCTGATCAAACTTGCCCATCTATCTTCTGCAAGAATTACTTGTTTAACAGTAGTGCACAAAGATTCTAACATTGCTGTTCCTGACATTGTAAAAATAATACTGTCCCTGTCCTGAAGAGCTTGCAGTCTAAACATGCCCCTTATTGATATATTAAGTCAGTAAGAATAAATTGAGAGAAATTCACTTAAATAATTTTACCAAGTAAATAACTTTGCCAAGCTATATTGGCAAAGTTTTAAATATTTTAAAGTATGAAGATGCATTATCAAAGGGACATAGATGGCATTTATTTGCTTCAGTCTCCAGCAAGACTCTTTATGCATGACTCAGTGGAGACTGTACAAATACCTAGAATTTATATAAGGACTTCAATATTGTTGGTTTAAGCCTAAAAAACCTACCATGTAACACATAAGCCATACCAAAAATACTGTAAGCTAGCAAAGGTGTCATTCTAGATGTAAAATAACCACCTTGCTCAGAGGCCTCATTTGTATCTTTTAAAGAGAAAATATATTTTAATATATTTTTTCATGAAAATAAATGTTGATAAATAATATTGTTTTATTTATACAGCAGCAAAGAGCTCAAAATACAGCCTCAGCTCTTGGAAAAAACAAATTAAATAAAGAGTTAGTGAGAACAATGTAGAATAAAATCAGAAAATCCAACCATTACTGAGACTATGATTTATTTCTGCCAT
This sequence comes from Eurystomus gularis, assembly GCA_013400335.1. Taxonomy (NCBI): domain Eukaryota; kingdom Metazoa; phylum Chordata; class Aves; order Coraciiformes; family Coraciidae; genus Eurystomus; species Eurystomus gularis. Next base: position 9,789 of record VZZY01021247.1, on the reverse strand, counting down.
CTTCTCAGCCCATGTGAACTTTATTTTTCAAACTAAAACCAAAATCCATGGTCAAGTGCCATCTCTGTTTCATACCAGGTAAAAGCATTTAGGAGATATATTTGAAGCAGTAGGAAGAAAATTGTAGACTAGGATGCAAATGCTTCAGGCAGCTCAGTTGTAGCTTTCTGATAGTGAAAAACTTACAGGTTTCCATAATGTCTGATAAAGGTCAAAATCCTTTTTAAAACAATTAGGAAGGAGAGCAGGCCTTCAGCAGGTAGAATGTAGATATAAGGTAGAAATAAGTCTCCCACAAAAACATTACCATATAAATATATAAATTTGTAGAACTTAGCTATAGTAAATTAAAATTATGCATCCAGTGGAATGGACAATAGATGTTTGATTCGGCTCATTGAAGCCGTAGTATCTTAAGGAAGCAAACAAAATATTTCAGCACATCAGTTATTTCTACATTTTTTGAAGTAGAATACTCAAATAATACAAAATCTGTATAGAGGTTTGCATATAAAACTTTGCAAACACAGGAAAAGATTCTTTGAATGAGAATACTCATTTCCTGTTTTAGCATGAATAAAATGTTGCTGCTTCTTAACTATATAATGACATGTGAGGCTTAAATGATTATGAAGACTGCTTTTTTTCAGGTGACAGATGATACAAGTTTTCCTTTGGAGGTGGTTCCTTCAACTGTAAGTATGCAAAAAGGTTGTCAGAGATATTGCCTGCTATTAGTAATAACTGTATCCCCCAAAACCCTCAAATAAAACTCATTGATAAAGAATTCAACAACGGTAAAATTAGGACCTGATACTTCAAAGGATCTTTGTGCTTAAAGCCTCTTAAGCAGACATTAACTGGTGCAGTTGCAAACTTGTGTTTGTGTATATGTTGTATAGTTTATGTCAATGTCCTGAATTTTATAAACAGTTACAACTAGAAGATATTATTCTGGTGTCATACTGTCACCCATTGATAAACATACAGTTATTCTCAGTGGGTTTGGATTAGTTAGCATTATTCTTATTTAAAAGGAAGAAGTGTTTAACTTTTGAAGACTGAGTCTTCAAAAAATCTCCATTTATGTCTCTTATGGCACTTGCTGCTCCCTGGCTTTCCAAGCCCTACGTGGCCTTGGGAACCTTGCTAAGCAATTGAATTTTTAAGCTTTGTAGGAAATAAATGGAATAATTACTTGTGACTTTATGGTTTTGGTTTTGCTTAGTCTTTCTCGCATCACGCCAAAAGAGAAGCTCTATTAATCACATCTTTGTCTTACAAAATGTGTAAGCCTGATGTTTTTCTTCCCTCAGCATTCAGCTGAAGAGGATTTATGCAGCTGTCCTTCACAACTTCTGAAAGAAAAACTTTACTTGGGGATCTGGCAAAAAAACCACAAGTATTTAAATGAGTGCTTGTATTACTTTTGGATTGTTGTCCTGCTAAACATGAGTAAATCTGGAAAGTAAAATCAATAGAATGCAATAGTACTTAATAACAGAGATGAAAAAAAACCACCACAAAACAGTTGATAGGCAGGTCTCATAATTCTATTCTCAGTAGGTGCATTTTCAGAAATTATGCTTGCAGTTGTTAAAACTTTCTTCATCAAGTCTTTTTCACTCGAGTTCAACACAGTCTAATACTATGTGACTAAATGTGACTAGCTCGTGGTTTCATGCTGTGAACAAAGGGATGTTTATTAGCATTGGCAGGTAGAATTTTCAAAGCACTTCCTAGTGTAAAACTGTCCTCTTTTTGAAAGAAGAGATCTAATATTAACTGATTATGCTGGTGGAAGCATAAATGCGGTACCAAGTAAATTTAATGTGACTTCTTTTTCTGAGCATCTTTTAGGTAAAATCAGTTTGCAACAAATACAAATGAGTTTTATAATCTTTCTCTGCCTTGCAAAAGCAGTTTTAGCAATACAGTACTGTTTCTGTGAAGCAAAAGTAATAGAGTGCAATTTAGCAAACTTGTTAGATTTCTAAAATAATACCCAAGCGTAAGAAGATGATACTAAGTTTCTACCCATTTTACAATGAAGCTTCTATGTGTATGATGTCATTCATAGTAAATATACCAAATCCACTCACTGGCTTTGTATCTGTGGAAATATGTTAGCATGTAGAATGGTTTGACTCCTGGAAGAGAGGCCGTCCATATTGGTTCAGATTTGCTTCAGTTAGTACTTCTACATATAGCAAAGTTTTAGCACCCTGGGGATAGTTTGCTAAGCGTCAAAACAATTTTTCATGTTTTCTGAGAGAAGTCACAGTCCTGAGTTTAACAGTGAGCTCTAGATTTTGAATTGGAAAAACAGTTGTTTAATTAAAAGTTGATAAATCATGTTGTCTGGTAAGTGTGAATAAGTTATTAATGCTGAGCGAAATAGTCAGAAAGCTGATAAAAGGGAAATAAAGATATGTGAAATCATGAAGAAGTATGTAAACCAAAAAAATGGAATACTGTTTGGGATGGCAAGCAATAGTCGAAAAACAATCAAAGGCCAGAGTTTCTAATCATGTCCTCTTGAGCCAAACGTATGAGTCATATGGTCTTGTTGAGAGGAAAGGTGTACCTTTGAACACATCTGATGCAGAGGTAGTGCAGTGACATTGTAGCTGTCCCATTCCTTAGGGTTGCTTTCTGTGCTGCTTATTTGGAGATATGTCTTTACTGAAAGAATATATATAATGTGGTATGAATGGTGTAAGCCAAAAAGCCAGGTCAGTGAGATGGGATATTTGGTTTTGTAGAATTCATGTTCTTTGTTTCTGGCTCCAAACCCACTAGGCTACACAAAGTCCTATAATTTAATCTTCTATGGTCAGAAAGGTTTGAAGACTAGGTAAGAAGACTGAAAAGCGCATGGAAGCAACTCTCAAGGGTCAGACATGCAGCAGTTGTCACACGTCAGCTGCTAGAAGTAATGAAATCTGTGCCTACCAAGAGCTAAACAGGTACTTAAACAAACTTCTACCATAGGAGGTGTAGCTGATATTTGATCCTTCATTAAACTGTAATAAGACTCATGTATAATCATTTATTCTGTGAACTGAGGCTTTAGGAGAAGTTTAAAATGTTGTAATTATCCATAAAACCTTTTAATAAATATGTAAATAATATTCTCATATAAGAATATGGTAGACTAAATGTTGAACCAATTCTCAGATGACTTGGTAATTCATCTGATGTAATGACTGTTTGATTTCCTTTTTTAGTTGCTTGCTACTTGGAAGCACTTTATTGCTCAGTTCTAAAAATTGCATTAATTTATCTGTTGCTGCCTTTTATAGCCTCAAAAGAATGTCAGACTTGCTGTGAGAAACACCAGTACTACAAGGAGGTGATGAAGTGGTGACTTCTCTCCTAAAGTCTCAGCTGTCTGTTCAGTCTTTTCTCACACTTGCTTTTGCAAGTTCCCACTGCAGAACAACATGTGTAAGGAAACGGGCAAATGTGCCGCTGTTTCAGGTGTATGCAGAGCTGGTTGCTGGTGGTTGTAGCTGTGTAGCCCTCATCAAAGTGAGGGTTTAGTAGGGTGTTGTGGCTGTAGAAGACTTGGTTTTACCCTCTGGGGACTACTGCTAGTAGTTCTAAATGTTTGTGGTTTTGCTGTCTGAAAGCCTCTCTTTTTTCATGAAGTGTAGAGAAAATAGTACTTGCATCTTGAATTTACTATTCAAGTCAGATTTACTGAATACACACTCAACTCTAGTAACAACAGAAACTGGCCACCTTAGTGATGTGGATACTATCTGCAATCTCCTGGCACAGCTTTTGTGGTGCTTCTGTTGTTCTCTTCTGAATAATAATACCACCAATACACTTAGCCTGTATTACATAACTTCTTCAGGAAAACCTTGATATGTCAGCTTTCAACAAGTTTAAAATTGATCACTGATCATTGTGACATTGATCACTGAGTCTAACAACTGACATAGTTTTCACTGTCCTTTTCCTGGTCTTTGAAATGCTGAGGAAAAGTAATGTTTCCTAGACTGGAGTGTATGCTCCCCTGGTGTTGAAATTCAACACACTTGGAAAGTTCATTAAGCAATGCTCATTCTTTTTGTATGCTGCAGGGGCTGCTGTCTAGATTCAGGTAAATATAGCTAAAGAATTGCATAATCAACATAACCTGGTCTAATACACTCATCTTGAGTATGAGTTTCTTAATTTTATTTTTGAGAAATGTTAATGCGTGCTCCATTATATATGTTAGTACTCTAGTTTTAGGACCCCTCTTCTACACTGGACTTCACAAGCTATTAGTAATAATTTTTTGCCGAGACACTTTTTTGCCAAGACAGGTGAATGGACAATTGCAAACAAAATTAAAGGCCCTGTAGCTCAGAGGCAGGTAATGTCTTACTTAGGTGTATGTGGCAGAGTTCTGACCATCACTTCCCCAATGAGTAGATCTGGTGTATCAAGTGGGATAATAAAGAGATGGATAGAAGATCTAGTCATTTTAATTATCTGGATTTGTTCCATTGAAATGTGGTTGCCAGGATATTGTTGCCTGAGTTATATAGAAGACAAATGCAGATGCTGTATTCTTGCTTGTTGTCGAGGTTAAGGGATGTATAGGGATGACAACATTTTTGCAAAGTTTTCCCATTTGAGCATTTCTCATTCAGTTCAAAAATACTGTTTAATAGTTGTATCTGTATACTTGAATTGTCGTATTATTTCTGCTTCTTAACATGAACAGAGCAGTTACTCTGTATGGGAAGAATCCATCCTAGATGAAAGAAACAAGAGAGACCTCAGCAAGGTAAGAAATTAAATTTGAGACAGATATTTTAATTTCTGGTTTTGTACTTGTATAAATCACCATGTTCAGATGATTAACAGAGCATACTGCTCTACCAAATTTCAGAGTTTTATAGACTAATACAGGATTATACATGGGCTAAATTGAAGTTGGATAATTTGGGCTGCTTTGTTAGATTACTTGCCTTGCAAGAATTTATAAAACTGTGGCCACAGTCCACTGTAGGATGAAGTGTGACATATGGGTGCTAAAGCAGCACAATGAGCTAGCTGAAGTACGAGCCCAGCAATGGCAGTGCAAAGCTAATGAAGTTACTGCAATGCTCAGACTGTTTCCAATATCTCAGTTAAAGTTGGCTTAGCTATATTTGGCCTAGAGCATTAGGAATGTACAGGTTCAGAAGAGCACTTTTTTTTTTTTCTAAGTCAATTAATGACATTGAGTTGGTAGGGAAAATAATAAAATTACTGCTGCAGGACAAACATGCAGTTATCCCATTGTAGATAAGACAGTACATGGTTTCAAAAGTCTCATGGGGTTTAAAAAGGGCACCTATAGTTTGTTTCTTCATTCCCTTTCTTAAATTTGCATGCATAGATTATTTTAATGTAAAGCATGTGTGAATTCTTTAACCATCTCCAAATGATTAAAAAGAGCATAAAATGTGTGGTCAGGATAGAAAATGTTGAACTGTCTTTCAGCAGTTTGGTTTAGGGGCTACACATTTAAATCTCATTTTAGCTTTTTCCTATTCTGCCTAATTAATTCTCATGTTGGTGAAGGCTTTTTTAAGTGGCTTGGTTTTTCCCTTTAAATGTTTAATCAGTAAAATATTCCATAATACTGTCTTAAATATATTAACCTGTGGTCATGATTTCTAATAACTTCAGGTGTTTTCCTGGGAACAATGTCTGCCTAATGTTCCTTCTTTGCAATACTGTATCTTCATTCTCCTGTGCATTCTTCTTCCCCGCTCCTTGTTCCTGTTCCTTGAAAGAGTTAAATTCTTCTAACAGTCAGAAGACTTGTCCAAAAGTTCCTGTGATTTGGCTAAGAAGTAGCATCTTGCTAGCTTAAGGATTTTTTTCATGGTTAGGTGAAAATAAGGATTTTTTTAAAAAAAAAAAGTCCTTCAATATATGATGAAATTTAAAAGCTAATTTTATAGTTAATGTGCTTGATGTATATTTGTATGTATTTCTGCAGCATGACAAATTCTCTCATGCAGTACCTAGAAAATGAAGGTTTTGTTTTGGAAGCTTCCTGTGGATGTTTCTCTGTACTGATGAAGGATTTGCAGCTTCCTTTAGAAAACCTGGGATTGCAAAGTGTTATTGGGGACTGTATATTTTGCTGCATCTTTAGTACACCAAAAAGTACTGGTCCAAGTCTGAAGTTCATGAAGAGCAAAGGAATCTTGCCATCTGGACCAGAGATAATATCAAGAAGCAAGGTTGTAGACTTTAAGACAAACTAATTTTTTCATCCATGCTTCTTACTGCTGTGTTGAACTCTTTTAATCCACTTTTGAAAGAGGAAAAAGTTGGCAGACAATAGCAAAATGAAGCCTTCTAAGTTAATGCTAATGATCAGAAAATGTGCTTGATTATTATAGAGCATCGGGAAAAAGTAATTTGTAATAGGCATCCACAATTTCAGTTTTACAGCATGTCACAAGGATTCACCTTGTGATTTATGGTAGTCCAGTCCCATCCAGTGTATGGGTCAGCACAGACTCAACTCAGAAAATCTTTTGTGAAAATGGCTGTGGGAGCTAAGGTCTGGGAAAGAATATAGAGGCAGAATTTTTACTGAGCAAATAAGGTTTCTAAATGTAGCACAAATTAATAAATTAATACATTTAATAAGCAATTAATGGAAGAGAGAGAATGAATTGACTTCAAAACTGTTAGAGTTCAAAAAGCCCCACATAATCAAACACAAAACCCCACTGCGAAGCCAAGCCAGTCAAACAAGCAAAAAAACCCACTACTTTTGGACTTTGGGGAGAAACTATCCAACCTTCTTTAAAATAATCTTAAACTCAAAAATCAAATGTAAATGCAAAAATATTTGCAGGTTTTGCTATTGGCTGTATGGAGGGATTACCATTCTCCTGCTGTAAACATACCCTAGTGTTGTATTCTCTGAAATTATGGCCTGACAGCTTTGATCTTTTATGTATTTCATTCTTTCCAATCTTGTGCTTTCTTATCTTATTCCCACATCTACAGTATTCTACATAGTGGTTAATTTTTCCTGTGTATTTGTGTACATATGTATACCAGTATTTCACATTTCTCGCCTGCAATTTGTAAATCTTCCTGTCTTATATTAGCAACACTGAGGCATCCATGTGGTGCAAGGCAGTTTTGTTGTTTCCAGCAGCAGCAAGTTAGGATGAGGTCTTTCATGAAACTACTCTACTGTATGGGGAGTGAAAAATGGTAACTATCCTTGTAGCCAGCTTCTGCCGTACAGACAGCATGGGTGACAGCTCCCACTTTCCTGAGTGGTTCCGATTAAGTTTTGCTTAAGAAGATTTTGTACACTCACTTTGAACAAGCTGTTTAGCAAAATTTAAGTACCTGTTGTACTTCATCTTAATTTACAAGAACAATGCTGCTGATATTTGAATGAGATGCCTCATGACTTATTGCTTGTAAGGCTTTAAACATATGATCTGCTCTCTAATTGTGCCACAAATGTGCTCATACTCTTCTTGTTCAGGCTTTTGTTAGACTTTTGTACTGAGCCCACAGGGCTTGCATGCAGTAAGCTTCCAAGGATT
>VZZY01021244.1:0-124637 GCA_013400335.1 Eurystomus gularis | reverse complement strand
AAAAAAAAAAAAATAAAAGAGCCCTCAATACCAACCTATATACTAATTGAAGAGACAGAGTAAAAGTTGAGTTAATGTATTTTACTGAAAATTATACTTTAGGTATATTTAGAGACACTTGCTATCTCATATCCTAATTATTTTAAACTTAACAGTTACTGCATTCTGTTCTGGGAAGATGTGTGTCTGCTGTTTTTTTTTTTTAATGCAAATGCTCTTTCAAAATTGGATATTAATTTGTATGACCTTTTCAATATTTTTTGAAGAGCACGTTGATTAAAATTTTCTCTAAATATTTTACTAAAGAGAGAAGTGAATTAGCTTCAGTTGTATTAATCCTGTTTTGTTTTCCCTGTGAATATCTACTGCTTGCCTGCACAAACAACTTCTAGAACTGCAAGTATTTGAAGTAAATTTTGTTTTTGTTTAAGTATCTGAGACATATATCTCATATTGTATGTAACGTAACATGATAAACACTGTTTCCAAAAAACAAAGCAGAAAGATTCTGCAGGATCCCTTCTAGGAGGCTGAGAAGCAACTGAGTGAACCACAGAAAACCCTTTCTTTGAAGAGGACCCCACATTCCCAGGGTTTGTGGATACTTAAAAGGAAGCAGTGCCCATATACATCGCTGTGACTAACAAAGAAATAAGTTAGAAGGCATCTGTTCCGCTACATACCTGCTTTTCTCCCATCTACTGTCTGTTGGCACAGATGTAAAATCCACTGTCTGTCTCAATGTCTCCTCCTGTAACAGCTTTCCATATCTGACAAGTGCAAGACTTGGTTTACTTGCCACATATGTGATGTGATTAATGGCACATGAGAATTTCCTCTATATAACATCCCAGACCTAAATGCCACTCCCTTTGACCCCAGGGCATGTGTCCTACCAGTGATTCCCATCATGATGCTGCTACTCCACCTGAATAAAGTTAGGAGGGACTCAGCTGGCAAGAAGAGAAATTTCAGTTCATAATTTAGGGAGCACTGTTTTATACTGAGGATTTCAGTACTTAAGACATTATCCAGTTAAGTTCAGTTAAGACGTCATTCTGGCAGCATGGCTAGTGGTATCCAATCAACCCAGTTCAGATATTTCAAATGCAAAAGACTGATTTTTTTCTAAGAGCTAAGTAGTTGTAAGAGTGGTAATACAACAGAGGAAGCAAGGATTTGAGATTAAAAAGAGAAAACACACACAAAAAGGTAATCATGTTCCATGAAATGTTTGCTCAATCGCTACTAATATTAGGAGCAATTTGGACATAGGAAACACCAATCACAGCCAGGGTTAAGTCTTCAACTGAATGGCAGATGCTCGTACCTCTGATATGGCAAAATGACAAGCTAAATAGTAAGTAATACCCATGCACTCTGTGGTTTATGATACTTCTCAGTACTCCTGGCGGCTAGCAGGATCTATGTTAATGCTTGCAATAACATGCTTGATAAAGATCACAACAAGGTTTGAAGCTCTGTGGAAGGAACAGTGGCAAGAGTTAAAAAGCCAGAACTAGTATTTATATAAGTTCTTGTACTAAGCTCAGAAACCATATTTTCGTTAAAAAATTGTAATGCAAACAGCCTACCTCTGCTGCCCAGAAAAAAGATCTCAAACTTCACACAAGGCTTCAGAATTAGTACTTTTTAGCTATTAAAAAAATGGTATGCCCAATTCTGGTGAATTTGGCCCAAATAGTTAAGATGAGATTTTTCCAAAGAGCCTAATGAATGCTTCAGCTGCATTTTTATTTAAATTAAGTGGCTAATTTATGTTGTGCTTCTTTGTTAACTGCTGCTGATGGGCAGGCACAGCAGTGTAGATGCAGAATGGCCCTAACAGATTTTGCATGACATAATTACTCATCAGTAAATGAGTCTGGGGACAGACAAATACTGCTTTCACTTACACCTATAAAAGTGCCTGGCATGGGCAATTTTAGTAAACACTGAGATGGTAGCTCCCAGAGTGATTATTGGTAATATGTGGTTATGAATGGCAACACTCAAACCAAAGGAGCTCTGTTTAGCAGAAAAAACTCCAAATTCTGCTAATAGCCTTTTTTAAAATGACATATCTATTTCCTTTCAAATAATTAAATCCTCTCAAATGTTCACTTCTTCCTTCACAAAGCAAAGTATTCTCCTTACTCTTTGCAAGAGTAAATAAAAGTGTCCTGACTGTCCGTGTCAAAGCCACTGAGTATTTTCACAGACACACTGTTCCCAGTTATGGCTCAGACACTTCCACACTGAATAAAAAGAATAAGTGGTAGGAAATAAAATATGCCAGTAAACTGTAGGTACTGTTCTTGTTCGTGGTTGATCAGATGAAGAGATTCCTATGTAAAAATAACAAACCTGAGAGGAAAATATTGCACCCCTGCTATTACCAGATCAGTCCTGATCTTTTATTTTAGTTTGAGGTTGAGAAAAACATATATCTGTATGTTTGCAGTGTCAAAAACACATCATCTGAATAGCACCTAACAATTTCCACAAGAAACTCTCTGGAGCATTAAACATAGTTGTATGGCCTGGACTCTCACTCTGGCTCCTACACACTACTTAAATAAACAGTTATAAAGAACTAAAACATTTGAGAAAAATAACAAATAAATAAATTAGTCCCTCCACCTCAAGCTCAGCGGATATTTGCTGGGATGTACTTTGCATAGATAGGGCTTCGAGTTCAGAGAAAGCTGACGAAGATAAAAGGTTCTGATAGCCTTCAAAGCTCTACTCTATCACTGAAAAATGAAAGTTTCCCCCATAGGTCTCCAAATGGATTAGCAGCTTCGTTGTGTGCAAGCCATCCCCATGGCTTTTCATTATATTTCATAGTCACTTAAGCCTTTTCCTAATAAAAAGACAATGCCAAGGGTGAGATTATAAATACTCCAAAGTTAAGTTGATAACGGTTTAATTAAATGTTGCTCACTAGCAACATTTCTGGCATGACTCAGACAATAAAAGGGAAAAATGAATGCTGTAATTGCTTCTTTTGCTGCCTTTTCACAATTTTCTGAGATGCTCTTCCCATGGCTTTGCCTTTCAGAGCATGCTGCAGAAGATCTGGTTTACATGACACAGTTACTCCGTTCAGTTTTATGCTGAGCTTGAAGGGTTCATTTTGACTCTGGGTTTGGTATGGAGCAGGCTCTGCATGATCTGATTTTGTCTGCTGCTTTTTAATTAAAATAAGAGAGACAGGTCCTCAAAGGGTGTAAGTAAGTATAGCTCTGTTGAAGCAAGTATTTACCAAGACTTCCCCCAATGTCAATAGCACATTCTTCCTATTAAATTCAAGTTGTACTTTCTATGGTGATGCACATCTCTCTACAGAAAAGGTTCGTGACACTTTTTATAAGCAAGATCTAGCCACTTAATAAAGACACTTAATAAATGCACACTCCTTCTCCATATTTGTTTCTTTAAATGTCACTTCACTCCTTCATGCTGCAAGCACCGCATAGTTTGTGCTGTATGCACCACATAGCATGCTTTTACCTCACAAGTCACCTGTGATGGATAAGCACATAAATGGTTTCCCTAGTATTCCTTCTATTATAACTTCTACAGGATTATTTTTCTTATATGCTACCTTCTTTCCATATGTAAAACAACTTCTCGTTCAATGTTAGACCGGAAATTTTACTTTGATAAGTAGTTGGGGTCAGTGCCTGATCACCTGCTGTTGTTGGAACTGGCATTGGTGACATGTTCCAAAATGTGCATAACATCAACTATTCTCTGCTGAAGACGTGGAGGGAAGTGATTAAGTTTACATTTCCCCTTAAAATTGGACTGCTCTTATGGCTTTGAATGACATAACACAAAGGTTTGTATGTTTAAAACTGATATAGACTTCTAGTAGATGTTCAGAATAATTATCTGTTAATGAAACAAAATAAATAATGATGATATACTTAGATTGTGTTAAAACTGTAGTACATGGTGTGTGTAAGAGTTTTATCTGAGCAAACTGGAAATCTAAACAAAATTATGCATAATATCACAGAAATTAAATTAGCAAAATTTTTGAGTTCTTTTTCAATGACAGAAATTCCTATAAAAATATGCACAAGAAATACTATCACACGAAAAGCAAAATTAATTAAATTCCGATATGAAACTTGGCACTGGTACAATTACTATGTAATGTCCAAAGTCATGAACTGCTCTGAATAAGACGCTCCTCTCTCACCTACAGAACAGCCAGATAAAGTGCTCCTTATGTTTGCAAAAGCATAGACTTGCAGAAGTAGTTCAATGTACAATAGGTCACCATCCACACTAGAACACCTTCATTTGTCGCCCAGTCTTTCCTGTAAAGGCATATTTTATTGATGTTTTCCCCCAGATCGACACTGCTTTTCTGACTCGGAAGCAGACTGGTTGTAACACTTAATGAATCTTTTCCTCAGCAAAACTCATGTCTTCACTTCTGCTACAGGAGTTTTCATTCCCAGACTTTGCTTTTAAGGTAATAACTTTTCCCTTACATGAAGAGAGTCACAACATTTCACAGGATCACTGCTGCCTGTTCCAGCCGAGTGCACTGCCCTCTAACCAAGACTGAAGTGGTTTCTCCTTGGTTTCTTGAAGAGGCGCTGGATGTCCCCCTCTGTTTTTAACTTTACCTTTCCTGCCTACATCAGCTTCTGTCTTAATCGATTTGATGAACAAACATGGGTCAACAGGAGGGATTACAGTATTTTACAACCTTGATTCATCATGCTACATGCTGAGCAAACAACCTTGGGAAGCAATCCAGCAGATCACAGTGTTTTTCAGACACTGTCTCCTCCCTTAAAAGCTGCAATTTAGCAGTAGGTGCAGAAAGGCACAACAGCAAAGAGAAGGGCTCAGACATATACATGATATTTTGGATGACAGAACATTATTACTTCAATGTATTTATAACAAATGCTCTTGAAAACATCAAGCATAACACTAACAATGTAAAATAAATGTAATTTGCTTATTTTATAAAGATACTCCTGCAGTTTTGGACACAGCTTCAATTGTTTCTTTATCCCTACCTAAGACAAACTAGGCAGATATTGGGGGATATACAGTCATAAAGGAGCAATTGGTGCATACGACCTATCAGACAGTTATGGAGATGTGTTATGCTGAGCGAAAAAGATCTATCAGCAGTTTCACAAAAAGGCTGGCAACTCTATCTGTGAGTGCTGAAGTCACAACGACCATTAAAATTGCACGTGTACCTACCCTCAGAGGTACACGTGAACATACCTTTGTGTGTGTGGCCAGTGGATCAGCAGTTCCGCTACTCAGCACAGCCTCTTTAGGGAGATGGAGGATTCCAAGTACAGCTGCCAAAGCAGCTCTTACACCACAGACTGTGTGTGGCGAGAGCTGCATTAGGCAGGTGGAAGCCAGAAAACTAAGGGAAGGATAGGAGTATAAAAAGGCACCCCAAAGAGCAGGTGGGTATTGTTATTAGGTAACTGGAAACCCTTTACAAAGTCCTCTAAAAAGACATCCCTATATCAGTAGTTTGTCTTCACATCAGCCTCCTCTACCTGTAGAGAAGGAAGTAAATTTTAATTTATGGTTATCATACCATGGCCAAACCTCACAGGCAGTGGAAGGATTTGACTTTCTCCAGTAATGGACTATGTATGACTGGTTCATCTTGGGAGCCGAGATCTTCTAATTCAATGACATTAAAATAATGAACTGCATAGCCCTTACCAGTGTGGTACTTTAGATTTTTAGAGTAATAACAAACTTGTTAAACAAGACTGATTAAATTATATGTATTAAATTTTATAAGTAAGAAACCATTTTCCTTTGTAATATTTCCTAGTAGTAAGTGACATGAATGGTTCCTTTCTACTTTCTGTTCAGAGAAGACAAACAAGAAGTAGATCATCCACAACACGATTATCTAAATTAATAGCATTCTTCAGGGAAGGAAAATGTCCTTTCATAAATTGCTATAATTGTGCCTGGACAAAATGTGATGCATCATTGGATGATGCATGATTGCATCAGTAGATTAGATTACAGGGTTTTTTCTGTGTGTGTGTAACACAAATGAAAAAAAGTAACTGATTTAATGTGTGTGTACATGCTTCAGCAAAAATAGAAGTCAGCACAGGACATGTCAGTGTTAGGTTAAGGCTTGGACTTGATGATTTTAAAGGTCTTTTCCAATCTAGGCAATTCTGTGACAAGAAAATAGAAAAGTAAAAAAGATTCCAGAAAATAGAAGAGGAAACTATACACTAGATAGCTGTTTTAGGTATTTCCACAGACAAAAATCTGTCAGTTCTGTAATTTTCCACTAACGACTCTATTTCATTTTACTTGAGTTGTACTTTAGTCCATGAAACTTTTGATATTAGAACTGATTCCTCTGAGATTTTCTGTCAGGAATTAAGCTTTGTTTCATCTACTGTAGTCATGTATTTGTACATGTAGCCAATTAAAATATTTTAATAAGATATAGGTGCATTTGCAGGTTATACATTTCAATCCCCTGTCTCTCGCCAGGTGCAGTGATAAAAGATGTGAATTTCAGGTTACAAAAACAAATCACAACTACATTACTTCTTGGAAATTATTCTTATTAGAAGTGTAAATTAGAATCTATTCTACCTGGGATACAAAACCATGTTTTCAATATTTTTTTAAATCACTTATATTAATTGCAGAGACAATTCAGTCAACTTGTAAATGAGAACACATGTTATCTGAAATGACTTTTGTTCACTAACTATACAAAGAGTTTCAAATCAGTTTGCAACCATGCATTTTATCATACAGCAGAACAGAAATCTCACATTTATATCCAGGAACACAGCAGAAACAAATTCTTCAAAAAGAGATCGATCTCTTCCTGGTTAAGAAACCAGGAAGAAAGTAAAGTAAGTAAAACTGCAGTCAAAATTCGTTATGTGTTTCTTGCCAATACTCTTTCAATGAATTCATACCTGCCTCCAATTCTGCTTCTGTTCTTGTCAGTGCTAGTGTACCAGCTCACCTTTTCATTAAACCTAATGGAAACGGTGGCTGCTAGCTGGCAGCCCGCTGCTGTGTAGGGGATTAGTCCGGCCTTTGACATATCGCTCTGTGCTATTCCCATCTAAATGGGACAGGTCAGATAAGACCAAAGACGGTATCAAATATTTCTAACAAACTGCAGGACAAACTTTTTAAGAAGCCCACCAAGCCTAGCATACAATTATAGTCCTTAAAAGCACAAAAGTTTACCTTTGGTTTCCAAAATGGAAAGATCTTCTATGATTAGGTTTTTTGGGTGGTTAACTAAAAAAGCTTACACAGTTGCATTCAGACGACATAGTGAATAAAAGATCTGAATGTATGATCCCTTGCTGAAAAATAACATTAATGAAGATGACTATTACGCTTTTACTTTCAAGCTAAATGACAGGAAAAAAAAAATTCAACATATATAACACAGAAAGGGACAAAGAAGAAGAAAACCTGTATTATTTTCTGCATTTTAACTTCCTGTCATGGTTAAGGGGAAAATACTTTTTTTAAAAAAAAAACTATCACAGCATTCTCTTGAATTTAAATTTCCAGTCTGCAAAACTGTTTCCCTTTAAGCAGCTGGAATAGACTTCCTAAGTTTTTTATCCTCCATTTACAAAAACCCCATTCTTTTCTTCATATTTACTTCCACAACACATTCTTACTAAGAAAATCTCAAAATAATAATCAGTTTGATACTGGTTTAAACTATAATTGCTCAAGACTGTCAAGATTACATAACCTATAACATAATTCCTCTCTATACATTTTGTTGACAAAATGCTGAAGAAATTAATCTATACTAGTTGATAATAATATGGAAGCTACTTTGGAAGAGCCAGGCCATGGCAATGTTTACAAAGCCTGTGGCACAGGAAAAAGAAATCAAAGTGACCCTGTGACCATTCAACACAGCGTTTAACCTTGAAGACACAGAAATAACAGAAATCCACGATGATTTGTAGAACTTAAGAAAACAAATCAAAACAAATCATGAGCCTCACAGCAGGGTTAATATATACTTATAATTGCATTGCCAGGAGGACAACAAGAACAACACAAAAGATCTCTGATTAAAACAAAAGCCTTTACAGAAATGCACTATACTCATAGAAAGAACTGAGTTATGTTTAGGATGGAATCGCTACATAATATATGCCTTACAATTAAAAAAAAAAAGAAAAAAAGCTAAAATGATCAGCAAATAAAACCTTGTCACAAAAGGCTGCTCAAAAGCCCATACCTTATTTAGAGAATCTATCAGTCTACATTACTTCCAAACGTAAATGTCATAGATTAAGGTAAGAACAGTACTGAAAAATTAATTATGGTATCCTGTCATATCTCAGCTCTAACACTGAAGATCTAGATTAGCACCAGCAAATCACTGCTTTAGAAAAATGCTGTGTTGCAGTCTGTTGTATTATTGTGATGTAAAATTTGAGAAGTAACATCACAGAAGGCATCATCATTCTTTTCTAAACACTTGCAATTTTATTTTTATTTTTACACATCTCTCAATAAGTGTAAAATCCAATTTTAGGACATTTACATTTGCTTATGCATTGATGGGGCACTTATACATGGCATTGGGAAAACTTAGTATTTATTTTATAGATTTTATTTTAGTTTAATCTAGACACTACTTCTTGAGAACTAAATTTTTCTTCCACACTTATTACTTCAAGTTAAATGCACTATTAATGAAAAAATCTCATTGAATCATGTGTCACAAATATGAAGATAGCCTCCTGCTATAGTGCGGTTTTGGTAATTTATTTGAGCTAGTATTTCTGAGTACTCCCTAAAGCTGCATTACCTTTTCATTTCAGCAGTGGAATGCAGAGTTACCTACCTCTTCTGTTAGAAAAGCCAGAGATTACAACACCATCTTGAACACAAGACAGCAAATGATATCAATGGGTATGTGTAATACAAAGGCATTTCTGGGGTTGTTAAGTAATATCAATGCAGAACGGCAGAGTGATCACAGATAAGGTCATCTTAGGGTATTTAAGAAGTCAAGATTTGCATCTGCCATATTTCAATACATATGAGTTACTATCATTTTATCTTCTAGCCTATTGCACTTGTACCAATAATATCTCAACTTATAGCTGGTATGCATTCTTATCTCAGGTTAAAACCAAGTATGTTCACTTTCATCAGCATTCGCATGTTTTCATAAGCATATCTGTGCAACATAACCCAGCGTCAGATCAACACCTAGAAGGCCAGGTTACACCCGGTTGTCTTACCCAACTCGACACACTTTCTTTTATAGACAAACACTCTTATGTTTATTTGTTAGTGCAGAGCACACATCCACATCCCTTGTTTTGTTTGGGAAGTGACTAGCACTTATCAGTGCTACCAGAAGTACATAATCAAATAGTAATCATAATTAATAATCAAACTGCCTTTTAATAGACATCTTACTTTATGAAAAGCATTCTAAAAAGAAGTTTGGGCAATGTATAAAATGATGTAGGAAAGGAAAAGTTGTCCCTAAAGGGATATCATTAGTCTTTTCTTCCTTTTACTGATAGTGTTGTCATAGAAACACCAGAAAAGAAAGAATATTCTATTAACTTCACTTGGATTTATTAAGTTCCTTGTCCACTGCCACCATTCACCATAATAATGGAATAGATGCATCTCAGTCTAGAAGAATTGTGCCATAAAACATCTTATGCAAAACATTTTAACAGTACTACAGTCATATTTGCTATGTAAGTATTCACTAAAACACAAAGATAAGATATGAAAGTAGAAATACTATCTAAAAAGGCATTTTAATTATTTTAAAAGTTATTAAAATTCTCGGTTCATAAATTTGGGATATACAATAAAATTAATATAATTTAAATATAGACAATGTTAGAAATGAAACAGCATAAGAGCAATCAAAAAAGAACCTATCATTGATTTTCAACATTGATGCATGAGTCAGTCCTGTTAATCCACCTTTCATGATTACGCTCCTGATTCAGGCTAATGCAAAAGTATACGCCTATCAATAAAAGCACTTACAGAGCGTGTGTTTGCTTCAAGCTAGTCCTGTGCTTTAAATATCTTTTCAAGCTTATTTTGATGGAAGTCTCTAAAGTTTACAACTCTTTTACTAAGGCTCTTTGAAGATGAGACTGCATTGAAGCTGTTTCAAACAGTTTCTAATTCTGTTGTGCTAGACCCGGAAGATCTTTAACGAATATGGATAAACTGATGGTGAATCCTGCTATTTCTGGTACTCCCATGACTGAATTCTGTTAAATGGTCTTGTATCAGGAGTCACAGCAGATTACACACCATATTTCCATAAACCGACTGTCAAGACTGCTAAACTGTTTTGCTCATCTTTGTGACCAGCACTTCCAGTTCATTCAAGTTCTTTGCCTAAATACAGATTTTAATGTGAAATCCAGCACTAGGTGCATTCTCCATATTGGAAACCTGTACTGCATGAGCAAAGATGTCTAAAATATATAAACTTCTGACGTTTTCAGTTATGATGATCTAACCTAAGACAATGTCCTGCAGCTCATTAATTATAGAACCCATTTTTCCATAAAGCCGATAAAAGGTTATACTGTAAATCTGGATAATTACAAAGCCGCAGAGGGAGCTTTACTTTAGAACTATATCACCTACTTTCTCTAGTAGGAAAATGACAGAAATAAATGAGGACTAGTAAAGTTTTGACAGGACAAGAAAGGAAGGACTATCAAAACTAAGATTACTTTTTTACCTACTGAAAACTCAACATTCTAAATAAGCAGAGAATTGAGTATCAATAAGCAGCTATTTATCTGAAATCTAAAGTATCAAGCAGTACAAAATACATAATATCAGAATATTTCTAAGGAAATAATAAAGTAAAATGAGACATTTTAACTAGATAGAAGGAAAATCTTTTACCATTAGGACAGTCAAGCATTGGAACAGAATGTCTAGAGAAGTTGTGCAGTCCCTGTTTTTTAATGACTAAGCTGGATAAAGCCCTGAGCAGGCTGGCAGCACCAGAGTGGACCCTGCTTTGAGCATCAGATTGGACTGGAGACCTTCAGGTCTTCAGGTTCCACCCTTAATTATTCAGTGGTTCTGTGACTTCCATTCTACAAATATCTTTTAAGTAAGCAGGAAAATTCACAGGCACACCAACCAATGTTCTAGAGGACAGAAGTTTCAGACAAGTGTGGAACAGAAATAAAAAAAAATACATAAGGGAGCAAAACAGGTGGCATAAAGCAAAAGAAAACAGGATTTTTTTTAAAGTACCACTTTTTTAAAGTAAGTAATATATAATAGCTAGCAAATAATACACTAGAGATCAGGAACCACTTCAAACATAAAGCACCGGGAGGTCAGTGCATGAAGGACAGAGTTAGCAAAGAGGAAAGAGATACTCCAAATTATTTTAACAAGTATGTAGCTCCTTGCACTGTAGCGCTCCTCACAAATAACTAAAAGACAGTTGGGACCTTGAAGATAAACACAAGGTTGGCAAAGAGAACTCTGAAAAACCTGAAGGCTAGCATTTATTATTGAATTACAAAACAGGGTTCAGGGTCTAGCATAAAAGAATTAAAACAAGAAGTTCTGAATAATAGATGCAGGTGTTCATATATGGACTTATGAATAATTCAGAAAATTTAACATTACAGACTTTTGGTAAGAAAAAAAAAGATAACATAAACAGCAGAAGTAATAGTGATACCAAAATAATCAGGGAATAAGAAGTCTGCAAACAGAGTTGTGCCAAACAATGGAAAATAAAAGGAAAAAAACCTGAAGTAAATAGCTAGGAAGTTATTCTCTCAAGAACAGTGACACAAGAGTAATGACAGTGAGGGGGGCAGACTCCTTTGAACAGCAGAAGACTTTGCAAGCAGGTCTATCAGCACAGCTGTGCTATCAACACAAGCAATATTTTTTAGAACACCAAGAACAAAAGAATGAAGGATAAGATGAAGACATCAAAGAGACTGAGCAAGAAATAAAGATGACAAAGGGATAAATGAAATGACTGATGGTACACACCTTGATACCATACAGAATAAGGAGTATAGGATGGGAGAAAACAGTAATCTTACATCATGGGATGTATTTATACGAGTGTAATTCCAAGACGAGTGAATCATGTACCGGTATTTTCATGAATTTTTATTAGTGTACTTTATTGAGAGAAGAAACTCCACAAATTAAATCAAAGTTTTAAATTTATAAAAGGATTGGAGAAACTAAGCATATTTTAGGGAGCAGAGAATGGGCTTCTTAAAAAGTGAACTGCTTCCCCACCACATTCTTCACAGTACCAAAAAGGGGAACAGATTATGTCCCCGTTTTTTGCTGCAGAGGTGAGATATTAAACTAGCACCATTAGAATCCAGGAACACAAGCTAGACATGCAGTAAGGTATTTCGAGCACATTTCAATCTTAAATTCACAAGGCATTTGTCACAATAACAGTTATAGCTGTAAACTTAAAGGCGATTCTGAATTTTCTTTGTACAAGGCGTGTTTGATCCTCACTGCACACAAATGAGGAGACTGAACAGGATGATTACTGAACTGATTCATGGCCTACAGATGCTAAAACCAATTCATAAAGGTATTGAGGCAATGAAACAATAAACATAGCTGATACATGAATACTACCAAGTCCTAAAGTAAATAAAAAACCACAAATCACTTGCAAGCCAACAGCATTACATTGCTCATCCCTTGAGCAGAACAGTACCTGCCACAAAAGTTGAATAAAGCAGCGTTGACAACAAAACATGCATTTTAGTTCCCTTTCAGATGTCCTCTATCAACACCAATTGCATCACAATTAAGAAACCTTAGTCCAATATTGAGAAGATATCGCCCTTCCAGTGTAGTTCTCGCAAATCACTAGTCATATGTGGCAAACCATTCACAATTAGTAGCATTTCCATTTCTTTGTTGAAGATTTCATAAGATAATCTAGTCTTATTAGAGCAAAATCTTGAGCAGAACCTGTAGCTTAAAATAAGCAATCCTGGGAAAAACACATGAATAGGTATTTAAATTCAAATAAACAGCATAACTTAAGAAAAGTACATCCACCTTTTATCTTCAGTTCACCCCTAACTGAATAAATTAATTTAAAATGGCTTGGTTTATTTCTATAGGATTTTTATAGGAATCACTCACCTTTTCCACTAATGGTTAGCCATCTTATTTCAAGACAGAATTCACTACTATTTGAAAGAATTAGATGCTCTAGTACTACCTTACCTTGAAAACAGACTCTCCATCAGGCAAGCAAAACTTTAAAAGCACATCAGAGATATTTACAGGAAAAAAAAATACTGAAATAAAACATTTACTTGTTTTGGTGATTTTCTCTTCATCATTCATTAAACAGTTAACTGAGGACATTTTCTTGTTCTTGTCTTAAGCACATTACCCAAAGTACAGAAGCATAAAAAAACTTCATGCAGCAAAATTAGCAGGAGTAACAGTGCTGTTCTTACTGAGGCAAGTTATTAATTTCAATTTAATAAAGTCTTATATTTTTATGGTATACATTTTAACAATGTACTACATGCAACTTTTTATAGCTCAACAGTTTTAAAGGTCCACCATGTAAGTCCGTTGTAATGTACAAAATTTCCAGCCAGCTGGCTTTATATTCAGTGCACAGACTCAAAGAAAAATGTGGCACAAAAGGCATCTAAACTCTCCTCATCAGAAACACATTGTCCTTATCCTGAAAACAAATCTAAATTAGTTGAATGAGACTAACGAGCACAGTGTAAAATAAATACAGAAAATAAAGCAGCTGGTATTTTTTCATTAATTTCCCATGCAAGTGTATATTATAGTGACAAATACGTATTTTTGTTTTTCTAGAGCTGATTAACTGTATTAAAACTGCTTTATTAATTTTCTGAGTATTCATATTTTATGAGTTGGGCAAGTTAATGTATATTGCAACCCCCATTGTTCAAAGCCTGTATCACTTCTGGATATAGTAGGGGACATATAGTTATAAACGAGTAAAACTTCAGTGTGTGCACGCCATGCTCTCCATTAAAGCTAAACAGACCATTTGTGATACAACTGATTCAGTTACTCTTGTAAACAGCAACACACACTTGAACAGAGTAACTTACATGGATCGGTAAATTTATGAAGAGGAAAGTCTGCAGGGGTATAGAAAAAAAGAAAGAATTAGGTGAGTACAAAAGAGAAAAGGTAGGGAGAAGAAGAATGAAATTCAAGAGAGGGAAGGAAGATACTCCCTAGCTTTAAACAATTACACAAAATTACTTATACATGCTAGGTTCTGTAAGCATTGTTGAGGGATTTATTTCATTTTCAGTTTTAGATGATTTGGAGACAATCAGGAAAAGGACAAGCTCACTTCATATGTGAGTCCAGTCATGTACTTGATCTTGATGTCAAGTTCTATAGATCATATTAGAAATAATATATCCATGTGGTTTATTCAGAAATCACAAGCAAGACTAAAGCAACAACATTCAACCCTGCAATTCTCAAAAGCTGCAGACAACTAACATTCTGAAAACACCCGAAGTCTTTGTAACTTACAGTCCTGTAACTTACAGTCCTAGTCTTTTACAACGTGTGGGAAACTACTAATAGAAGTATTAATGCTCTTAATTGGTAATCTGCTTTTCTCTCACTTCGGTCTCCTCTACAAACTGCTTGGTGTAATTCATTTTGTCTAGCTCCTCTCTACCTGTTACTTTGAGTAGATTTTTTTTTTTTTTATTTGACTGTTAAATACTGAAGACCCTACATTGTTTCAGTATTGAAGTTCTTCTGCTAAGAACTTCAATACTGTCACATTTCATGCTCCTCCCCTACCAGGTTATTATTCTATATTTCCATTTTGATTTTCCTATTTGCATGCAAAATCACCAAGGGACCTGAAAGAATAACCATAGAATAATACTGTATCATAATAAAGTTTACTTGCTAATGTATGCATGGAGTAGTACACAACTTAACATAAAAATAAAAAAGGATCATATTAATTCATATGAAAATTACTAGGTGATTGATGCAACAAATATAACCCCAGTGACTAAACTACATGAACATGATCCCAATGGTGTTTGAAAATTCTGAATCCATACTAAACAAAAATACCTCTTGGCAATCAATTTTACCATTCAAAGATGAAAAGTCAGCATCAGTAAACAAAAAAGCTTGTCTGTCATCTACATGAAGCAGTTTTCAATTCTGTGATTATTTAAACTGCTGCTAAGAACTAAGCATACAAGAACAACACATGCACACTAATACACACTACTAGTTCATTCCCTCTCCTTTTCTGCTGCTCAGGCTTGTTTCCTAGATAACCGTTGGGCTGTCTATTCAGAAGCAAATACTGATACTCTAGGTTACCGGACAAACGGCGTTTTTTGGCACAAACAGGTTAATTTTGAAATGGGCATAAAGTGATGCTGATGGAGACAGGAAATGGAATCATGAGACAATTTTTAATTATCATAAAAATAAGTTTATTAAAAGCAATCCACCAGAGTAGGAATAATATGCCTGCACTTCTCCACGTCAACATTCTACAGCTCCTGCAAAAGAAAAGAAAAGGAAGTACATGAAAAAATAATATAGTGCTCTACAAAGCTTGCTGTCAATTTTTCCACACTGCTTACCCTTCTCCTTCGCTTCCAGCAATTACTGGCAGGACACTGTCTCTACTCATTCTAGGCACAGAGGACACAGAAAGATTTAGTTCACTGTCAGAAACATCAATTTTTCTATACAACTGTAATATACATTACAAGCACGGCACTGTCATGGAACATTTATTGTGATACTTACCTTCTGCTTTCTGAATCCTTGCATCATTTACTGAATGAGACTTGACATCTACATAACACCTCCAAGCAGGAAAAGAACAAAGTAACACTGATTCACTGTGGCTGTGTAAAAATGGCACAGCTTGGGCATTTGGAGCCTCTTCTCCTGTAGCAAGATAACTTCAGTACACAGTAAACAACCTTCTAATAGAAAAACCGCCACCCTAGTAGCCTATCAATGGATTCCAAGTTCTCATAGGCATGTCCAGATTATACTTACTACTTTGAGGCCTCCTCCCAGGTCCTTTCTCACCTGGAAATATAAAGTCTTACTGGAAAACCTTCTGGCAGTTGTCTCTACCATCACCTTTGACAGGCAGATCTTGCCTTTGTCCTTCTAGGCTTGTTTCAGCAGCATACAATATATAAAAGTCACCATGTACATATTTTTACATCCAGTTAAACTGCAACTGAGCCCAAACAGGGCCAAGAGTACAATCTGAACGTTGCAAGTCACCTAATTGCATTAGCATACCCTTGTGGGGTCAGTTTTAACAACTCCTCAAGCTCAGTTAAGCATTTAGCTAAATACCACAATCAAAATTCAGGTTATGAGACTGACTGTGTATAAGGTCACATTTAAATACACAATGTCGGTTCAGTGTTGGTGCCATCCAATTACCTGTATTTAATGATAAAAAGTGTTTACCTCTGAGGTGCACCAGCCATGCAGGAACCTAGGGCACATGCGGTAATCTCAAACCAGAATGTACACGTAATTTGCATACATAGAGATGTAATACAGCAAAGCCCCTCTCTATGCTGTGTCCTAAGTTGAAATCCAGCCCGGATCACATATCCTTTCTCCTCAAGGCGACAATATGGGATTAATGTTTTTGAAACCAGCACCATGCAGAAGAGCTTTGTACCTGGCACTAGGAGTTACATGGAAGCTTACCTGGAGACTTGTACACAATATCCATTTTTAAGGCTTCACAAATTCTCTTTTCTAATCTACAGGTAACACTTTGACCTTACTAGTACCATCTGAATCAGCACATAAGGATATGTAGTACACATTCACATTGGAAGTGACAGACTAATGGTTATACGTAACATTATCAATGACGTGTACCCACTTAAACAGGCTGATATCTGCTTAATGCAACTAGTGCTTCTTCCCAACCCAGCTCCCAGCAAAACAGAAACCCAGATCAATTCTGCCATTCTAAACTTGTCAATAAACCATGTTATCTGTTTTTTTTTAAGCTTCCCTAAGTTTCATCAGAATTGATTAGTTGTTTCACTTAGAAAAAAGCAGAAGAAACCAAACACAGAGGAAGATCACCAAAGTAAGTTACATATATTAACATTATTTTATCAGTTTTATCCACACAGTTCACAGCATTACTAATTTGATAAAGCACTATAGGCAATTGTTATCACACAAATTAACCACATGGTAAATCTTAAGTCTTGCCTTTTAAAAATAATGCAAGTTAGTCCAACTCAATTCATTGTCAATACAGGAAATGCATATAAATTGGAAAAATGACATACTAAGAAAAGCACACATGGTAGCACTGAACCAAGATGGCAGCTAGGTCACAAAACATCTAGGGATAAATCTCTCTCTCCCACTAAACCAAAATCAAACCACATCCCCAAAACTGAGCCAAGATGTTGTAAGGCAGCCTGCAGCATGTTCACCAGATGCACATTGACTTTCATTTATGAGATATATTTTCCTAAACAGGTACAACCACTGGCAGAGTTTCCTCCAGCCCCTGAAGAACCTCTGCTTCATCCATTATTCTTATAGCTGGTTTTCATGTCTCTTTTCTCCAGAGGTGGTAAATGATGACTTCTCTGCTAAAAGAATCTTGTGGCAAGTGCTGAAGATCTAAAGCCATTTAATGCCTCAGGATAAAACTGTTATTTTGCAGCGTACTTAAAAAGGACTGGTATTTCACAAAGCAAACAGAAAGACAAGGTCCCAAGAGCAAAGCCTTTACTAAATTTGAAAAGGTAAAATCAGAAGAAGGTAATGAAAAGTTGGAGCAGGATGAAGAACAAAGAGATTCAAGGAGTGATGCCAACAATGGTAGTCAACATTACAAATATCAAGGCCTACCAGAATAGTCCCTTCTCAGTTCTTCAGGAATTTACTGAAGGAGTACAGATGAAATATTTTAAATGCTTATAATTAACAGTAATGTAATTAGTAGACAGATATGCTTTGTTGATAGCACTGGGGGATGACTGTGATGAGAATCTCTAATACTAGATTTTGTGTAAACAGGAGCATACAAATAGTTAGTGTCTATTACCAGAAAAGGCTCTACCTGGTTTATACTTTATGAAAAGAATACAGGGAAAGAGGAACTTTATCTTTTTAAACATATGTCCTTCAGAACATGTACATTCTTTATTCATGTAGCTGAATATTCATCCTCTCTTCCAGCGAGGACAGGAGTGTTACAGGATTTTGTAACATATAAGTGCTGCTAAATGGTAACTAAGGCTAGGACCATCCATGCAAACACTAGTTATTTATTTTCATTGTCTGTCCGCTGCTACAAGACATTGAGTTTCAGATGACACCAGTTGCACATTTCGTTAAGTGTGCAGGAACTAATGAATTTTGCCTTTTTATTTCTTTGCAAACAGGAAAAATACTAAATCGCTGCAGTCTTGCTTACACTGCCCATCAGCAAAACCAGCTTTTGCTGTTTGGAAAGATCAAAATGCATTTGTCACAGTGCATGACACAAGGTCACAGAGTCAATTCAGTTAACTGGATCATGCGTTCCTGGAGTCTTAGGCATACAACCGCCTTATCATAATGAGGCAGTGAGAATCAGCATAGTGAAAATAAAACATGCAACGTCTTCTCCAATATGAACTGCTCAGAGTACAGGAAACTGAATACATTTCACATTGTAGTTGTTGCAGGAGATATATAAATTTTAATAGGATCCCATTCTTGAGTTACTTCATTGCTCTGCTCAATTAAATGTTATTTAATGATTCACTGCTTACAAGAGTTATTATATATCATTCATACTTCATTGACTTCAGTGAAGCTTCTTCTGATTTTCCAGAAAAGATAACTAGTTCTTTGGAAAAATATTGATTTCCTGTGTAAGGCCCAAGTATCAGCAAGTTAAAAGTAGCAACTAAATACAGCAACTGCTGTATTATTTTGCAGTTCATGGATGGGGAAATTCAGGTTATCACATCATAATTGTGTACACCATTGATATAGGTTTAACTGCTAAGCAGCCTAAGGATGTGGACTATTACATGTAATGATTGTATTTCCATCAAAACTGTAGCGACCTGCCTGTTGCATTTTCTTAGGGCTCATTGTTTTCAACTCTACGCATTGCAAATTGCTGTTACAGAACAAAAGACAAAGATTTTGGATCATCAGATTAGGTAGTGTAGGTGGTTTCTTCAGGTATTGTTGCAGGTTGTTCCAATACTCACTTACCTTCATGTTTCTTCCCTTAACACACCTTAACTCTATTTATTTGCAGTGTAACAAATGAGTAAAACTAACAACTCCTTGTCTCAGGCATTGACTCTTAGTCCAGAATAGTTATTTTCAAAGATCACTCCTAGGCTTTTGCATCTCCTTGTATGTGGCAGTTAAAGCAGCAATTTCACTCTGCAGCTGGGACCACATGCATGAGGTCAGTCTCCACAGCTCAGCTTTCAACTGCTACCTGTTGCACCAAAGTAACCTTATCAGCTATGTTGGCTATCAGAGATATTTGGCTTCACAATCAAATTCTCCATCAGACAAAAAATAAACCATTCAGCCCTGAAGTGTGGTTAACCACTTGGATCAAAAAATGACAGTAAGCTGTAGATACTCATATCCCCATGTTATCTCTCTAATACTAACAATGCATCACTTTGTTTTCCCATTGAACAAAAGCTGCTTCTTTCAATCTCTTTTTTTTTACAGACTCGCTGCCTCACACAAGCATTACCAACAGTCAGGACGCTTTCAATTGACATGAAACTGTTAATATAATGAGTAGATTTCCAGTTTGTAGGAACACTGTGATAATATTTACTTACCTTTGTGTTGGAAATTTAAATAAAATTGCATGCATTATTGTTGATGAGACCCTGGGAACCATGCAGACATGCATCAATCCAGACCAGATGCACTGCCCTCCTGCTTTCCTCATGAGAGAGCACAGCGGTGCACAGGCAAGGAGGCAGTGAAGTCTGCACCCTCTTGCAAGGAAGAAATATTTTCTGTGTTACAAACTACTGAAAGATATTCCCCAGAGAGCTGAGGAATCTAAATGCAGAAAGCCTGACAAAAATTACTGTAACTGAAAATCTAAAGCACAGAGAGATTAAAATACCTTGCCCAAAGCCTTGCCAGAAGATCGCATCGGAGATGGAAATTGAATCTAGCTTTCATGAGCGAGTATCAAACACAAGATTTTTTTTTTTTTTCCTTCTTTCTTCCTTGAGGTACTAGAAAGTGTAAAGCATTTCCTTATCACCAGAAATTTCATAAAGCTTGGCCACACTGAATCACAATACTTAAATCCACATTTTTAAGGACACAATGTTCCTTGAACATATACTCGGCTTTCATTTAATTCAAGAGAAGCTGCATGTGCACTGTGCATACATCAGAATTGTACCTTAATTGTTACATTTGCAACGTTTTAAAACAGATATGCCACAATAATATGCCTGTATTTATGTCTGCTATCCATACAAAGAAATAGACACTGCAAACCAGCAACAATATTAAAGTACCAAGTATTCATGTTTGGGAATGCATGAAATTGAAGATTGTATGGAACGTAAACCTGAAAAATACCAAAGAAGGGAAAGGGTTGTGCGAACATGAGCAAGGTTAACACAACAGTCAGTGTGACGGATAAACTGAACGCGTAACTCGTGTTCAATAAATCCTGCATATGACAGCTAAGGATCTGGTAGGAAGTAGATTTCAACAGGTAATGGAAAAACAACATACACAGCTTTTAACTACTGAGCTCTGGAACTGGTTGCCACTGGAGCTTGTGGGCGAAGACAGTACCAGCTGCTTCACAAAAGGATACGCAATTTCATGAACAACAATTCCCTAATAGGACAGTAAAGGACTGGGTAGGTATATCCACGTCAATGATTTTTTAGAGTCCAGCAAAAAAAGAAAAAAAAGACAAAAAAAAATAGACTACGCTCATCTACTTTCCTTGGTGAAAGTACGCTAAGCCAGATGTGTAGTTAGTGTACATTTCATCTGTCCCCTGGGGCACCTCTACAAACAGATGTTCCCATCTACATGAGATTTTAGCTTTACCTGCTGTGGAAGGAGTTCAACCTTCCCTGGGAATCCAAGCTTACAGGGTTTTCAAGGAAAATTTTTGGAAGATGACAATAGAAATGGAACTCCCAAGGCAAATGAGCCCACAAATGCTATGAAAACATTAGAAAGAGCATTCCCTGGATCATGTACAAACAAGGCTATTTGTTATTTTTCATAATTGGAAAATGCTCTTCCCAATTATTTTCTATAGTACAGATATAAACTCATGGGAGAGGCTTTGCATGAGTGGCCCTAATTTGATGAGTGTATTGTCACCTGATCTCTCTGTATACACAGTAGGGATTTGTACTTTGCTATGTATGCAGTAAGGATTCCATATGTGCTTACACTTCCTAAGCAATTCTTCAAAAAGATTGGAGGAGGGTTTAAGAAGCACAAGCATTTCACTTTTGAATATGATTCTGGAACTGACTTTTTTCTAGCCCACAGAAAGCCACCTCAAGACTCATTCTAGACTGCTGTCATAATATTTTCAGGCTCGAGATGTAAGATTTCATTAATTTCTATACCATCAAGATCTGTTCCAATATTAAAGAAGACAATCAGAAAGCTACTTATATGACTACTCTGAGCCAAGACTTCAGGGGTTGGCTTTATTTCAAGCCTTAAAGAAATGTTTTAAAAAAAAAAAAAAAGGAACTAAAATGCTCAAAATAAAGTTAAAATAATTCAGCTTTGCCTCCTGGGTAACACTTTCCTGGTTCCTATGGAAAGGCTCACTTTAAGAATCCTATATATAGACCTTATTCTGTTTCTTCTATGAATATGCCTGTCTTTCAGTTTATATGCCTCAAGACTGCTGCTTACAATTTAAGCTAAGCAGTAAAACTGGGATATATGTAGAGCCTTTAAAGTAAACTTTTACCAGTTGTGGTTGTCCACTAAGTCTCTGAAAACACTTGCACCAATTCCACTGGTACTTTCAAAGTTTCAAATAAGGTGAAGTGAAATACTAAACTTCTGGAGATCACAGAACAGTTCTCTAGAGAGAGCTCTTCTATAGAGAGGAGACAGTTCTCTAGGTAAGCCACACAAGTCCAGAAGCAGTACAAAAAATCCCTCAACTAGCTGGCTATCCTTTTGCTAATGCAGCCTGCCACACAGTTAATACTCATCACTATATTGTTTTAATGACAATTTATACTTGTCAACAAAAAGCCCATATCACCACTTACAATCACTAGGCTAGCATATTTTTATTATTAAAATATTAAAAAAAGTAAAACTCAACATAGGGAAAGAACACATTAAAACTAATTTTTAAATGATTTTGGTATGAGGTTGCAAGCTATTTATAGTGCTTTCACATAGTATTAACAATATTTAATGGTTTATGCAAGCTGGTTTTACACAAAGGATGCACTAATCCACTAACTCTACTAAGGACAGAACTTGGCTTCCTTGAGGAAATTACTTAAACACTGTTCAGATCACCAGCTGAGAGATGAAGCAGTGACCTGTTAAACCTATCATTCCAGCAGGCTATGAATACATCACAGAGCAGCAACTGAGTCAATAGAACATCATCTTTTCCTTTCCAAAATTATAAGATGCAATTATTCACTCCTGCTTTAGCTTTTTCTTAGCCTGAAGTTAACTTATTTCACAGAATCACAGATGTTTGTCTCTTTTCTTAAAAGTATTCATTTGACGTGTCTGTTAAAAGGTAATGAAACGGTTCTTATTAAACCTTGTTATATTTACCATAGAAACAAACACCAAATTCTGAAAAAAATAATAATTCTCATTTTAAATTTTCTTTACTTTACATGAAGACAGACAGAAAACTCTTTCCTGAAATCTCATTATTCCTATTATTCTTCAAACTTCATGATATAGCCGCACAATCTTTATATTATGTTTCATTAAACACCAATAAAATACCAATACATCATTATGCAGTTTTTAAGACCCCTAGAAGTGGACAAGAGAAAAATGAAATCTTCATATAATTTCAAATGTAATCAGTAAATATAATAGGAGACCAATCCACTGATGGAGGTCATGTGAGTCTTCCCATTAACTTCCATGTGCTTTGGGATAGGGCACCAAGATACATATTAGCAAGTAAAAGGAAGAGAAATCAAAACTTACCCATGAATTCAATTCCTAAATGGTCTGCTATACCCAGGAAAGCATGTAAAAGAAAAAAGAAAGAAGAGATGGAAATGTTAGAAATAGATTAAAATTTAAATACCAGCTTTATCATCACTAGTAGCATTCAATACTCATACGGCGGAGCTGCAGAATGCAACACACTGGGTCAGGGGCCACCTGTGTGGGTACGGGCCAAAAAGAAAAGCAGAACCCTGCCCTTCAAAGGGACAGGAATTTAAGGCACTGAGCGGTCATGGAAAGGAAGTATATTTGGGGAAGGACACGAACGCCTTTACTCATTATATTTACATTCGACTGAAGTGCCTCAAGCCAGCTACCTACTGGAATTTCATTTTCTTTTCCTCCTGAATCTCAACATGCTAACTGCTATCATTAGTCAGACAGGGTTCTTGCTTTCATTTTCTCTGACAGAGATCAAAACCTAAAGAGATGAATCAAAGGCTTTTACTGAGTTTTGCAGCTCTCACTACAGCACAGTGGCCAGATTTGCACCCAACATGATTGCATAACTGCTATCTGTTGTGCAACAGAAAATGGGACTTCAGGAGATAGTAGCTATGTTCCCTACATATCCATCTCACTGATATAATGCAATAATTTTAAGACATTTGGAACTGAAGTAAAAATGTTAATGTTTATAGAATATGATTTAATTTAACGTATGGAGTTCAAAACATTTCAGGACTGGTTTTTCACATGATAAATTACGATACGATATAACTTTAAGAAACAGATGTTTTAGTGCAAAGTAGATATAAATTTGTATAAAACACTTATTAACTTTAAGTCAGTAGTAAGGATGTTTAAGTTGATATGCAATTAAATAACAACAAACTCCATCCATCAGGAACAAGGCAACAGAGAAAATATTAAATGACTTTCCACAACTGAGCGTGTAAGGAGGTAGTAGCTTCAAGTCCAAACTGAAACTGTCAAGGCCAGACATTTGGAAAGGCTGCAAAATGCAATTATCTTCTACACTAGACTTGAAATATTTTGCTTTTCCACGCAAGGTAATAATTTGCATTATAAAGAACAAATAATTTTTTTTTCTGAGGAAAATACAAATTTCCCTTTAAAATATAATAAAAGCAAAATACTTTATTTGTGTTTTTCTTCCTTTCAATTTATAGTCACATTTCCTTAATACAGCACTGATTAATACATGATTTTGCCAAAGTTTCCAAGAGCACTGTGTGCAGAAATGAAGGCAGTAGGGAAAGAGCAGGAAGGTTAGAAAAAAGACAGGGCAAAACTGATGTGTTGGCTTGTGCTCGGAGCTGGGAGGTACTCCTGGGAGCTGTGTGAAACACTTGGTCCCCTTAACTAACGTACTCCAACTTCCAAAAGTCCACTTAACAACTATACAGCAAAGTTAAAAGATAGTTTTCCAACATGAACCAACAGTAATTTTAAATATTTATCGTATGAATTGTCACCTCTGGTACCTGTGATGAGAATGTGAAATATTTGGGTTTCTGTTGAAAATGCTGGGAGTGATTCACTTTTTGCAACCTTTCAGTCTTTCCAGGAGAAGGCATCAAGCATCAGCCTGCTCAGTTCACTTAGCATACAGATCTATATAACAGTTGCTAAGTTCCACATTATCTTAATGCAGAAGACAAAATATACATCTTAAAAGAAAAGAACATAAGATGATGCTATGTGGTAAAAATATCTTATCAGCATGGTGTTAGGACAGGCACATTATGAAAGCCTAGTGACACTCGGATTTCTTTTTGGTAACAAATACATAACTCAAGACATATATGGACTCAATAATTCAATACATATATGTATTCCACGTTACAATCTTGTGATCTGTATTCTTGCATTCATGGACAAGCATGATGTACAAACACCCCTGGCACATATGACACAGGGATGTAATTTTTATAAGAGTGTGAGATCAGAAATATCAAAAGTGCATTCAACAGACTATATTCACAGAGATTTGTAACTTGGATCTTTTCCTCTTGATTTCTGTATCTGTGGAATCTGTGAATAGTATCTGTGCGCAATCCACACCTTGCATCCTTCTGTAAACTAAATCAAGATGCAGTCAACAACTGCTTACTTTAAAAAGTGATAACAGATCTGGTCTCCATGGAGCTAAGGATATTCACATATGAAGCAAGATCATGCAATAGCATCTTTTGAAGTCTGTGTAGAACAGTTGAAAAATCAAATCCTCTTTCCTAACTGGGCTATACATGTTCCCTACATGTTTTCCCCTTGCAGCCTGCAATATCCTTATTGAGTTCACCAACATGGTTAAAAGCCACTTTCTCAAAAACTGCATACAAAATACACCTTTCCTTCAAAAAGATGGGAAAAAATATCTTAATTCGTCTTTGAGTGCTTTATATGTAAGTGAGGGTCAAGGGTATCTGTGGTCTTCCTGGGAAACACGTTCAACTGAAGAGGATGCAATACTGCAGCTTGCCATTTCCAGCAGAGTGGCTGGACTCTCCTACAGGTAAAAGGGGCCAGAAACCTCTCTGCTGGAAATGTAGCAGCAAGATAGGTTCCCAGGGCTGCTTTCCCCTCCCTGCATTCAGCATATGCTAGCAGCAGGGAAAGGAGTCATGGGGAGAAGTATGCGGAACAGGTTATGATCATCTTTAGACTGCCTCTTGGTGACCAAGCACCAGTCCAGCAGTTACTCTCACCTGCGGTGAAAATAAATGATTTTGCAAACTCCAGTTTTGGAGATGGGTTTCCCCACTCTTAACAATGGCAGGAAACTCTCCCAGCAGGTCCATGTGAGAGACAAGCACTGCATCGAGAACTGCACAGCAGGGGCAATGGCAGGGAAAATGAGCTGTGGTGGTGACCTAAGACTGAACCAAACACAGAAAAAGTGAAGTATTGACCCCTGACATGCCACAGTATAACAAAGGGCTGTTAAATTGCTACACAGTTGTAATACATAAATGATAAATTGCCTGCAGAACACTCCCTTGGACACAGCGAGTGCAATGCCAAGTAATTCACCATCAAGCAATGCAGTTTCTTTAAGGGCTCAGTTCAACGAAAATGTGTATGAGAGCTATTAATGTGCTGAAGCGTGGGTGCTGCTTCACAAGATGGGGTCATTAACCAAATAATGCAACTGTATTTTATTTTTGTTATTGTGATTTCTTCTTTCTTTCTGGTATTGTTATGTTCTTAGGAACTAATATATTACTTCAGACAGGAAGATTATTCACTTTTATACTTTACTTTATGAATATTTCTGTATTTTGTTGTTGATGTAGGAAAAATACTGTGCCTTATGGTCCTTGCAGCATGTGAATTTGTTGCTAGTATTAAAGCCATTTTAATTTATACTTTATGAATACATACACACCTGGGAATACTTGATAACAAGCACAAGAGAAGATAAATTCACACTCACTAATGGATAAAATTATTAGTGTTTCACAAAAGACATGCAGCCTTGTGTCTGGACTATGGTTTGCTGGGACTTTTTTCTTAGTCATACAACATGGAGATTTTCCCCAGTTAAATAAAGGTTTCATTATCTCAGGTACATTCTAAGCGACAGTATGAACAGAAATATAAACTCAACATGTAAATCTCACTGATTTATAGAAGAAAAATCTTGTACACAAAAATACTCATTGTAGACCACTAGAGACGTTTTAATTTCATCTAAGGATAGGTTGACTTTGGCGTGAAGGAGACAGCTTCAGGAAATCAGTGCAATAGCCAAGTATTTTCCTCTGCAAACGAAATTTATAGGTTCCAATAAACTCATAAGATTTGTTAAATTGTCCTTGGTAGATTATTGTCTTGAATAGAAAATGCAACATGATAATATGCTGCAAGCTACCTTGGGACAGCCCAAGTATTCTGAACAGATTATATGGCTGGAAGGAACAGGTTTAACTCTTTAAGTATTAGACCAATCAAACTTGGTCTGAAATGAAGAAAAATCCTTCAATTCAAAAGGCAGCTAGGTTAGGATACTACCTAAATATACAAACTGCTGCTGTCTTATCCACTATGTGTTATTATGCTTGACAGTACACAGTTACCAGCCTATTTGTGTATGTATAATGAAGCAAAACTCATAACTGGTTACATATATATATATATACACACACATATACATGAAAGAACATTACTTTTTGAATCCTCAAGTATATTATTTTTTGGTGCCTCATTTTGCACATGAGCAAACAGAATTATGGGGCAAGGGATTTCTCTGTTCACTAGGAAGGGTACATTGCTCCCATTTTTTTGACATCCACAGGAGGTTACCAGAATAAGCAAACTGGCCAAATGCTCTCAGAGGTTGGTTTTGGTTTTTTTTCAGTATCAAAAAGAAAATGCACCAGCATGTATTATTATATTTTACAAATCTCAGTTACTAGAAAGCACAAAATTTGATTTTGTTTGTTTCAGAGAGATTGTGGGGATTTGTTTCTGTAATTAATTTACACAAAAGTATTCTTCACAACATTTGGGAGGGGGCAGAAGAAATGACCAGGGTGGTTCAGGAGAATCAGGGACATAAAATCAAGATAAGCCAACTACTGATTTTTCAAAGCATTTCACTGACAGACAGGACAAAAATTTATCTCTGTGGGACATTTTAAAACAGACCAAACTAAATCCTAAGAATGACTATGAATAGACTAATAACTTGTGCCTCCTTTCACCCTTTCTGACAAAGAGGACTATTAAAATTTTTCCAGATGTAAAATTTTGCTGGCAATAGGTAGCTGGTGTAATAGTAAGTATAAAGAATTTATTATTAATTTGTCCCATCTATGTCAAGACACAGTGATGAAAATCATACATACATCTCTTACAAGATACTTGGTCAGTTTTCAATGAAATTATAACTTACAGTTACAGAAATGATAACTTAATAAAATGAAATGTGGCCATAAAACTATAAAAAACTTCACAATCTGACATATTCTCAGTGTAAACATTGAGAGAAGATTTACATCCTTAATTTGTATAGAGTTAATTTTATTTTAAACCAAAGTCCTCAATCCACAAAAACAAATACTGAAAACAAAACAACATCCAGAGGTTAATTGCTTTAGCTATTTCTTTTTAAAGAGAAGGAAAAAAAAAAAGGCAAATGATGAAAAAACCTAGACTTGCTGTGACTATTTGTATGGCTCTGGAGAGCTTATAGTATAGCCTCAGGAGACAATCCCCCACCCACTATCAATTCCATAACAAAGGAGCATTTGAAAAACATCCAGCAAAGCCTGTTATTATATAAATAATACACAGTGCTGAATAATGGAATAAACTATTGATTTTCTTTCCCTTTGAATGACAAAAGCTTACGGCTGTGGTTTATACCACGAAAGCTGAAAGACTGTTTCTGCCTTCTGAAAAGAAATAATAGCAATGCTCCCATCTTCATGGGTTCGAGACAAGTTGGAAATTTCACGTACTTACCTCATCTGCAGCATGCAGGCTCACAGGATTAATCTTGCTTCTTCTCTATCATTTTTAAGACCTTAAGTTATCATCTCTACAGCTACCAGACTAAGTTACTTCTCTTTGAGGCACTATGTTGGATTTTACTGAAAACGTTTAGTTTCATAAAACAACATAAGCAATCTCTGATATCCACAATACTTTAGTCAGTAAAGATTTTAACCCTAGGTTAATTTTTGTAGCTATAAATTCAGCAGAGCAACTAAACATGTCTTTAATTTCCAATCAATGAATTGAAATTACTTTATTAAATTTACTAAAAACCCGAGGAACGTGTTTAGGAACTTTATCACATCCAGGCCAAAATATTTAGTGTTAAATGTCAGCCAAATGCATTAATGCTTTATTTTTATCTGAATAACCTATTGTTTTCATCAGTGAGAGGCTAGAGCAGGTAAATGTTAGGTGCTGCTGCTATATGCAGATGTATTTTAGCTGATTTACTCAGCATTCATAAATTAACAGAACTGCTCAACACATCTAAGGGCTTTAATTCATCCCAAAATATTGGCATGTGAACAAAAACTCCACATAGAATGCTATGTCTCCAGCCAGATGACTTGAAGATGCTTTCATATTGTATTTACTAAATATAAAATTGTTACTAATTTTAATGGAAACTACATGAAATGAAAATGAAGCTGCTCATATAGACCCTCAAAGCTCATGGTGACAAGATTATTTATGAAGTTTTCTCTAAATACCTGTTGAAAATGATAAATTAATGTGAGCACTTCCAAATGAAGTTCTCCCCACCCTGCAATGAGACTGCAGTAAACATTGCACATATCCTGGTTATCTGACTCCCTGCATTAACATAAACTATTATAACCAATGATTTTAATAGATATTCCTATAAAAATTGACAGTTTTGACAGATCAGTAAAACCCTGTATTAGCACTGTGATCAGAAAAAATGCAATTTTTATTCTGTTGTTCCTGTTTTGTTCCCATTTTCCTGAAGCCTGGCTCCATACATCACATTTCTTCTATATTACCATTTAAAAGTTCAGCCTCACATACCAGAATCTCTGACTGTGCTAAGGATTACACAAAACACTGAAACACCGACATAGCTATTTGACCTACTTTTACAATTGTAAACTCTTTTTGTGGGCGTCTGCAGCAACTATGACAGTGACTACACTATCCCACAGTCTCAATCACATAGTAGGTGATTACAGCACTGTCACAAGTGGGGAACTGTCAGGAGAATTAGGCTATGGAGCAAAATATTCTTATATCCTTCTCTGTGTCATTAACACTGCAGAGCCAAGACTTGCACTGCATAAAATTCTGGTCCCACCTCTCACAGCTACTCCAGGTTTGCACAGTGGCATCACACTGCCTTTGCAGATGGACCCACCTCTACCTGCAGGAATGCTGGTGACTGGGTTAGAAGGTATTTATCTAAGTTGAGCTTATATGTTTTAACTCATTAAGCATTTGCACTGAATTTCAGTAGCAATTGGCACGGTTAGTCAGAGTCCCTTGAAAATGCCAACCTCTACGTTAGAAAAACCAGTCCTTTCCCAACTATGGTATGGCAGGTTCTCATATAGCTAGATAGAAGAGGGGAGGGGAATCATACTATTTGTCAAAAAACAGAAAAAAGTACAAACCATAGCCCAAAAGGATATTCAGTACTTTCAACACATATGGTCTGGAAAGTTTTTAGAACCATGGATGAATTAGATTATTTATCTTGTCACAGGCGTGAAAGATTTCACTTGACTGCAGCGGTCTGTGGGAGAAAGAATTCGCTTCTGGTTAAATAAATGATGCAAAATGTCTATTAAGGTGGAGTAAATCTACGAGTTTCTTAGAAATTACTGTAGGGATTTTTGCACTATTATTTCCAAACGGGTATTTGATAATATGGGTCTGCAAAACACAACCAGCCTCACAGAAACATTAAAGGAATTGCTAATAGCTCCCTCATCTTATGAACATATGACATTTAATAAACATTTCTCATGCTAAATGTTACTTTATTCCTTCCACAGATCATTAAACTGTCCTTCACTTGCCTACTACAGGAAAATGTTTCAGATGCAATCGTGTTTACTGCTCTCTAAAGGCACAGCAAATTTTGTAAGTTTTTGTCAATTTCTTAAAACCTAATTACGTTCTTCAACTTCAGGACAAGGAATGTACATCAATTTGTGAAAAAAATACAGCTTTATTCCCCAATGCACCAAGTAATTTCATTTTACTGCAGTCAAAAAATAAACTGGTAGCAGGAGAGGATAGGTATTTACACCAAGATTTTTACAGTGTTGACTGGATGTTTTAATGGCTGTGAATTATACATCTCTAATGACAAGAAAGTCACCATGTTTATATCCATACTTAGCTGCCTAGATAACTGGTCTGAGCTTTGCACAAAAGGACTCCGGAGACTCAGAGAAGTGGGATTCACAGACCTTTTTAGAAAGATGCTGGCTTTTATTTGCCTTGGTTTGGGAAACTTCATTTCTTCAGGCATTCAATTTTGACAATAGTAACCATATTTGCTTGTACACAGAATACACTTTCTTATATTGTTTCATTTAAAATAACGTAGAATGTAGTAAGAGAATTATTTGAACTTACTCTGATTATTCTGTGCATGTGTCTCAGACCTTGAGTAAGTGTCTGCTTTACGCAGCAGCATTACAGACCCTCATTTCCAGCAGTCCTGTGTTTCAGGCTCAGATGATCATAAAAAGGCATAACCTTTAATCAAAATTTTCCCAATGTCTGTGGCATTTGATGCCTTATGGGCTCGCTGGTCTCCTGTGCTACAGGTATTCCTGTGTGTTAGGAGTCTCAACCTACCTTCCTGAACCACCAAAATTTCTTAACACCAAATCTCCAAGGCTCTTCCAAATCTTATTGACAGTCCTTTCTCTAGGAAGCCAGGCATCGAAGTCCCTTTACACCTCAGATCCAGCTGCAGGTGAATAATTCACACCTACATGGTGCTTAAAAGGATTTTATTTAAGAAAAGTCTGTTCTCAGCTATGTAGGTCTCCTCTATTTAGCAAGGAAGAAAAGAGGCATCCCTCCTTTTTATTTCTTTCAATTTCACAGGGCCATATACTTAAAAGCTTCAAAGTACTTATTTAGTGAACTTTATCAGAAAACAGTATTTGTCCAACATCTCTTATGATTCAATGGAGGAAATACTGAATGACAGCTCACAAAAAATACTCCCGTTACTGTGCCATCCTCCCATGTCTGCAATAAGGTAGTACGTATAGCAAGGGAAGGACTTCTTCCAGTACTAACTCCATCTCTATTAATTTTACAACTCAACTAATAGTTTGGTTTGTTTGTTTTAAAAAGAAGCTGCTGCATGTTTGTTGGCTATCATGGCATACAAACCATGCACAAACATGTTGTGCTGGTTCAGCCATCATCATTTTATGCTGCCATCAGTTGCCTGATCATACAGACCAACAACAGCCCCTCAGAAGGCTTCTTTCAGACAGTTCTGCCATAGGTTCCCGTGGTTGAACACCAATAGTGTTGGTGTTCAAATTCTTAACTACTATAAATACATTGAAACAACATTAATTACTATAAATACATATAACAAAAGTGATCTAAAAATGTTAGTGTTTGGAATGGATAATATGACTCATTCATGAGATCTGAAGCAGACATAGGGCTATAATAAGAAGAATTATTAGCTGCTATCAACAGCAATAAAAAATAGCATATAGGAACAAAAGCATATGATATGCACACAATCAAGAATCACCTACAGTGAGAGCACAAAATCAAAGCTGCTGTTCGCTCTCATGGTTATATGGTGAGAAGCTGCAACTAATTGCTATTAATATAACGTGAGAATAGTGCCAAAGGGCCACATATATAGAAATATTGGACTCATTGAACGTAACCACTCTGTCAGAGCAATTTAAACAAATGTATTGTTTCTGCATTGATCAGAATGCAGAATGCAAACCCAAACAATCAGAATGGTACCTATATGCTGATACTTGCAGCACTGGCAGCTGACATCTGTCCCTCAAGCCAACACACAAATTACTGCAGCACCCCACACAGAGCAGCATATGAAAAAAAGAAGTTATAAGGATAATTTGTTTTGTGACCTTCATAAACATGAATCATTATTTAAAAGCTAGGCAAAGCGATTTAGATGAATGTGCAGCTCATTCGTTAAAAGCTCACAGAAAAAGGTAACAGATATCCAGTAGGAAAGATTGGAGCAGTACAATTTTCCAGTGCTTGCTCCAAGCCCCACCGCAGCAGAATCACTGCTGACCTGAGATGAAAACTGTGATTTCACATCAAACTTTGGGAAGCTGAGCCTGTTAAGCTGAGTTTTGTCAAAGTAGGAGTTTGGGGTGTTTATTTTTACTTTAATTTACTTGGTTTATTTTACCTGTATACAGTCTTAAAACTGAGAAGTCCAGCTATTGCCTCTTTTTCCTCTAGATACATACCTGGTTTAGTGTCATGTTGGTGGCAGGACTGAGAAGGAGCTTTTAAAGGGGCTATAATGAGTAAGAAAGGCAAGTTCCCTTACAATGGCATGAAGATGCCAGACAGCAATGAAAAAGATGGCCTAAGGCTTGTTTTCACTAAGTAGATTCCATCCACATAACTCTAATGCAAATTCATTAATCTGTATCTTAAACAAGCTGCTTTTTCTTTGGAGCATGTATGTGTCTGTAAACAGCAGAAAAGAGGGGTCTAGAATATGTTTCTCACCCAAATGTTCCCTTTTCCAGAACATTTAAAGAAGGAGAAATTGAGCTCTTCAAAGGAGCTGTAAGGCTTTGGCAAAATAACCTGTATTTTCTAGGACTCTGGCCGTGGATCTTTGCAGTCAGCTGAGACATTCACTGCATTTACCAGAAGCAGTCTTTTTTCCATAAAATGCTTTACAGAATAACAATCTCATCCTGCTGTTTCCTCAGTCCATTATGTGAAACGTGGTCTGAAATCTGTGTTACAGAAGGGACCATATTGCTGCCTGAGCTGACGGCAGCATCAGGAACAGGTATTTACATTTCAGAGTATTTTTATACAGGATCAGCAAATATCCTGGAAATAAGTGGATACAAATGAAAAAGTACTTCCTGTTATTGCTGTAATACTATTACCTCTATCAGGAATGCAAAATGAAAAGCAAAGTTTTTTTCAGACAGGTTTGTGAATAATTCAGTGTTCTGCCTCAATATCAAAGAACATTGTCAGCAGCAGCAATATTGTTTTCCTCAAAGGAAAACAGCTGTCCATTGCAAACTGTAGTCCCCTCCTTTTTTCAGCAGCTGTGCACTACATATAACCAACTTTCAATAATATTTTAAGCTGAAAAAGCAGCTGTCTCTATTTTTCATTTGCCAAATGCACTTGCCATTGAGGATTAGTGATTTTCGTCCCTTAAATAACATTCAAGAGAGGTTAATACATAGTTAAAAAGATATTTAGGCACCTGAATACCTTTAACTTTGTAAAACAAAGCTGAAGTCACTTTCAAAATGGAAGCCAGTTGTCTTAGGCTCATACTTCTTAAGTTCTCCTGACAATTTTATTTCTTTGGGGTAACATCCACATTGTAAGAGAGGCAAGTGACTCTTGCACCTAGCCTTATATTTGCATGTTCAACTTGTCAGCAGGAGGTATGTATAGCTGCATGTAGTTATTGCAGCAGAGGAACAGCCACTCATGAATTATCACAGTCTAGGAACACCTTGCGGTCTTGCAGCTGGTTCTTTCATGACATTGTTATTATTGCTCCTGCTAGGTAGATTAGGCTAGCTTGGAGACACCCAGATTTGATATGAGATATCAATTTTGCTGAAATGACTACTCCTACTTCTGTCAAACAGTTGCATTAGCAGAAAACTAGCAGGGCACCAAAGGCTGGAGTCTGCACACTCACGTAAAAAATTTCTACGTAGTTCCAACAATCACGGTGGAGAAAAGGTAGTGAATCTGAGCCACTTGTATCACCATACCAGTATGCTTACCAGCTGAAGTCTTAAATATGTCTTAGGTTCTGAGGCGTGGAACCTGATTTTGCTATATGTGCAAGAATTTTCTTTTTATTTTAAATCTAAATCCATACTGCACTAATTTAAACCCATTCACTCTTGTGCCAACATATCTTTCAGCTTCAATCATTCTTATCTTTCCTTTATATTTATCCATTCTATGTATTTACAGACCAAACAATATCTCTCTGACATATTTCCCAGACCACCAGTCTATACAGCTGTAATTTCCTGAAAGACATTGGAACATTGACAGGTGTGTTCTTCGCCGGGTTAAAAACTGGCTGGATGGCCAAGCCCAGAGGGTTGTGGTGAATGGAGCTAAATCCAGTTGGCAGCCGGTCACAAGCGGGGACCCCCAGGGTTCAGTTCTGGAGCTGGTCCTGTTTAATATCTTTATTGATGACCTGGATGAGGGGACGGAGTGCTCCCTCAGTAAATTTGCAGATGACACAAAGTTAAGCGGGAGTGCTGACCTGCTTGAGGGTAGGAAGGCTCTGCAAAGGGATCTGGCCAGGCTGGATCGATGGGCTGAGGCCAACTGCATGAGGTTTAACAAAACCAAGTGCTGGGTCCTGCACTTCGGTCACAACAACCCCCGGCAATGCTACAGGCTTGGGGAAGTGTGGCTGGAAAGCTGCCTGGTAGAAAAAGACCTGGGGGTGCTGGTGGACAGCCGACTGAACATGAGCCAGCAGTGTGCCCAGGTTGCAGAGAAGGGCAACGGCATCCTGGCCTGTATCAGAAATGGTGTGAGCAGCAGGAGTAGGGAGGTGATCATGCCCCTGTACTTGGCACTCATGAGACTGCACCTGAGTACTGTGTCCAGTTTTGGGTGCCACAGTATAAGAAGGACATATGAGATATGGAGCTTCAAAACATGGTCTAGGGGTTAGGGAGTCGCTCAACAAAGGCTGGACTAGATGATCCTAGAGGTCTCTTCCAACCTAAACGATTCTGTGATCTATCAATTACTGTAGTGGATCAGCAATATTTTCAATCAAACAATGGTGTTGAAATACTTTTAAAAAACCTAATAACTGCCCCTACCACCACTTCCTACTTTCCTATAAAACGTAGCACGTCAAAAGATAAAAAAACCATACTGTGTACCTATTAGCACTGCCAGAATCACCTGAACAAAACAAAAAAACCTTCATTGAGCTAGAATAAAACATGTAAAAAGCTTTGACTAGTGCCTTTGAGTCAGACTCTTTCAATGGAGAGTAGAATACCAGATACATCACCAAAAGTGCAATTGCATCAACAGGTATATTATCAACTGTGCTGGCTGGCATGGCTGCTTGCTCCACTACTGGTCCAGCTGTGAGAAAACTGTCAGAATGAATATGGAGATTTTCTGTAAATCCCTTTTGCCTAGGAAGGAAATTTCTGCCCCACTAACTGGATTTTATCTGGAATTATTAAATAGAGAGAACATTTTTAGTACCAAAAATTTGTTCCCAACACATATGTGCAACAACTTGCAGATAATAAAAGCAGTTCAAGATCTCTTTTCCCTAACCAAGTTTTGAGGAACAATTTTCAGAATAAAAATGTTTTGATTTT
The DNA here is from genome assembly GCA_013400335.1 of Eurystomus gularis. Classification (NCBI taxonomy): domain Eukaryota; kingdom Metazoa; phylum Chordata; class Aves; order Coraciiformes; family Coraciidae; genus Eurystomus; species Eurystomus gularis. The sequence continues at coordinate 88,233 of VZZY01021244.1, read as the reverse complement.
AGAACAGAATATAAAATTCCAGACAGAAGTCTTAAGACTGTATTTCTTAAAGCAACATCTACAACATCATGTTGTGATAATTACAGGTTATGTATATATATATATATAGTCATACAAGAAATGCAGTAATATGCTGTGCTTTCCTCTGTCTTCTGTGCAGATGATAAACACTGCTGCACAAGATCTTCATAATAGAAATACTTTTTCCTTTAAGTTTTTTATTTATTATTTTTGCTAATGCTGTTTAGATTGTTTGGACAACCTACAATAGTAATTTTGATGTCTCATTGATTTCTATTCTCTGTCCAGTATGGCATTTAAGCACGTTTAAATACATGCAGAGTAATTACATATGAGTTGTTAAATACTTGCCAACTGCCACAGTACCTGGAGAAATTATGTGTATTGAAGAACTAATACAAGTTGAGGCTTGCAACATGAGCCTTACTTCTGGAAGGTATTCTCAGGCAGTGGTGGAGTCATATAATAAGCACTAATATAAGTGGCTGAAGACAGGCAGATAAGCCAAATGCCCTAAGAAAAAAAAAGGCACACAGCCCTCATATCTGTGGGTTGAAGTCAGTGTCACTGTGATGGAGTCTCACTAGCTGCTTTGCTATTGCACATTTTCATTTTCTTACAGTCCATCAGGCTGACTTTAACAAAATCCAACACACTCCATAGCAAAATAACTACATAAAACAAAAGCAAACACTTATACTGTTTATAAATATTTTCTTAAGAAATTGCTATTTTGAGGATAAACATTTCTCTCTTAAGCAAGCTAGAGACCATTCTTCTTCCCAGTTCTCCCCTTTGGATGACCACAGAGCTTGGATGGGGGAGAGTTGAGGTATTTTTTTCTATGAAACACATTCACCAAAAATACATCACATCTAACTGGACATTACTAAATGATATCTCCACCATAACAAGGGAAAATTAATCATAACAATAATAATATAAATAAAACTCCAGTGTGACGAATAAGATGAACTAGATTAATTTGCATATATCTCAGTTAAGTTAGTGTTACAACTATATAGTCTATTTGCTGCTTTTCATCCGTTCTGCTAATTTATGCTTTCTCTGCCTATGGCCATTAGCTGTAAAGTATGTTAGGTCAAAGAATAATTTGCAGTGAATTATAAAGAATGAACCACACCTTTTTAACAAATAACTTTTTAAGCATTCAAGAGGACCAGAGAATCGACTAAATGATTCCACATTGAAATAATTTTAATTCCTAATTGTTTCAGAGCTTTGTATTGAATTCATACAGGAAACCTGGGATTGAGGATCAGATTGTTCAGGTCCTATTCTCCCTCAGCGCTCCTTCCCCTCCACCTTCTGTTTATTTTCATATAAAAAACCCACACTGAAATGTGAGTTACCATTTTTTTTTTACATTTACTAGCAAGACAAATACAGTAGCAGTACTTGAAGCGTCTGCAAAAGTTTTAGTGTCAGGATGCTCTGCTCTGCCACAAAACAACTCCTTTGTATTATCAAAGCAGAACAGCAAATGTGCTAAATGTGAAAATGGACACCACGTCCTGTATCTTATCAGACACTGCCCTGCTCTAACTCTGCATGCTAAGAAAGGAAAACCAGAAGGCACTCCGCAGTGAGCAGCATAACGTGCTAGTACGAGCAGATTACGTTCATCCTATTTGTATGTGCTAGTCCTTCACTTTCACATAGTGCTTAATTTAAATGAAAAATATGCTTTTGTGATTGTGATGGAAAGGTAAAATCTCTGCAGTATTTTTGGATCACCATTTACTGTTAAATTTTGTCTTCTACTGCACTGTCATCTTAGAAAAAGAGACTGACTGCTTATATTTTTCTCAAGTTATTCCATGAAGAAATATAATCTGCCTTTTAATAGAAGCGTCAAGGACCCATTCTTCCCAGTTTACTACGTAGATTCGTATACACTATACCAAATGTTATGAGTTTAATTGGAACAGACAGCATGACAGCATAATTTTATACAACTGTTTGCAATTACTACAATGGCAGCTTCCACAGAGCTCTCAGTGATTTTTCAAGAGTATTTCCAAGCATGAAGTATGTGTTAGAAAAAAAAAAAGTAATTTGTTACAGCTGTGCAAAGTGGATTAAGGAAATCTATCAGCAGCAACACAGATAGAAATGGGAGATATTTTGCCCATCTGAGCACAACTACTAAGATTTGGTGAAGTTAATAGTTTTTGGGGTTGGTTTTTTTTAATGGCTAGTTTAAATAAAGGTTCTATTTTAGCCTCAGATATATGGCATATAAGAAAAAGTCAGATTTACAGGTTAGGAAAGTATTCTGGCTGTTCTTCACTTAACGGGAGAGTGAGATCAATAGGACAGAACCAGAGACCTCTGGCCTTCCAAACCAGAGGAAAGCATACACCGTAGGTGAAGTTTTGTCAAGTTATGCAAGAGATGTAAAGCAGTGAGACTGAGATATCAAACGAGAAGTGTAAAAGACAGTAAAACACAGAGTATGGGCCTAGAAAAAAAGTGGTGGGAAAGGTATTTCTCTGGCAACTTTAGTGCTGGAGCTGTGAACAACCTCCTTTTGTTTGATGTTCTATTCGGACAAAAGAATTTGCTCATTCTTTTGTAACCATAACTGCATCAAATATATCCAGGTATTACCAGCTTGTCTCCCTAACTGCTAATTTCACAGACTTTTCAGTTCTGGCTAAGATCTGAGGTCAAAACTAATGTTGTTATTATATGCAGCAGATACAAAACCTCTATTTTATCAGATAATGCAGAATGGAGACTTGCATGGAAGACTAGAAAAACAAGCAAATTTATTTTCTAAAGGGCATGTTGAACATGGATACTAAAAGGAGCTTTGCTTAACTAGCCAGTAATGAGAGAAGCTTATTAGGGAAGCTTAATGCACTGAGAAGTTTATAGAAGACAGCAACCGAGTTCTTTTCCTGAAGTGATTTTATGGTGATGTAAGTTCTTCAGATTCATTATGCTACAGTTTTATTTATTATTTACTTTTGAAGATATTCTCAAGGTGAAAAAGATCCTTTTGGACCTTGAACTTCATGCTTTTGTTGGTAGACTGGTCATCCACTCAAACTAGATCAGAATGACACAAAAAGGACAGACAGTGAAGAAAACTGGGCTATGATTAATATACATAAATTATGTTGAAAAAGGGACCTATGAGAGTTATTGGGTTGAAGATGGACAAAATTGCTTTTCTTCTTTAGGGAGAGGGGGAGGCAGAGCAGTATTTATGCAAGCAGGCAGATTAATTGGCTTTTGCTGAGCTCTGCGCTGCTGCAGCTAAACTGCTTTCACAACCTGACCTAATTAATTTTCAATTTGGGTATTTCCTCATTCAACTGCAGGACAAGCGTAGAATGCAGTGCACTGCAAAAATGGTCTTGGAAAGTTGCATAGCCCCATACAAAAAAAAATTTCTCATGACCAAATTTAAACCTCATAAAAAAAGCATTGTTGTAGCAGAAAACTTATCAGTCAAATCAGAAGAGGGTAGATTAAAACTCATATAATGTCATCAGAAAAACGGCATAGTAATTTAAATGTTCTGTCAACAGCAATTAGCATGAAGCTAATAAGTCCCTAAGTTACAGGACACTGCATATCCAAGTGCTTTGCAACATTAGTGACCATTACATTTATATACTGACAGGCCTCATTTTCTCAACTGTACTCAGGCTGGTTTCTCAGTCTCCTGATTTTCCTTGAATGCACAAGCTAGAAAAGTCTGTGAGTTGCTTTGCCATACAGAAGATAACAAGTTTCTCTTACGGATTGCCTGCTCTCTGAAAATGGCCAAAAAGAAGTTGCTCCTATTCCCTTGTATCACAGTAGGTTTGATAGCAAATAAGTTTCATGAAGGCAGAATTTCTAGATAGAGGAAACAAGCAGCTTCCAGTCCCTTTGTGCCACCTGAATAATATGAAAAGCAATGTTATAAGGTGGGAAAATACCACATTTTATTTCTAGATAATGCTCCTTCATCATTAGGTAGAAGACTGAGTCAAGAGCTAAAATACATATATTTATACATAAAATGCAGCCAGGTCTTACAGTTCTACTGAATGTGCCTCTGAAAATTTCAGCTCCAGGATTTACTATCTCAATTTTTTGTTTTGGTGATGGTGGTTGTGTTCTTTTCTTTATATATCTATATACATATATATAAATGGAAGAGAAAACATGTCTATCCTCTGTGAGAACACCACTTCCAACAACTAAAGAAATGAGCAGAGAAATAAAGAATATTCAAATGTATTAGGTTTTTAAATCCTACTTTTAAGCAGATGCTATGGTTTTTAGTTGGTTCATGTATTGCACAAAGATAAGTTATGAAAGAGTAAGAATAACTTTGTGAAAATAGCTGGGTTAATTAACTAAAAGAGAAAAAAAAGGGTTTTTGTTTAGAATAAGGGTATAAAGCAATGTTTCTGTACTGTTAACAAAATGTATTCTTTTAAAGGGTAGGTTTTAAAACAGAAGCAGCCTACACTCAACGTGCTTATTACTGAAAACAGGAGGGTTGGAAGCAGCCAGTGCAGGACAAACACATCTTTAAAATTTTGCCTTATTGCAGATTTTCAGCAGGCACAGTGCAGCCCCGTCACCGACTGGCCTGACCTACGTTATCAGTAAACCTTAGAACTCACTGATTGCATTTTATAACTGCAAAGAAGGTAAGTTAAGACCACATCAAGTGATAGTCCTATAAAACTGTCTGTTCACGATGCAGATTTCCTTGGGAAGAATTATAATCAGACAAGTGACATAATGTTACTTGTAAAACAAAAACCACCCAAATGCACAAATAGAAAGAAAGGTACACATCGAGCCTTTTGTTTCTCAGTTGATGTCCCTCTACCTCTCTGTCTCCTCCCTGTTCTGCACTGGTGATCCTGTATTTCTTCTCTTTAATGTGATCATTCAGTTCTGAGAGGCTCTGGCTTTCAACCAGCTTCAGTGTTGACTAAAGGATGCTTTTTTTTGAAAACTAACAACAATGGTTACTAGTTAACGTAACTGGTAACAGTTTCCACATCTCTGAGTAGAGAGGCTTGTACACCAAATATTTGTTGATATGCTTTTAGTATCTAGAATGACTTCCCAGAAGACTACTGAAAACATTCCAAGTGGCACCCTTTACGAACGGTTGTTGAGCTCTAGGCTCTGTCACATTTGCAAGAGTTGCACTCAGGAACAGTCACAATGCACACATGAAATTTAAGGGTGGATTTTAGAGAAATTGTGTACAGTGTTTGGGGTCAGCTGTTTTCTCCACAACCCTGCAAGCATCTGTAAGGTCTTTCAGTAACAGACCCTCTCCTGAGGACAACCAGATGCCGGAAAAGGAATCAGATACAAATGGTTGCCATCTCACCTCCTATTGATTACCAGTTATCTAGTCCAATGTCAAATATCCTATCCACTATCAAGCTAGCAAACCAAGGCACACAATACAAATATGATTTAGAACTCAAAAGAAAGTATTTTCTCATAAGCCCTAAAATTTCATAGAAAAATTTTCATCAATCATTCATTTACGCCCAGGCATTTCAAAGGCATTAAGGAGTTAATTTTCACAGAGCCTAAGTGTAATTTCAAAAGACTGACTTTAGACATATAGAAGCCTAAATATTATTAAATGTCCACAGATGCTGAAATTCCTCTAACAATTTTGCACTTTCTGCCTTTACTTTTTCCTTTTGTGTAAGAGATTTTGCATTCTTGCAGAGCAGATGCAGTGTTTTACATTCAAATAATGGTGCAGCTGCTAGTACCTAAGGCTTGAGAGTTTTATGGATAGTAACAGGAGTGCACAATAAACAAGCACATTTGGATGCATACCAAACAGAAGCTGCATCAGTCAGTCAAACTGCTGGACAACTGATCCAAGTTTACAGATAAATGTAAAACAAAATAAAATTCTCCAGTCAGCCAGGCTGCTTCTTCAGAAAAATATGTTACGCATTTCATAGTCCTGCACTGACACAGATAATGAACTGCTTTCCTCTTTGAATAAAACATACTATAGAAACTTGTTTTCTAAGCCAACAAATGTGTTAGAGCAGAAAAGAATAGTCATTCTTCTGCATTGCCATCAATAAATAAAAAAAAAGCAATCATATCAATCAGTTTGTGTAACAAGAAAAATAGAAGTATGTGACAATGTCAGGATCTCAGACTTCTCACTTTGCACACAAAAAACCTGCACTACATCTACACAGCAACTGTTGTACCAGGCACACACTGCTTCTATCCCTGTCACTTCACTTATTCTGACATCTAATTTTTGCAATTTTTTATGGTGTAAATGCCACATTCCATACAAATGACAAAAATAATAATTGTGTATACCTTTTTCATGAACAAAAGAGACCAATATAAAGAACAATAGCAGTCCCAATCCAAACTTGACAACTTTATGCTGTTCTTTCTTAGTCTTTAGCAATAAAACCCACTGAAATAAAGACTAGGAGAGCTCTGAATTGAATCATTGATTGTAAACCTATACCAGAAGTGAAAGGTGTCTGAACACAGGTCTCATTAACAACTCTGGGGGAAATGGCATTTTGAGTTTAACAAGCACTAGGGATGAACAGATAAAAAACGGTTTGCCCTATGGCCAAGACCTAAGGAGTAACATTCCTACTGCATTGATTAAAGCAGCTGTGCCTATTTTAGTTTTCCTTTCCCTGCTAGCTTTTTATGGCCAGCAATTTAAGACATTCAGAAATCCTTTGAAACATCCCAAAGTCCCTCTTCAGCAATCTGCCTGACCCAGAGCCAGATCCCAACCATGAGCCCAAGGCAGCATTAGCAGTCAGGGCTCCACAGACCTGAAGTTCAAGTTTGTTCACATCTATCACTTTGAGAACAACTTCCCTTTTGCTTCTCCTGGCCTTCTACCCCTACTGCTCTATTGTCTTACACAATTAGAACCCCACAAAACTAATCTTAAAATATAGTGTTTTTTATTGTATTCCTCCTGATTCAGTTTCGTCTTTTTTTTTTAGCCAGCCACCTACTACTTAAATATTTGTCTACTCCTACCACATATATTATAAATCTGCTGATAAAGGATTTTGCATAAAGAACAAAAAACACTGTGCTTCAGCAGTAATCATAAATTCTCTGATCTCATATTTTTCCAAACTCCCTCCTCTTGAAGAATCTCTTTGCTAATGCCTAGGACATAGCTACATTTACAGCTTTTTAAACTTTACTCTCGCTCTTGGCAATGTGATTTCCTTTGCTGCTGCTCTTTCTTCCACTCAGACACAGACCATCTGCCATCCTGCTTACCAAACTACTTGTTAACTTTAATATCTGTAGGCACTGAAGGATATGATAGACATGAATAACTTTCATATTTTTCTTCCTAAATTTTGGGTTAAGGAGAGTATTATAATGAGAAACTGACTATGAAAAGAAAGCAAAAGCCCATAGCAGACAGGACCGAAGGCACGTATCATAAATTTTTGACGCGCACATCCTACCCTTTACTACAAGCTTGTTCAAATTCTCTTTTGGCAATCAACTGGCAATCTTTTACCTGGTTGTAAAAGAATTCAAGTTATACACTTTAGATATTTTCCCCAAAAGCTGATCCATTTTCATTACGCAAAACACACAAATTGTTCCAGAGAAAAATGTGATTCAGATTAATCAAACTAAAGAATCCTTGGAGTAATTCTAATGGAGTAATTCTAAGGACTGCAGCTCTAAGAGTCAACTTGACAGCTGATGAAAGACAGCATTGTCAAAAGTAACTTACATTGTAAGGACAAGCTGTAACTTTAAAAAGTAATGTCAGCACATACATACTAGATGTTAGGAGGAACATTTGTATGTGAAAGATCAAGATGGGAAAAACTTTAGAGCCCAGTTGTTCCAAACTATTGATCTATGCTCAGGACTCAGAGGCAGGGAAGATCAATCCTCTTTTTATACCTGTTGACCCCTCTAAACTTGAGCAATTCTCATTTTAAGCCTTAAGTAATTCTCATTCTCATTTTACTAAATCTCATTCTCACTTTAAGCTTAAGTAATTTTCATTTCCAGGAGAAATTAAGCTGTGAAGTTAAAATACACAGCAGACTTTCCAGGTCTTCTTCTGGGCAAGCAAAAGTTTGTTTGGAATTCATTTCAGCTAGTCACTCCACCACTGGCCTCGACCCATCAATCCAACCTGTCCAGATTCCTCTGTAGAGCTTCCCTACTCTCAAGCAGATCAACACTCCCACCCAACTTGGTGTTATTTGCAAACTTACTGGGGCATCTGATCCCTTTGTCCCAATCGCTGATAAAGATATTAAACAGAACAGGCCCCAGTATTGAGCCCTGGGAAACACCACTTATGACCAGCTGCCAACTGGATTTAACTCCATTCACCACCAATTTTTAGGCCTGGCTGTCCAGCCAGTTGTTTTACCCAATGGAGAGTACATGTGTCCAAGCCATGGGCAGTCAATTAGTGGCTATTTAGTCACAGCAGTGGCAGCTATCCAATGCTGTGAATGTGTCATACTACCTTTCAAGTAAAGAGTAGAAAAAGAGTTTCCTACAAAACCAAACCGGATAGCAAATATTGGTTTATATATAATCGAGTCCAAATACTAAAAATATTCCTGCTTGCATGATACACTGTGACAGATATTGTCAGCTAATAGTTTTTCTTTTTTCACATGGCATTTTCTTGTGTCTTTAAGGAATAAATTTGAAAGTACATGTACACATAACTATTACCATATGAAAACTCTGCTATGTTCAATGCAACATGAATTCAAATTAAAATTACTGATGATGCCAAAGCCAACAGCTGTAAGAAAATAAAAGTCAATGAGATTGATACTAGGTGAGATCCATCAATTTCTATTATTTTTCCCCAGCGGAAACATGTACCATGTCAAAAAATGATGGTCTTCCAGAAAATATTTGCCTTTGTTCATTTTCCATCTTGCTGCCTGACTGTCCCTGTTCTCTATCTAATACACAGTCATTTAATTGTTTAGCTTGAATAGAGAATAAACTGAGCAACAAGGATCTAATGGGACACCTCAACAGAGCTGACATGGTTTGTAGCATGAAGCTTCAGCACATGTGCTTGGCCCCATGGAGAAGTCAGTTTTGCACCACTACCATCCAGACTGTAAAGTATATTTGAGATAGACAAGGATAGACCTTATCTTATATTAGTCCATATTGATGGTTCTCTGACAACAGGACTCACATTACGTTTGATATATATTAAGGAACAGGTTTTTATTTTAAAAAATAAGCCTCAGTCTGTTTCCATGCAGGGATTTACATTATTCCTTTCAAAGTAGCTTCTACGCTCTTGGATGCTCCTACTTGATAAGCTTAAATCTGTCCTACTTCAGGCAAACAAGATTGCACTAATCTGCCAAAGCAGGTCAATTATGCACAGACTGTGACAGCAGCAGGCACACAGGAAGTAAAAACTTGGTCGTAAAACCTACTACTATTATATAAAGAGCCATAGGGGCAAAGAGTCATCTCATGGAGCCCATTCAGCCAGCTGTCCTTGCTCCACGTGGGACCTGGCTCAGAGTAGCTTCTGTTAATTCCTTCTATCACCAAGCTATACGGACTTCATTATTTGCCAAACCAAATACTGGTTATTACTGAGTATAACCACATTATAAAGTCATGGTGAGAGACTTGCCCCAGTGCATCTGCAGGATGCTGCCTTGCTTTTATCATACAAGCAAGCAGTTACCACAGAATCGCTAATTGCACTTTAAGTCTACAGTAACTTCCAGTAACTTGAACTTGTTACACAGACGTAACCTAAACTAAGAACTAATTTACCCTGCCACCTGTTTTTAAATGTTGTGGCAAAACCTATAATGATGTTAGTGAACTGGATATGATCTTTGATATATAATATGCAAAATTCTAGATTATTCTAATAGTCTGTTCTGGTTTCCAAAAGAAATTATGGATTTACATTGACTGGCTGTCTTAAACACATAAATAGCCAAATATTCCTATTTTCCAGTGGATTAACACATTCACTACTATCATACAAGATTGAATCAGTTTATCTATTTCCTTAGTCACCGTGTTTCCAATGCCTAGAAAATGAATAATAATTTTCTGAGAATGGTAGTAGTGCATTGGTAAGTAGCGTTGCCACTTGAATTTGTTAGACATCTACACATATGGCTTAACCAAGTTTCAGAACTTTCTTCTGAAATGTCATATTTTCTCTAAATGCTTTTAAAGCATTTAAGCCTTTGAACATTTACTGAATGCTGAACAAAACCTAAGCAGAAGGATTGCTTAAAACTTGGAGACTGATAAAGACAGAAAATTGATATGGCATTAATATGACACTGAAATTTTCAAAGGCACCTAAACCAGACTGGAATACTTAAAGCCTTTACAGTAACAAAATTGCCTTTTGTCCTTATATATTAAGATATATGTATATACACATATTTATAATTGCAACTGTTAATCTGCACAAACCAACAGGCTCCTTCAAAATTACACTCTCTCCCTACCAGTGTACAGAATTGTCTGACAGCTGTAGATGGAGCTGCTCAGGGGCAGCCCCTCCACCAGCAGGAGCCAGGCCCCTACCTTAGAGCTGCTCTGCTTCATAGAAAAAGTCTTTTTGAAAGGACTTATTAAATCCAGAGAATTAAAATATAGTGGATCATCTCACTATCAAGAAAACTTCAAGTTTGTGAGATAAACCACAAATTAATGCAAATAATTCACTTGGATGCTTCAAATGTGCATACTATATTTTATAAGAGTAGTTCTGAGAAACAATATGCGTCACTATAGATCTTGGCAGGATCAAGAGCTCAGTCAGTATAATACATTTTGTAAACTCCAGCACCTTCTATAAAAAGTATGTGCATTAAGGCAAAATTCTTTCTTGTCCTCTCTCTAGGGTAGGGTAATAGTGTAAAAACAGACATTTTACTTTACCAGAGATAGAAAGTCTACAGGTTCATCACGAGAGCTAGCTAGGAAACAGCAGAAAAAGCTCAGTCTTTCTCTTCCAGAAAAGAAACAAGAAAGGATACTGACCCGCTCTCTTTTCTGTAGTGTGACCTAGGCATTTATGTGGCAGAAAGGAAAATGAGATCAAGCAGAACAAGGACTTGAACCTGTGTTTCACCTGTTATGGACAAATATTCTCTTCTCTGCTAATCTGGGGCCTCTATTCCTGTATCAGATCAGAACTGTTTTCTTCTGAACCTGAAAAAGCTTTCCCAATAAAAGTACTTGTTGAGGCACATAAAAAGCTTTAGTGCTGAAAATGCAACCTTTTTTCAAGAAAAAGTCAATTTTATTAAAAAAGCCCCAACAAACCAGGTTAAATTTAGACGCAGCCTTTCACAAACAGCCCACACAGTAGATATTTTCTCCTGATAAGCATCAGGTATTAACCTCTTTCTGTATCTTCAGAGATAATTGGAGCTAGCTCCTTTGGAAACAAAATGGAATGTGGACATCTGTTCACTGTAAACATGTAAAGAACATTTTGGACACTAAATAAAACTGCAAATTACATTTTTTATTCCATTATGTAGCAAAAGTAAAAACATATAAGGAAGAAAGGGAAGCCTAAATAAAACAGACCCGACAGCGTATGAAACACAATTTATGATCTAGGCATTCATCTGGAAGATGGGAAAGTGGTCAAGCAGAGCAAAGAGTCAAACCTTGTTTTCAGAGAGGGAGTGAAGACCGCACGCAGTGGCAATGTGGGAAGAAATCACAGCAAAAGCATGTGGCAAATACTGAGTGGTAGCAGAGATTAGCACAGTGAAGAGTCACTAGCAGAACTGTAATTCTGATGCTGAAGGGGAAAAGCCCCTCAAATAGGGAAGGAAATAACATAGATATCTCAGAATAGAAGGTAAGGGAAGAAATAAAGACGAAACTAGAGAGTACAAAACTAAGACAAGTGGGCAAAGAAAGAACTGATATTGTAAACAGTAGAATATATAGTATACCCAAACCTTTTCCTTTTGATTATGATAACCTGGCTGAAATGCTAAAATGACTAGAGAAGATGGAAATGAGATCAAATAGTGGAACTACTTGCAAAACTCAAATAGGCAATGACAGGCAGAGGTTGGTTATTATATTCAGTCATTCAGCAGTTCAGTACTGTTTGCTTCATATGACCATTCAGAGCTGGATTCTCAAATCTGTTATCCTGGCTGTGTACAAAAGTAACAAGAGAAACTTTCTGTTTCTTAGGCCCCCTCTTAGCCTGCGATTGATGATGGCAGCAAACAGTTGGACTTTCTCTCTACAGCAAGCTGGTACTTGCAGCGAGATTAAAGAGCCAGGAGCCCCGGGATCAGGGTGCTCTCTGAAAAGATTGGAAGTGAATCAAGTCCTCCCAATATAAAAAAAATCTCATCAAGAACTGCCTGTTACAAGCTGTTCTTTCATTTGCTCATGGGACAACACTGATCTGGTTTGTCTTTATTACCATTATATGGTAATATGATCTATTACCATGATCAAATTTATCACTGAAGAAGATGAATACATATATTCATGGTTGGCAATTTCAGCCTCCAAAGGTAAATACAAAACTCTCTAGCAAAATAGTAGTCATACACGGAATAAAAGTCACAGTAGGGAAATTTAACTTCAAGGGATTCATTAATAAAATATTTATCAGTTTCAGTGTGACCAAGATTTTACCATTTGATCTTTTTGACTGCGGGAATAACAGTTTCATGAACTGCTGGGTTTGGACAGTAATATTGCTACCAGAAATGGCTGTTCCCTCTTGCCAAATATGATTGTTATGGAAGGCCTGAGGAATGACCCTGAAAATGCCTTCAGGAGGCTCAATACTATCTTTCCTTTTAGAAGAAAATAATTACCTTGATGTGGTAATCAAACTCATAGTAACGCTGACCCTTAATGTTTTTTGTAAGATTGCCATTATCCTATGACAGTACATATATACACATGACTCCCAAAGCATCTGGTCTTCACAAAAACACAGAGCACTTACTACACTACAACTGAATGACACACTTATTCCAGGTTTTCCTTGATAAGCAGAGATTGTTCAAGTGAGCTGAATCAAGACTGGTAGAACTTCCATGTGAAGTGAAAAGCCTAACAACAGTAATTACCTTAATAAGCATCCTTGTAGTGGAGTATGAGCAAAAAGTGAAGATCAGTTAAGAGCACAGAGGCTCTCACAAAGAATTAGTTTTGGGAAGATGATCAGCACACTCAGCAGAAATCATCTTGGAGGAAACTTTAGCTCTCATGTATGAGCCCCTTAATAACTCTCAAGATAGTGTGTGTTGGACTGATCTTGAGCTTTGTGCCTGTAAGGATCAGTACAAAATCTGTCTTCCTGCTTTTTATTACTTACAGTCATATAACTGTATTGCGGATAGGACAGATCAGGGTATCAGGTACCCCACACTTCATGATTTATCTGCACACACACTGCTGCATTGGCTACTAGAGTCATTTAACATAGAACCACTCACAGAAGAAAGCAAAACACCCACTTCAGACTTAGATTTAATATTGATAAATACGAAGTATCAGTTGTCAACAAGAGAAATCGGTCTCTTTTCTCCATGCGTTCTTACCAGCTCCTGAAACAGGCTATGACATCTTTATGAAACCTATACTATACTATCTCAACCAATCCTGAGGCATTTAACATCAAAAGTATAACTAAATCACTGAGATAAAGTGAAATGGTATTGCTAAAGTGAAATGCTATTTGGACAGCTGAGTAGCTAATTCGCAAAGACAGAACCGAACAAAATAAACGCTTTTCAGCTAAATCACTGTCATGTTTTGGGAAACTTTCCTACATGTCATCTCATGATGACCAGTTTTTGTTTATACTTTTCTCCCTGAGCATGAAGAACTATGGTTACTGCACTGATGAATTTTCCACTCAGAATGCCTGCAAACGTGACCTGACATGTCAAATGACTGATGCACCTTGTCCATCCAGGCAAAATCAGAGAAGTCCTTCTGAAACAGTGGGAGATTGACACCAACAGTAACATATCATCAGTATGAAGAGTATGCAAATCAGAAAAGTTAGTTACTCAGACCAACAGGCTAAATTAGACACTTCCAGAGTGTCACAGAACATACACTTCAAGCTATATTTATACTTGCGGTTTCCCAAACATGGGATGGCCAACAGCGGATTTAGGAAATCATAACATATTTGTAAGAGGAGCCGATAGAAGAAGTTGATGTTTCAGAGGCTCATCATTTCAGAAGGTGCTTGTTTAGCCAAAGTGCTGCACCGCCTCTCATTCAGGCACTGAGATGCACCCAGCACTCGTGGCAGAGCGGGCTTGCCAGCGGGAGAGTGCGATTCACAGCTCTGTCCCTTACATAAGACTGTAACCTCTATTCACAGCCATCTGCTGTGGCTGTTGTGTAACAAGCCATAGTCAAGTGTTTCTGCCATCATATGGTAAATTTCCTTAAAATACACGTGCGAAAATCACTACACAAAGACCTAGAAATTCTTTAACTAGATGCAAGACCAAAATTTCACAGATGAATGGTAGTTTGGAAAGGCAGCCTTCAAACTCCTCTGCATGGGGTTGCTGCAATTTCCTCCTTGATTTCTAGCATTTATGGCTTACAGGAAGATATATTAATTAAAATTTTTTGTTGACTGGGATTTGCATTGCTAGATAACTCCATTTTCTGTCTTGCTTGGGATTTATACTGAGATCAAATAAAAATAGTTTTCAATTTCAAGGTTATCCTTCAACAAAGGCAGTTCTTAAAGGAGAAGACGGAAGCAAGGGGTTTTGAGTTTTGTTTGTGTGCTTTTGGTTTTTTTTTGCTGCTGTCAAGGATACTGCATCTACCCGATTCCAGCTTCTCTCCATATATTACAGAAGACCATCTATGGCCTTCAAGTAATGGCAAAATCAGACATACTTCAGTACTTTAAACGAAAAGTTTTGAAAATAAAAACAATGGAATGGTTTGATTTGGAAGGGACCTTTAAAAGTAATCTAGTCCAACCCCCTGTCACTCACAGGTGATACGGAAAAGTGGCACCAAGTGGACTGCAACACTCAAACCCAGCATGCAGGTAGGAAAGGAGCTGGAGGAGATCTCACTGCAGGCTGCCTCAGCAGGAGATTGATCATGAAATTCAACACTGACAAATCCAAAGTAATGCGTGAGGGAAACAGAGAGCCATGATAGGCTTTAAACAAACTATGACTGCTTGAAGAGGTGCCCGGGCTTGAGGGCAAACCTCATGTTAGGAGATCCCAGGAAGACAAGAGTGAGTAAAGGAGGACATCACTTTCAACCATATGTTTGGGGGGGTTAAAGGAGGGCATCACTTCCAATCATGCATTTAGGGGTGTTGAGCAGCTCTGGAAAGCACACCCCAAGGAAAGCTGTCTTAGATGCATGAGGGGGCCACTGAAGTGCCTTGACTGCCCTAGGCGGGGAGGAAAAGCAGAGCAGGGGTCTTTCAACCAGCAAAGGGGCAGCTCAGGTGGGCGTGAGGTCTGCAGGTTCACAGCCACCTGAAGAAGATAAATAGGAAATGGTTCTCACCGTGGGCTAGAGCCATCCTAGAGCCTGGGCCTGACAAACAGTTGGAAATCCCACACAGAGCTGATCTTCACTGTCTAGGGCCACTTTTAGGAGTAGAACTGAAACTTGGAAGTGGGAAGATGTCTGGGCACATACAGGCATGTTGATTCTCCAGCCTCTGGGTATTACAGAGACACAAAAGCGAGCATGAGAGGAGCCAGTGAGATGCCCTGGGGCAAACAGAGCTCAGTGCCTGGTCCCGTGCCTGCAACCTGCAATGCATGAGCTGAGATGAGCAGCTCCTCATCTCGCCCTGCTTAAGAGTAGCCACCCCTCCAACATGGCCAACACTGCCCCACAGGAACAGCACCCCAGGAGTAATGTTAAGTAACCAGATGCCAATACATTCTTGACTTCCAGAAGAAGAGTTGAACAGAGAAGAATAAAGAAAATATCTTCCTTTAAAACTAATGAAAGGATTTTGGTCAAATTCAGGCTGAATTTTTCTACTTTTCCAAATAAAACTGTGTAACTTCTTATTTAAATGTTATTTTAGCTAATACTAAATAAAGACAGATATACATTTGGTAAAGGGTAACAATTCATTTAAAACTGAAATATGAGATGGAAATCAATTGCAAACCCACCTTCAATCTTTCCAGCAAGAAAGCCAGGTGGCGGGTGGGGGTGTTGTGCAAATTCATTGCTGGTTGTTTTTCTAAAAGGACTAGGAATTCAGTGAAGGACTGGGGGGGGGGAGGGGGGGAACTGTTATTGCACACAAAAGTAATCAAAGCAATTCAATTTAATACTGCTTGGAAACAGCTCTCACACTAGTGAGTATTTTGTGGCTGTTGTCTTTACTTGAGAAGAGTAACACAAAGTTAGAATCCTAGAAGGAATTTAAAATATTCCCCCCCTACATTAGAAACATGAAGACCACCAATAAACTTGAGATTTTCAAAACCTATTCTGCAGCACTAACAGAAAAAAAAAAATTAAAAAACCAAACCTGAATAGCATCTATACTGCACATTCTGCAGAAGTCGCTTTTAGCTTACCTATCAAAACAAATATTACTTCCAGTTGTTTCCTATATATATAAATTTTGGTTTTCAGACTGTAAGAAACAATTATATTAACAAAACTGATAGTGATTTTGAAGTAATTTTCTTTGCCTACTGCATTAGTAGTAAATTTGTGATTTCATTTCATCTCTCTTGGGCTTTAACTTTTCAATACGTTCTGACAATGAACACATTTACACTTCCATTTATCACTGGCAAACCATTTTACTAATGCTTTGTTAATGTTGTACTTCTGGTTTTGAGTATGTCATTCCACTTCTGCAGAATAAAGCCTAAGTTTCTATTTTACAGAAAAAAAACCCAAACAACCACGTAACCAAACAAACCAAGAAGATGCATACTATTCACATAAAGTAAAATTTTATGGCTTCAGCACAACCCAAATTTGAAAACATAATCTTTTACAGTTGGTATTCCGAGGTCTCTACACACACTTGATCAAAAAGGAAGGAAAACATGTCCCTCACTCCCCCAAGGATATTATTTTCTTTCCTACTTTACCCTGCTGAGGCTTTGCATTCCCCAGCTTGTCTCTCATGTGATGCATCTTTTCTTATCTATAGATAAATTCATTGAAACTTCTGAAGTGACTGTGTTGCTTTTCTCCTTTATTGCTCTATTAAGGCAATTCCTTCCTTCCTTTCAATCTTTAGTGCATCAACACTGATCTACGTTGATTTGTGATGCAGTTGAACTGGAGGAATTCTGTTTATATATCCTCATAAAGGAACCATAGTTAACAGAACTGTCATACCCACTTGATGGATGCTAAGAGATCTTACACTGACTTGTCATTTTCAGGAATTTCACTTGACCATTGTCACCACATAGCTCTTAAAACCTAACTTTACAAAACAATACAATATCACCTTTTCATTATTTCACTTTTGTAAAAGCTTAATATCCTGAAGTAATGCTAATAAGTTTTATTCTGCGAACACACAGTTGATGCGGCACTCTTCTTTGCAATTAGATTGATAAAACAGCATAAAATGACAATCACTACAAAGAAAATTTGGTCTGCAGCCGCTCCCTCCGTATGGTTTTTTTGAATATAAAACAATCTTAAACAGATTACACAATTACTGCAGAAAGGTTTAAAAACCTTTTTCTTTTCGAGACAAACGTTAAGCCACAAAATTCAGATTTAGATCCAGATTTCAAAAGGTCGGTCTGGGGTTAAAGAAGCCCCATGTTAAATCTGTTTTAGAAGGACTTGCCCTCCACAAAACTCAGATATCCACCTCTGTCTAGCCAGTCCTCCTACTTCCCCTAAATTCTCTTCCACTCATAACTACCCCTTACCTACATCCAACCTTCAAAGACTCCCAATAGCAAAATCTTATTTTCTCCTATGCCTCCTAGAAATCAAAAAAGGAGGAAAAAACAAGTTTAAGAGGAATGTTGACAAAAATATTCAAGTTCTAGAAAATCAGTCATTCAGTAAGAAACTCAGAAGTTTCATTTATTTATTCATATTATTTGAAAATATATTCTATAACTATTTCAGAAATCTGACGTGCTTTTTCCTCTATCTAGTAACAGTCCCTTTACATGCTACCTTTGCAGTGTCCAGTGCAGTTAGCAGAAGCTTCAAAGCCAGCTCTACTTGAAGCAGGAGGCTGAACCTCCTGAGTTTTCCAGAGAAATCCAGACTTCTCTTGCAAACTCAATTTTCTGGGGGGATGTGGTGAGTGTGGGTCTTGAGGCTTTGAATACACTTCTGGAAAAACTCTTTTTTTTTCCTTTTTAAACTAACCGGAACTGTTGTATTTATTTACAGTTCCAGTCTTCCAGGGGAAGGGTTTTGATCCTTTGCTACATAAAGAGGTAATCTAAGAATGAGTAACTGCAGGTTCCAGGCATAACACTTGCACTCTTTGATGAGATTCAAAAAGAAACATGGTATGTGCCATGTTGTCACAGGTTAAAGTATTCTAAGACCACAGGCTATAGCTAGCTCTATAGGAACAAGACTTCCAACATTTGAAAAAGCCAGTTTAACAGATGCAAAATGTAACATGATGGAAACCAATAGAAAAAAAATATCAACGTAGAAATAAAATGCACGTTTTAACAAAGAACATAATTGATGAATTTGGGCTATGCATAAATTTTGTGCGGAAATAAGTCTTGAAACCTTCAGAAAAGGGATGATAAACAAAACCTGTTTCTAGTGGCTCAGTTATGCTGACTCTAAGTGGTTTACAAATCAAGTCTGATCAGCTTAGGTAAGGAATTACATGATGGGGTTGATGACAACAGCAGGACCATGGCCTAATGACCCATAAGCTTTTCATCCTATTTTTCTTCTTTTAGAAAATACATTTATTTTGAAAAAGCATCTGATAACATTGTCAGTATTTGACAGGGGATCCCTCTTCACTTAAGCTTCTGAGGTCAAATGAGAGAAACTGAATGTTAATCTGACCAATGTAAAATTAATACTGCACATTACAAAACCGAAATACACTTTTTGCACGGGAAAGTAGCTTTCAATATTAAGAATGAAATAGTTGAAGGCAGAGTTCAATAATTTGGTAAAAAACAGGTAATTTGACAAACCCCTTCTCGATACTTTGTTTGCTGCTTTGGAATTACCTGCACAGAATGATCAAAGCTTTAAAGGTTATACTTCGCCTCAATATAAATGCTGATCAACAGAAATATATGCAGCCTAGATACAACTTACCATTCAAGGCTTCTTGGGCCTGGGAAGTCTACTCCAGAACACTATAAAGGATAGTACATGAGTACATTTGTACAATTTATGTTGTATATTAGTTCAAATATTATAGAAACACACAGGACTACATGCGCCTGAAAAATGATTTGTATATGAAGTTATATTAAAGTTGTATTTATAATACTGAAAATACAAGTGCTCTACCATTGCCACGAACTGTATTTATAGAGAAGTTAGCTCACAAGAAGGAAGCTGAAGCAACATTTCAAATATACTCATATCCTTTCCTTCCAGCATGCGACTGCTATTTCTTTTCTCTTTGTCCTGTTAGTACTTCCTTGATAGATGAAGGAGAAGATGACTGAGAGTTCAGGAACTTGTTCTGCCTAGTGATTAGCAGGGCTGACAGACTGCCTCGTCTTTATAGTGACTGTGAGCACAGTTTGCATTGTCACACAGCACACAGCCTTTTCCATTACTGGTGACGTTACTAATTTTGTTAGGTTCCTCTTGGCTCCCATGGTTTAGACAGTCTTCTCCCATATTCCAAGATTAACAAACTTCTTTTTAAACTACCCGAGTACTTGTGTTAGGGTTTTTTTTTGTTTTTCTTTTTAAACATCTTTCACTTATAGCCAGAAAACCTGGTTAAGAGTGGAGAAATTAAGGGAACTGGAAGCTGTTAACATCTATGATGCTTGAAGGTCCAGTAGAAGGGCCTGTGTTTGGGGGTATTTTGACATTGCTCTATATGTGTCCTACATCTGTTTTCTTATGAATTTGATGCTAACTTTGAGCTGAACGAAGGTAGCATTTGGCACATCTGACTGCAAGAAGCCACAGATGCCAATTCAGGAACTCTGAAATGTCATCAGATAGTTTCAAGAGGTTTCCTGAAAACAGAATCTTAAATATCTTAACTGTTCAATTAAACTAGAGGTACCTGACTTAGCATCCAATTATCTATATTAAGTATTACATCCTTTATATTAATATCTGTGATGTAAAGTCACAACCTGCCTAACATACACCTAAAATGAGCTAAGAAGCTGAGTTTGGCCTGATACTGCCAGAAATATTGCAGAGCTGTATCACATTATTTGTCACTATGCAATCTCAGATAATAGCCATGCTAAACAAGCTTGGTTTGTTTTAGAGGATTATCAAAAAAAAACCAAACCAAAACAAAAAACAACCCAACAATCAAACAAACAAAAAAACCCAAGAACTTTTGTGCATATAAGTAATAATTTTAAGACAATGCTGTTGTATTGTACATATTGCTTCTGTATTTCATGCTTGCGAACTTCAAATAAGCTAAGTATTGTTATCAGATGCATTATTAGTAGTTCTGAACACATTTACTAGAACCCTAAGCAATATCTCAAAACTCAAATGAGCTGGACTTGTTTATAAAGTTTGACTGACACCAGCCAGTGTCAGCTACATGCAATCCAGACACAAGAGCACTCATCTGAGTGCTCAACTTTTGGAAATTAAGCCTTGCATTTTAAAAAAATTGCTTCGTTCTGAAGCCACCTCCAAATTTACCCTTTAGTGTCCTTAAGCAGTTCTCTTCCTAATCCAAACACACCTTCAACCACAAAACTAAGTTTTTTGCAAAGCAACATCGGAACCTTTGGAGATTATCATATTGCACTTGACTACTGCATCAAGTACTTTTTACGCTCCTCAGGACACGCAAATCGCAAATATTTTTGTCACTGAGTGCTAACTATCACCATGGTATTCAGGTTTTCCTCTCCAGAAGGAAGATTAATACATTACTGATTTAAGTCTCGAGCAAAATACTCATGTTACCACTGTCCAGCTGCAATAGAAAGTTTCTATTATCTCCCTTTCAGACTAGGAATGCTTAGAACAAGTGCATATGCATGTACATACACAGAGATATATCATCCTATGCCCACACAGAGAAATGTACCTGAACAGAAGCTTTCCCTTCTTTTGAATACAGAGAAGGATCAAAGACCAGATAAATTTCAAAACTGACTGGGAAAGCACCTAACTCACTTTAACTTTATCTATTTTGCACATATTCTTGGGCAATAGGAGTGTCCAGTGGATCTACATCAACACCAAGCCAAGATCCTCTGCTCTTACATAACATAAATAACATATTTCTGAAATAAAGCCTCAAGAAAATAAAATTTCCTTTGAAATCCGAAGGTGTAAAAAGGACATTTCAGCAGAACCTTAGCTTACTGAGCAGGTTCAATTGGCTGAAAAATTTTACAGAAACAATGCAGGCAGAAACCAACCAGTGTATATAAGCAGCTCCCAAGTAAAGAGAAACAAGTCTGTGCAGCCAGCACAACACTGTAACGAAACAACAACAGTACTGTCTGCAGTATACGAACAATGTAGGGCTTTTGGTCTTGTTAGATGCAGCTTTATCTGGGAGCCTTTTCTGGGCTTTGTATTGCGTCTGTATGAATTTCACCTCTACACTTGAGAAAATAAAGCTAGAGTGCCCTGTTAAACCCAAATCAGATAGGTATGACCCAGTCTGGTTGTTAACTGACCGTACTTTCCCCCACTTTCTGGACACAAAGTACCTTTTCCCTTGACATATACACAACTTTCATGTTGACACATGCACACAGACCTTGGCAGAGGTAAAATCTGCCTATTTGTTATAGACTCTGCACTCTTACCATTAAAGGTCAAGCAAAAGGAAAAGCTAAACCAAATACAATGTAAACAATAACGGGAGCTATACAACACAGAGAACTACAAAACAATGTGTGTCTTTGGCAACAGGTTTTCACACCGAAAAGCACAACAAAATAAACAGAAAGCACAAAAAATGACTAGAAGAACAAGCATTATTCTTAAAAAAAACCCCACTAACAAAACAATTCAAATCAAACACTAAAGAGCACCCAAAACCAGAAGACTTAACACATTACACTTTCCAGGTATAGGAACAAAACCAAGAGAATGGATATGACCCTTTGTTGTATGTCACTTCATTGAAAACTTTAAGATAAACCCACATTAATTAGTAAATGCATTGACTCCTAAGAAATTAATCTTGGCTAATGTTTTTTACATAGTTGTATTAGTCAACAGAATTTTTAAAGGACAAGAGTGGAGGAGAACATATATGCAGATGGTATTCCGGCATATACTGAGCAGTATAATAGAAAGTTACTTTATCCGAAAGTACACCTTTAACCTGCAAATACAGAGCAATTTCACTTCTAAAAGTTAAAAAAATAAAGAGTTTTGTGTAAACTGACATCGCATATTTCCAAGGAGATTTTAATCTCTGCGGTGCCAGACAATATCAATTTATTTTCTTTTGGAGGAACCACTTTCCAGCCTTTACTTGGTTTCATTCTAGACTATGTAATTTTATTTGTTCTTGAGTCCAAAGTAGAGAAACATGAATATTTTTGCTTTAAGTGGGGACAGTACTATTCAAAATCATAAGGAATCAAGTCGTCTGATGGCCTGCCCTGCTGTTGCAGCAGCAAAACAGAGACCAGAGGATGTATTTTTACCCTACCAACAAAAGCAACGTCGTTCTCTACACACAACTGCAGTCGTCCATAATATGCTTTCTGACAACAGACAAAGGGTCATCTCGCATGGCAAGAATATCCTCCAGCACGGACTAAAATATAAGAAAAACATTTGACGTACTTGGATCTGACAAGATTGAGTCGGTTTTCGGCAAAAATTGGTCACAGCGGACTCCTTGGTAGCCCTCTTTGCACCTGAGAAAAAGGGGATAAATGACAAACATATGCATGCGGTAGTAAAAGGTTAATTTCAAGGCAGCAAAATGAAATGAAATTCTTCCTGCTAGTGCTGTGAAGGACTTGCATATTTACAGTTATTTCAACTACTATGGAAGCAAGGCTATTACTGAAACACAATGGAAGCACATATAATAATTTGTGTTTCAAAAAAATCCTCTCACACCTTTTTGATTATTTTAGACACTATGAAAAGAAACATCACTTAAGCATAACCCTTCTTCTAAATATTAATTCAGTGAAACAGTCAAAGAAAAATAGTCTATAAAACAGACATCTGTAATAAAATAAACTCACTAGGTAACACAAAGCTTTATAAAGCTTTTGAACTGTACAAACCATCAGATTAACAACTTGTTTACCTTTGGCTGTTGAATAAGTAGGGAATATCTATCTGGCCATCAATTTTAAGACTAGTTTCTACTGGTCTTAAAAGATAACATGTTTAGGCATGACAGACAACATCAGGCACTGTTTGTAAGTGGACAGTCTTAGATGTCTGTAGGATTTTAAAGCACATAAACCAGAATACCCTCCTGGTTTAACAAACAAGAACTGGCTTTGACATATTCTAATACTATGATTTACCTTGAGTCCTTTACTTTGAAGAAATTCCATTTACTGCATTTGGACTGTTCTCAGAAGTCTTTCTCATTTCAACTAAGTGTATCAGAATCAGACCTTTAATTATTTATTCACCAAGCAGGTTTTCAGTGAAAAGTGATGGACACTTTAATTATAAATGTTAGCAACAGGGACTCCATATCTCTCAAAGCTCTCACACATCATACAAACAATATGCTCAAATCCTTTCATTAGGATTGACAACTGCAGCTTGAATGATGTGATAATGTCAGAGCAGAAGTTATCCGCTCCTTCACAATGTTTCCACTCAGACTTCATCTAAAAACTGCCTTTTAAAATGCTTTTGGTTTAATCAATTAATGCTTCAGTGAGAAACGTATCTCACCAGCATTGATTCAGGGATTAGTAAGCAGATTTGTGACCAAATATGTAAATAATAAGAATTCTTATCAGACTCAAAGATGTAGTAAAAATCTACAGTAAAAGATTTCAAAAACCATACTGATATTATTTCAAAACCTCCCTTTTCATCTTTCTCCCTGATGGATACCAAGTGCTACTTCAGAGATCAAATTCTTGCTGGTGTTCACCTACCTTTCAAATGACTGACTGGGAAAAACCAAATTCAGATCCTATGGCAGTGGCCATAAGTCAAGGAAAACAATGTTCAATTTAAGTTTTTTTTTTTAATACAGAATATTCAGTTAAAATTGTCCACTAGTCAGAGAAACTGAAGAAGTCTCCGTATGCTTAGACACTGCTGCACGCACCTTTTGCCCCTGATTATGAAATACCAGAACTTGCCTCACATGAAACAGAAACTCTTCTCCACAGTTTTGAGAAGAGTTAGTAGATCTCATTTCAAAGCTTAAGTACTATCTACATGAGTGAGGATATTCTTGGTTTTGGATTAGCATTTTCCATTAACTTTCTGACATACATTTGTACCTGCCTCGGTTACGATTACCCTATTACAGACTTAAAACTCCCTGTGCCAAACTGTTGGTCTGCAAGTGATAAAAGTGTTCACCACATAGCCTATACCCAGACTGAAAACTTTGACACTACTTGTGGGGATAAAGAGTCACAGAGTGGTATGTCCTGGAAGAGCTGTACCGAATGCTCATCAGGATGTGTGAATACCCACCAGCCAGTTGCTTGCAGAGCAATGCTACAAGTACCCTCATGCCAGTGGCAGCAACCCCTTTCCCTTCCTCTCTGACGGCCAACATGCGAGCCAGAAGTTCTGTGCCTTTCTTCACATAGCAGAAAAGAAACTTTAGACTATCTCACCTCACAGCTGAGAAAGAGTTTGCACCACTAGGTGCAGGTCCAGGTAATTAATTTTGGTCCAGCTAATTAGTTGCTTATGCCAGAATTCAAGGAGAGAAATTTTGCTACTATTAGCCACTAGCAAAGATTTGAGGGTCTCTATTCCAAACCTACCATGTCAGGGGACAAACCAAAGATCAGTCTTTTAGTTTAATAGAATATTTTTTTATCTTGCAAAAAATGCAAAAGGTGTTGTGGATATTTTCACGTTTCATTTAATGTCATTCACAAAGACTACATTTTATCAGTTGCAAATACAGCAGATGCCAATATAGTTGGTGGCCTTAAAAACAATCTGATACGAGACTCTTATAACCAGTAAAGTATCACCCCAGTACAAGACTCTAAGTTAGATTTGTTTCCATGTCTTTCTCTTCCTGACTTTCTGAGAGCAATGGGTTGGAACAGAATATATCACAGAGTCACTTAGATTTACAGTTCTCAGCATCCCCAGTACCTGACTGAATTGCATGCTGGCACAGCTACACTATGCAGTCTGGAGATAATGATGGGGATGGATTTCTTCCCTTAAAATGTATTGGCTATCTCATCAGACTATTATTTTAATCCTAACTTTATAATACATATAGTGCTTCTTTACTCCATCACTATGACACTGGAGCATACAGTAATCAGCTGATTAATTGACCTGGATAAGTCTAAACTAACACTTTCACTTACCTGTACAGTTCGATGAACATGCCACAAGAGGAATTTATTTTTATTACTTTCAAAATTTAGTACAGAGGTGGCTGATATATCAAAGAATAGAGATAATCTTTTCATGTAAGAACATAATCCTACACTAAGATAACTACTATGCCCATACATAGCTTGTTTTTTAAATCACATTTTTTCAGCAAAGATAAAAACTAAGTCTTCTAGTTTCATTAACAAGTGATTTTTGAAATCCATAAGACACTAAATAATAGCAATAACTGCTCTGCCAATATCACACCAAAGTTCAAACCTTTGCAATTAAGTCTTGTGAAATTGAAGTCTTGTAGATTATACATTTGACAGTTATGTTACAATATGATAAAAGCTGATCACGTTGTGGCATCCTATAATCTTCACAAAAGCATCTGCCATCCATCCTAAACAGGCAAATGTGATAGTTGTGCCCACAATAGTTGATGTGCACATGTGCTACTAACTTGCACTACAACTCTAAGGAAAAAAAAAAACCACCAACCAACACACAAAACAACACACCACAAAAAAACCTTATTAAAACAGCACTATTAGGTCACATACAGAAGTTCAGGGAAGTCCAACAGAGGTTGTTCAATATTGCCATATGCAGTGTAAATGATGACATTCATATTTACAAGATGCATTTAAAAAAGCTGTGAGTAATCAGGGAAATCTTGAGAAATGCTTTGGTGCAGTTGACTGTTTCAGAAATGATCATTTGATTATTGACAAGCTACTGTTTATCAAATACGCCATTCAAAGAAAGAAAAAAAAAATGAAACAATGAAAACTGGGATAAGATGTTGCTTACGGTGAAGCAAAAGCTTTGATCTGCATGTGGGACGAAGCAAAGGATGGAAAGAACCATCTAAGCTCCATTCTAGAGCCAGAAATCACTTCTGTGCTGGAGTGCTGCACTGTATGAGCAGGCTTGGGCATGTGCTTAAGGGCAGACCACGGTGAAGGGCTCTATAAATAGTGTTAATTACAGCCTCCTTGTAAAGTAAATATGAAAATGGAATTCTGTACTTTGCATTCAGATTTTCACAAAAATAACTATATCTGTCTAAGGTCTAGACCAAAAATAGCAACAAAATTGTATGAACGGAATTATTTCAATCTTTCTGAACAAGTGGTATGAAAAGAGAATCATAGGTAAAGCAAAGACATAGCTGCTGAAATGCTTGCAAACACTACATCCCTAAATGGCATCTGCTAAATTCCACTAAGACTATTTTATCTTGTGTTCTTCACATCTTTCACTGGTAATGTACCTTCTTTAGATTACATTTTTAAGGTCACCAAAACCAAACTGCATTGTGCCTTGCACTTCACAGAGTCACCCACAACATCCTTTGTGTGAAAACATACATGGAAAACCACATTTCTTATTCCTGCTGAGTTTTTTTCTTTCTTCTTGAACATATTTGCACTTAAGTATTAAAAAAATATGCAGAGTATGAGCATCTCATATTCAATCCTTTTGCCCCATTTTTCTTGTGTATTTCAACCTTACAGAGTCAAGGGTGATTTCAAATACCTGACTACTTCACATGTAGGAATAACAAAGCACTCAAAATCCCTGGACTTCACATGGGACACACTAGTAAAAAGTAAAGTGGATAGGGGTGAGGCAGTGACAAATTGCATGTTAGGCAAAGCTGAAGAACAAAATATATCTGAAGTCAGCAGGAGAAAGGGAAGATACTACAAAGAACCTACTTAGAAGAGTTAGGGAAGGACATATAAAGCTTATGGCCAACAAGCAATTACCATCACAGTTTATATTTTCTCCAAATAGTTCCATATGCCTGTTAAACTGAAATATTTTAGTTGGGATGCTAATGTGCAGAAGGCAGGAGAGAAAGTGGCACCAGCAAACTGCAGAGGCTGTGAAAGACGATAATGCTGTGAACACTCATCTCCTTCCTCCTTTCCTATGACACTGCCCAGCTATTTGAAATTGGAATAATTCTTTTTCTTCCCTAAGTATGGTGATCACATTGACCATATGAAGAAGTATGCATAAAATAGCTTCTCTGCACAAAGTCCAAAAATTTGGCAACCATAAGATATATGAGTTTATCTGAAATGGAAATTTTTAAAATGACATTTGGAACCTCAGTCACAGACTATGCTAGAACACAAAGCTGTAATACAATATTTCAGGAAAATAAGCATATCATAGGCCAAAAGTGATTTGTGACATTAAACAGAAATGTCTTAATAGTGCAGTGCCCAAAAGATGAATTTATATAAACCTATAATCTGATTCTAGCCTCATAAACAGGAGTAATCCAACTTGAAAGATAGAATTACTAGTATCTATGAAAAATGAAAGTTCATTTTTGCAGCATAACCAGATCCACACGTTTCCTTCCACTTGTAAAAGCTACAAAATGACAATCTCAAAAACGCTATTTATTAGAATGTTCCATCTCATAACTTCACTGGATCAGTTACAAATTATTTTCACGTGGCACCATTACAGCCATTGTACTGACAGATGCCATTAAGAGTACCTACTGCATCTCTTACTTATTCTCTAAGAGAGGAATCCAAGGTCATGATAAAGAAATATTCCAATGGTCTATAAATTTTGATCAAGTATTTATTTTCATACAGGGAATGCAATATGCTTTCTCCTGGGTTAGGGAGCCAGTTATGCAATAAACATACAGTAGCAAGCCATGACATTGTATAGGCCATGGGGTTGTCCCACAATCTAGTCTGAAATATGCCATAAACAATGAAAAATAATTCCTCTGCTCTGCAGGTATGCTTAATATAGACTTCTGTACCTGCAACTAGAATAACCTTAAGTGGAATAAATAAATGGAAATCTATATTTATTATTGAGAAAGTTATTAGGTAGAGATTTTATTCACAAGGGGAGAAAAAAGTAACCTTAACAGTGAGGGTCAGACAGGATGTCTTGTCATTTAGCATGTGCAGCAAAAGCAGAAGACAGGCTTCCTAGATCCAACATATTAGACATCACTGAATCTCAAGTGAGAATATTTCTCAGTGTACATACCATGCTCAAAGCCAGACAGAAAATGAACCCATCATAAATATCAATAGTTTACTAGCCAGGGACTCACCTAAGAGGAGATTCACATTCAGTTTGTGGTGCGAAAATGAAGCATTACAGACTTGAACACAGGTTTTTTTATATTGCAGAAATGTCCTGACTACTTGTTCATTATCTATTGTAGGAAGGACTGCTCTTGTATTGTTCTTGAAAAAAACATCAGAGATATTTCATTTCATTTCATTTCAAAATAGACTGGGGAGGGAAGGGGGAGGTGTGGAGGGAGGCAACAAAGGTAAGTTTTCAGCACAGCTCTACTCATGCATATGTGAGTGAAACTGTCCTGTGTTGAGCCCTGGACAGTTACTACTGTTATCAGGTAACTGTTTATACACAACAGAGTATGTAGTGAGATACACACTAGAATGAATATTTTAACAGTAAATCAGCTAATGGCTGTTGGAGACTTTTCCAGAAATTGCAAGACTCAGGAGACAATATCAAGCAGTGCTGGCAAAGGTGACATTTTTCTCTTTGCAAAATCTCCTTCTGTAGTTCCACAATGGAAAGACTTTTTCAAGTTGACATGACTTTTCCAATACTGTTTCATAAAAGGATCATGCAACAACTTACGAGGAAATGGTGAAAGGAAAAGGCTTTTCTTAATTGTGAGAGCGATGGTGGCCACTGGGCCATAGGTGTAGGTGGTCTGCTGGCAGTAAGTGTGCAGAGCAGGGGGCAGAGATGGGAAGAGGAGTAGGAGGAAGGATGACAACCCCTAATACAAAACCAGTTAACAAAAGCCTGCCATAGCAACAGGGGAAACTGCCCTTCATTGATTCCTCCCTTGATCTATTTAACTCTCCAACATTGTAACTGAAAAAAGCTCAAACCCTTCCTAAAATGAAACACTTGTCTTCTCACTGGCTAGATGAAAAAAAAATGCAGTTTTTCCTCAATTGTTTTCCATGAATGATACAAGCACATCTACCACATCACACTCCAACCTAGTTTTTAAAATATGCTTCTCACTGGCTGGCCAAAGATGACAAACTGCAGCTATTTTGTAATCAAACTTTTAAAATGGACTGGTGAGATCTTTGTATGTGCTCACTATCTAACACAGCCTTCAGGTCTTGCTTGTGATAATTTTATTAAAATCCAAAATGGAATTGTCCAAGTCATACATGAACATAAAAATCCAGTAGCCTCTACTACTTTATATCACTGTAGTAAAGCAATTTCACTGGCCAAACTCTCTATTAGTATTTACAGACACCATCAGTAAGCAAAGCAGAAAAAGCAAACAGGGATTTTTGACCACCCTTAGTAACCTATTTGAGAAGCTTTTATCACCAAGAAGCAAAAATGATACCTTTCATGGAAAAATGTGTAAACAGAACCAGTCATTAAAAGATATGTTTAGACAGGTGGGTCTTTACTTCAAAACTCTGCGAATTTATGACTGAGCAACACGCACATCTCTGTGACACGCAGGCTCTTGGTAACTCCTTGCATAAATTTCTAGCCCCTATGGTTTATGTTACACACAAAATATAACCTACTAACTAAAATTAAACTAAAGTCAATATAAAGAGATAAAAAACTAAATTAAAATAAAAAGAATGCACAGCATTAGAAAGAAGAAAACTAGGGATCCAATCTGGAATTAGGAAAGACACGGTATTTCTTGAGCACAAACAGGAATATCCTCACATGGGAAGGCCAGAACACTTACTCAGGACACTCACCCCCTCCTCTTTTTTTGTTCTTCTTTCTAAAATAATCTCCACAACAGAGATGAAAATTACTATATAATAAAGATTTCATATCAGGGCTTGACCATACTTTATTTTTTAAGACCTTGCAATCTATTACATGATTGAATTAAGATATGTATCTGCAGTTTCTTTTTCTTTTCTTAAGGAAATAGGGCTGACTACTGTGTAAAGAAATAGTACAATTCTCGTACTTCAGAACAGACAATATCAACTTTAAGAAAAAAAAATAAATCACTTTTCTGTCCATTTTCTTTTAAAATGTTAGAGCTAGAGCAAGTAACCACAAAGGAAATTATATTGATAAGGCAGCCAAAGAAGGGCAAGAAAAGTTTTTTCTATCCCATTTGCCCTAGAATCAGGTTAGCTGAAAGACCAATAGAGAAATTGAATCAGGCTTTTTAAAAATCATACTTATCATTGGTATAATTCACTCTATCTTTTCAGGATGTAAATTGTCGGTGCACCTCTTTGCAACAGGGAAGTACTATTATGCTCTAAGTAGGGAAGAACATTTTTTTAATGATCAAGATGTATCACGAAAAAATTGTGTTGTCTGTCCAGTGCTGTCAGACCTAGACAGAGTCATGAAGTACTGTAAGCACTGTGTAAGTGGAATTGGGAAGTACTATTATGCTCTATAATTCACTATATTTTTTTCAGGATGTAAAATGTCAGTGCCCCTCTCTGCAACAGGTAAGTACTAGTATGCTCTTGGTGCAAATAGCGTAGACATTAAAGGTCACAGCTACAAACTCCTGAGTCACTGCCCAGATTCAGACAATACAACTTTCAGCTAATCTGTTGGCTGCAGTGCTTCAGGATCCTTTAGCCTTGGAGAAAGTAAATGGGGACACTTTAGTAAAATCTGAATTTCTAAATCATTATTTTATCCTCCATAGAAACCATTGAACTAAATGAGGCTTTTAGCTTTTTAAAAGGAGTTATGTGGATTTGACTTAAATGCCACATCAAAGTTATGCAGCAACTACTGAATTATCATTCCTTTCTTGATCTGGATGGTTTCAATTCTTTGTCTTTCATAGAAGGTAGGTCAGAAAAAGAAATAAAAATTAACAGAATTGTTGATATAGCCATTCAAACCATCAAGACCTATGGCAGCACCCTCCTCTCAACAACAGACCAGGGTTGCTTGGGGTTGGTTTTGCTGTTGTTGTTTTTGTTTTGTTTTTTTTTTTAAATTTGAAGGTGTTCTCTTAAATAAAAAAAGGAAGAAGAACGTTTCATATACTTAACTAATGCATATAGCACATGCAGAATTTTTACACAGTGGGTCTAGACTGCAGTATTCACTTAAACCTCAGGTGAGGGTTTGTATCCAAAAATATATATTAATTGTATTATTGACAGTTACCTGGTATCAGATTTACTTGTGGCATATCCACATGCAGGTCAACACCTCACACTAATACACAGGCTTTAGTTTTGTCATGGGATACAAATAACCTTCACCAACTAAGGACAATGAAATCCTTAAGAAATCATTTTCCTTTTTGTTTCCATAATACATATATCTGGATACAAGTCTTATGCATAATAATTTGAAGTGGCAACTTAGCAACTGACTGTAATTTAGTTTCACTAACCACATTGCAGACTGAAAAAAAGGTTTTGCATTTAGTTTTTTTTTATTGCAGCAAGCATGTGAGAATTTGAAGAGGGTAGGTACAGTTACAAGTTAACAAGGTCGCTAGAATACAGTCACGTTTCCAACCCTAGTGAAAGGTGTATAATCACGTACGTAGAAGGCACTGGGATCTAGACAGACCTACTTGTCCAATCAAATCAATGTATTGATATATATATATATAAAAAACAGACAGATGCTTAACTTCAGTGCTGAATGGAGCCTAACTGACATGAGTCTCCATCTCTAGGCTGCTACTACATCTATTATGTATATCAAATTTTGTTATGTAGCTTCAAGGAAAACAAAACAAAACAAAAACCTTTTACTTGTGATTGAGCTAGGATGAATTCCATCATTTCAAGAGATTACTTCCTCTCCTGTCCTCTATACTTCAATTTCCATCATGTATTTTAACAACTAAATTTCTAGTTTTGAAGACCTTTGTTTCCCTTTCAGCTGGAGAACAGACTTTAAGTAAGACTATTCAGGAACTATCAAACCCAAGCATATTGGGATGACTAGAGAACAGACATCATGACAATCATCTGGCTTGTTCAGTCACCAGCAGAAATGAAATCTTTCCCTCTCCATTAGCTCAATAACACAGAGTAGTCAATTGTGTTGGAAAAAAATCAAATCTGATAGTATTGTATTACTCTGCTACAAAAATAGTGGCTAGAAATACAAACACAGCACTGACAGAATTGAGCAGCAGCAGTCATGAAAAATAAATAGAGGCACCATAACTAACCAGTATTTACATACCAAGAATAACAGATCTTTAGAAGAAATCAAAGAGTCCTTCTAAAGTATTGCCAAATGTCTAGCTCCTGACAGATTCCAATGGACAAGGAAGATGAAAGAAGTCAAGATGCAACTCTTCCTTCTGAGATTAAGACTGCTATTAAAAGAACAGAAACCCCCAAAACTACTAGAGTAGGGTATGGAGGAGCACTTTAACTTCTAGTTTTCACAATAAAACTTGACTTGGAACAAGATTAGAAGAAGTAATCAAGAACATGCAGTCAATGTTGACAAGGTCACAATCATCTTATGCTAAACCTTTTAAAATCATGGTCCCACAAGACTTATCCTTGCTCATACCAGTTAGAAAATCATGCTCAGTATCAGCCTGATTTTTCATAGCTGTGCTCTAATAAAATCAAATTTTATGAGGTCGACAAGTGATAACTTTTACTCAAAAGTTCATACACACATCTAATTACATCTACACAGTGCTTACAGCACTTTGTCTTTGTCTATGTCTGGTAGCACTGGACAGACAACATAATCTTTTCATGATGTAAGTCTTGAGCATGAAAAAGATATACTACTCCAAATAGAGCAAAATATCATTATCTGAAAAAGTATTTTCAAGAAGATAAAGATGTAAATAGGCTTTATCAATATTTTTCATTTTAAGAATTTAAACTTTTTAATGTTTAGCTTTTGTTACCTTGTATTAGTGATGAAATAAGGACACTTAAGTCTGTGCTGCATAAACTGAGTCCCGACTGCCAATATTAACTCTAAGATATGCAAATCCTGGATTAAATTCTGTAGTGGTCAGCAAGCGTTTAACAGGACCTTTCAGAAGCAACCCTGCAAGTGACTGCACTTCACAACTGCAATTTCTACATTCTCTTTTGCTTTTTGAAGGAAGATTTTAGTGCTGACTTGTACCACGGGCAATTTGCCACAGCCTGCTCCTTCTAGTAGTTCAATGCCAGTTCATCTCATATACCCATACCAAGTCAACCTACCTGTGGCAGCATTCTGACCAGCCCCAAGCATGGCACGATGCAATAATATTGCCCGTGCTCTACTGCTTTGTTTTTCAAATTTAACTCAATAGAAAGATCAACACAGACTTTCCTAGCCTATGTTGCCCCATTAAAAAAAAAAAAAAGAATAAATCCCTCCTCTTAAACAACAAACTTATATCTGTAAATCACAAAAGCATTATAATCTGTCTTCAAATATCATCTAATAAGCAAGATGTTTAACCAACTAACGGAACAATCATTTCTCTGTTATTTTGGATTTAACCAACCAGAAAACCCGAAAAGCTTTGATTAGGTTTCTCCACAATACACCTCTGCTGTGTGATAAATTATTTACTATGGATGATAAATGAATATAGGCTTTCATTATGTTTGGCATTCATCAGCTATGAGAAAGTTTTTGAATAAATTTTGCACCATATTCAAAGCCTCATGCAGCTAAGGCACAGATGAAAGTCACATTCAATACTTGAAAAAACAAATGAAAATGAGAACTTTGCTTTACATTATGTCTGCTCAAGATTATAATCTTTTATAAAAGCCCTTCAAAACTCTTATTGAAAACATCCTTCAGGAACTGGATCCAGGTAGGAAACAAAGACGTCTGAGAAACCAATAAAGACCAGACAAAAAGATGTAGGATTTACAGGTGTTATCAGTTTTCAGTAGGAACCAACCTCACCTTCAAGTGGTCATGTTAAAGACAGCAATTATAACAATAAGTGAGGCAATTCTAAAGAGAGGTTCAAACTCACTAGTAAGCAGCATAACAGGTATGCTGGATGTGTTTCTTTTCAGTTTCCTCCCCATACATATTACAAGATCAATATTACATTCTTTTGCTTCCAGCTATGTAACGAAAGTAACAGCCATGGACTTTTGTCAAAAACTTTCAAATATATTTTTCATTTTGTTTCATTGAGTATTTCCCAATTCAAAAATAGAATCAAATAATGCTCAGAGAAATGAAACTCTCTGCTTCAAGCCCAAGCTGGAAGTACAATGCATCCTTTGCATATTATCAAAAAGTTACACAAGATTTCCAATCCAGCTCTGCAGATTCAAAAACATTTTTCAGATTTCAGCAAAACTTTCTAACTAACTTTTTGACAAATTTTGAAATACACATAGGAACTCAGATGCTTTTCCCGTAATAATATCTATATCGAACAATGCCTGTCACAACTGGTCTCCTAAACAGCTCAAGGCCACATCAAGCCAATGCTTATCTACAGAGACAGGGTGCCTCTGCTAGACACTCAAAACCCCTCAGTAACTGAGCGAGGTGCTTGGTTTGTACCTGGCTTGGAAAGAACAAGAAAAGCCACTGTGGAGGTGCTGGTTAAAATATCCTTAACTACTAACAGTTGGTCTACACAAATGATGCCCTCTCACTTTATGGAGGGAAATAAACATGTCTATGATACTGCATTTTATACGATGAGCACACACAGCATTTTATAGGTAAGAACAGTTTGACATGCAAGGTAATTGCCTAGCAAAGTTCAAATAGAGAAACATTTTCCAAAATAACTCTTCCATAGCATATTAAGTATAATTTAGAACCCAGCAAATTAATGCTGTTAAAATTCAAGCAAGTCAATTTCTGGAGATATTTAAAGTTGCTAACTTAAAAACTCCAGACCTTTAAAGTTGCCCCATTATACAGAAAGATTTAGGAACAAGTCTTGTGTAGAATAATCTTCTTCTGAAGAGACAAATATCTGTATTGTAATGACATTCTGGCATATGTATCACCATTTAGCATAAAACCAGCAGCTAAAGCTCTCCTGCTAAGGGATTGACACCCTACCACTCAGCAAAAAGTCTTGGGGTCAATTGACTAAACCTGGCAAATTTAACCCCTACAGAAGGCAGGAAGCTGCAGCCTTTGTTGCATTTCAGCACCTACTGCAGCTGGCGATCCATTAGCTTAAAGCTTGAAAACATGCAACGAAAACACCAGCCTAAAGCTGTTCTGAGTTTATTGTGCTCTCTTCTTAGTTCAGTGGCAAAAGAAAAGGTTTGTAGGAGCTAATACTGAAGAAGCACAAACCAGTATTAGCTGGTTCTTTGTTCCACTGTGAAATCTTGACCTGAGCCTTCTTAATTAGTTTCTTGCTTTTGGGTTAAAAGAATTCACATCATTAATAAGTACTGGCGATTTGAGTGTTTTTGTCCACAAAATTTCAAACTACAGAAAGTATATTAACTGCAAGAACTTCCATTTAACTACTGACAGTACCTGACCCATCTGTGGAAAATTATAACTTTCCATATTTCTGGAAAATGGTAACTTTTCCAAGGAATGTTGATTTCTTAACTGGAAATAGTAATGAAATTCCAGGTTATGAATACAGCTCAGGCTCTTTTTTTTTGCAGATTGGTTCAAGAGTCTTTTAAAATTATAATTATTTCATTACTTCTTGTGAACACATTTGATATTTCAGTGCCCATCAGTTGTAGAGGGTTTGTTTAGCCAACACCCAATTTTCCAACAATATACTTGAATGCAGATATTATCTAGACAGGATAAAATTTATAAGTTTTTTAAAATATAGATTTTTTTCAGAGTGAAGAACTGAACCACATCAAAGCCCAAGGATGTCATGATGCTAAAAAAAAAAAAAAAGAAGATAAAAAATACCAGGGTAATGTTTGTTTGCTAGTTCAGTTACCTGGCAAGTCTTGATTAAAACAAAACTCGCTGAAACAATTGGAGACATGCTGATGAACACAAGCTATGCATTATTTTGAAGAAATGTATGCCTTAGTTTAAGAACAACAATGAACCAATATAATAAATATTGTTAATAGAAAACACTTCTAACAAGGGTGGTGAGTGATTTTAAAAAAATTATAGCAGAGATGAAAGCATGGTATTTATTCCTGCTTCCCTATTTTGAAAGCTATTCTTAATACATTACCTCCAAGTAGATTAGCTATCCAAAACATGTGATATACAGTAGGGGTAAATTTATGTTGTTCTATATCCATTTTAAGACTTGACCAGCTATGTAAAGCAGCTCTGTCTGACACAATTCTCACTACTGTCTGTGTACTAACACACAGGAATCGAAAATATGTTGTTTCATGGTTACCTGTGGGCAGAAAGTAGTATAACCAGGACATTTTAATTTGCTGGCTTTCCTGCAGCTTCTGTAAGAAGAGCAGCAGAAAAAAAAACATTGAGAGACACAGGAGCTCCCAAGAATTGTGTCAATATTTACAGCCAGGTTAACACTACTGAGAAGATTAAGTCCTTCCTAGCAGTTCAGTTCTGCAAAATGTCAAATGCTCCTATATTAAGATATATAAAGTGCTTAAATCCAAGCAAATAAATGGAAGCTACATAAGAATAAATATACATTGAAGAGAACAGCATTCACATAAAGACCTGCTATCTTCGAGCTGACAATTTGTATCTTTTCTCAATACTTTTTTTAAAGTAGGGGTTGCATGAAGAGACCCATGCTCTGCCACCACCTGCCAAACCCAACAAAGAAGAAAACTGAGAATTGGAATATTACTAAAAAATGGTAATTCCAACAAGCAGCACTGATCTGACGTGCTTGCTGCCAGAAAATATTGGTCACACATACAAGATTCTTGCTTGATTCCATTTTCAAAATAATGGCAGCTGAGGGCAATAATCAGGAAAGTCATTATGTCCCATTTAAGATCATTCAGTAGATTAGAATTAGTCTCTGACAAGATGTCCCTATGAAATTTAAGGAATAAATTTGCTTCTCTTGAATTCCTAATCATAAATCAACTCAACTCAGCAATGTGTTTTTGATTATTCTCTTCTGAATTCAGGTAAAAGAAAAGCGGCACAGCTCATACTGCTTCTAGACAGTGCTATCAAATTTTTCTCATCACAGACACACAAAAAGAGCAGAACAGGTCATTCTGATTGTATTCATTCTTATTTCAAAGGAAATAAATACTGAAGACTAAAAGCCTTTATAAGAAAGAAAGCAGAGGATGTCTGCTCCACAGCTGTTCTCCAGGAGCCATACCGTTCTCCTCCTGTGTGACCTTCAGCCAGTCACTTACCAGCATTACCACTCACAATGCTGCTGTCACAGTAATGCAGTAGGATCAGCACAGCCTTCCCCTCAGCTGGAACTTTGTGAGGAGAAAATATCAAAACACCCATACAATAATGGTGATAATGTAAGCATTGAAGCTATACAGGTAATAAAACAAATATATTTTTGTCATTTTCTGCAGAAAGCAGAAGCCTTACATTGTCAAGTTCACTCATTCATTCAGCATGTTTTTCTTCAGAGAAAAAAATTTGAGACTTTGAAAAGAATGAAGCTATGTTAATTAAAAATGCATTAAACATTGATTATAAGAAAAATCAGGATAGTCTTATTTCCTTTTTTAAAATTTAACTTCTAAAACATGAATAAGTCAAGTAATAACAAAGCAATCCCATCCACTTTCATGCAGCATACAAGTTCCTGTCTAGAAATAGGATCTAAAGACTCCTCATCATTTGGAGCACAGAACAGTAAGAAGGGAGGATGCTTGTCTGAATGACCTCTGAGGCTGCGTGGTGAACACAGACATTGTGGATATCAGCCAAACCATACGCAAGCCAACACCAGCACAGGTACTTTATCTTAGACATGTGCACCTTTACCACTTCAGCCTCAAGACTGTTACTATTCTTCCTTTGTTAGAGTCTTAATGCTAGTAGATCCAGAGGCAAGACTCTCCAGATCAATTTGGAGCAAATCTGCAGAGAAACAGGTATTGCTGGAAGAAGCCTGGTCCCTGGTATGCCCTACATCTCAGAAGGTTTTGTTGTTTTAAGTATAATGTTATACTAGCTTATTCAAATACTGTTTATATCATGACACAGTAGCACACAGCTCAATAGAGATTACTACCCATGTATTTACAGAGCTTTTTGGTTTTATTTGGCAGACAGAGCTGTGTTCCATGATGCAGCAATTATTTTATTAGAAGTAACCACGTTAGCTAATCTAAGGTTAACTTGGACATCACTTCGTTCCCTTTGTTAATGACTATTCTAAAATAACTCATTGCCATCCTTGAGATTTTTAGACAATGCTATATTTACTCATATTTCTCCCCATATAACTGCACAATGAAATAACTACATTTATAATATAAATTGATTATTCAAAAGTCAGAGCAGCCCCGCAGTGAAACATGTTTATCTCACTTTTGTGCATGGAATATAAGTATTTTCATATATCAACTATCACCACAGTAATCACTTCACAAACTTATCATTATCATAAGCTTACCTATGCCTCTAATGAGGTGGATTTTTTTTCTTCAGTGGAAAGCATTCAGTAAGTTCCTTTAAACATCAGTACACAGAACAGAAAATTTAAAAATGACCAGGCTTGCTTTTTTTTCCAATTATACCAGATAGTCTTTTCCTTTCTGGTTATCTTTACTGCCTTTCAAGTTTATTAGAAATGAGATGCTCATTAATTTTATATATTTTTACCAACTAACTGTATTTCTAAACAGAAGAGAACCTCTCTGAAAAATATGAGCATCTTGTTTTCCTTATTGTCCAAATATGTTGTTTCTTCCTGGTGGAAGTATGTGCCTCTTTACTCCTGTCCACCACTTAGATGATCTACACTGTAAATTTAATTTGGATTCTATTCCATTAAAGATGATTTATAACATATTTTGCACACAAAAAAATACTTATGTTTTGAAATATGGAAAAAGAATAAAACTTGTTTTAGAGCTATTTTTGAATCCATGTTTTCATTAATTTACTTTGTTTCTAGTGTTCCTCTGGAGTTAGAATGAAACAACATGAATGAAACCACATATATTGGGGGCAAAAGTCAAGTTAAACCTGAGCTAGAAATCAGCATTTTAAAGCCTCAGGTTAACACAATCTAATGTGATACATAAAATNAATATTTTAAATAATCTGAAAAGATAACCAGCTTAAAGTGAGTGAGAGAATCCATATACTTGCAGTTTAAAATACTCTTAATTTACCTCATATGAGTTTGAGTTCAAGATTTATAAGGAAAGAAACATCAATTGTACTTGAGCTTGGTGTCCCTTTCAACCTATTTTGCGTTAAACAATCAGTAAGTATTCATATGGGATGTACAGTGAAATGATTTCACTTCATTTGATATAAAATTTAAAAAGGTACCCTGATGCAATAGAGATTGATATGGAAGTGTTACAAACAAAGCTAGCACAAGGATTAACCATTTGAAGTAACATTAAGGAAGATACATGCTGCTCTCCTTTCCTTTTATACGCTTGCTGAACTTCTTGTTCTGTTTATTTAAATCCATGTTTTTTGAATCAATGTTTTCATTAATTTACTTTGTTTCTAGTGTTCCTCCGGAGTTAGAATGAAAAAACATGAATGAAACCACATATATTGGGGGCAAAAGTCAAGTTAAACCTGAGCTAGAAATCAGCATTTTAAAGCCTCAGGTTAACACAATCTAATGTGATACATAAATCAGTACTTGGGTTTTTCTTAGGCATTCTGCCCTGTCAACTTCTGACTTTATCATTTAACTTACATAGCCTGATTACAAGCTAAATGCTTTAAAATAAAATCACAAAAAACCCCTAAACCCATATTGGCTTCCAATACATTAGGAATTGACATTATTCCAATAATTTTAGAATATATTTTATGCATACCAATGCATATAGTTACTACACTTCAGCAAAATAATACTAATAAGCATATCTGCATGAATTTTAGAAGTCAGACAAGCAAAGATATATTCCACATAATTCTTTTCAAGAGTCTCATCTTTTGATGATAATCATAAATACAAGAATATTGTTCATCTACATCATCTACAAAAACATGTTCTTGGTTTCATAAATAATGGTTTTCCCAGATACAAAATATAAAATTATGCCTTATTTAAACAAACTCAACCTGCAAAGATTTACAACTTAATATACAGGCTTCTGTCTCTAGAGCCATATCACGGAAAATTAAATCCATCAATCCCGAAAAATGTTTTTCTTTTTTACTTCAAATTCTACCAGAGTCAGGAAAAAAAGTCTCAAGTAATTAGCAGAGTTTTGCATATCTATCACTGTTAATAACCTGAGTTCCAGAGTGCTACAAAAGGAATCAATGAAATGAAAAAACAGTATCAGAGTCACAGGAAAGAACTGCTTCCTTCAGCACCTTCCTGGAGTTTGCTTTTGGAAGACTGAGGCCCTTCTCTCTCCTTTCCCTCCAGCTTTGTGTAGTTCCCTTTCACCAGTTCTTACGCTTGGGAAAAGAGAATCCCTGTTAGCAGGTTTGGAACTCTTCCCTCCCTATATCACTCACAAACCGGACTCATTCTTATCCTCTATTCTACAGGTTTACCAAGCTGCTTCGAAAGCAATATATCCTCTGAAGTGACCCAATCACCTGCATAGCCTAGATTGATCCAGAATTTCAGCTCTCAAAGATGCTCTCTTGGAAGAATACCATGTGTGAAATTTCACCCACGAAGTCAATGTGGCACAGAAGCAGCTGCATGAGGTTTAAAGCATTGGTGTGTCTGGCATGAGAGGAGGCTGAGAGAGTTGGGATGGTTGAACCTGAAGAGAAGGCTCAAAGGGGATGTTATTGATATGCAGAAATGCCAGGTGTGGGGACTGCAGAAGACAGAGCCGAACTCTTCACAGTGACACTCAGTAAAAAGACATGAGAGAATGGGAACGCATTGAAATACAGGACACTCCACTTAAACCATAAAACCCCCTCGTTTTACTGTGAGGTTGGCAAAATACTGGAACAAGTTGCCCAGAGTATCCACCTTTTGAGGTATCAAAAACTCAAGTGGACAGGTCCTGAACAACATGCTTTAGATGACCCTCCTTGAGAGGGGACTAGACTAGATGATCTGCAGGTGTCTTCCTACCTTAACAATTCAGTTACAAACAAAAATATAATTATAAGAGTTCCCATAAGGGAAAAAGAAAAAACAACAAAAAAACCAAATAAACAAACAACAAACCCAACCTGAAAAAAAACCCTACAAAACACCCTGTCTCCCCCCAAAGAAACCCCCACAAGGTCTCCATCCATGAATGCAATCATTTGTAGAGAAGAAAATTTACCTGAAGCCCAGCATACTTCCTAAATCCCAGTATAATTGTTAACAATCATTCAGCATCATGAGACACAGATGAGAGGAAAACACATTTCCATATCTGAAAACAACATTCCCTGCTTTCTAAATGAAGTGCTCATATGAGTCATGGCAATCAATCACACAGGCTCCTGTACTGACTAAAGAACGATCTAGGATCTATATATAGACGTTGTTTTCTCCTCCCTGTGCCCCAAAGCTTGAGGTCTGGTTTCATCATCTTTGCTTTAAAAGTAACTCACCTCACTTAGAGCTATAAAGAATAAATGACATAAATGAAACGCCATGTGTGAGCTGATTATATTAGTTTCATTTTTTCCCTTTTCTATAAAAACATTTGAAGACTTTTGACCTTTTTATCCTCTTTTGATTGATGCAGTAAATTGTACCCTGGTGAGACGAAAAAGAGGAAGCTAGAGCTAAATCACAGACAGCGGCAAACCAAAGGATTGCATACAGCTTGTAGAAAGCACTTTACAGC
The DNA here is from genome assembly GCA_013400335.1 of Eurystomus gularis. Lineage (NCBI taxonomy): Eukaryota > Metazoa > Chordata > Aves > Coraciiformes > Coraciidae > Eurystomus > Eurystomus gularis. Next base: position 45,586 of record VZZY01021244.1, on the reverse strand, counting down.
AAAGCAGATGGTTGTAAAAAACAAGACATTTTTCTGGAGTCTAGCTGACGTGATCTGTACTAATTCACTATTGGAAAGCAACTACCAAAAATATCAGTACAATACAAGCATTTCTAAAACATTACAGCTATTTTTTTTCCACCCATCTCTGTCAGAGGTTTACTGATTTTTTTCCTCAAGAGACACTTATTTCAGTAATCACCATAACTTCTTTCTGTATGTTCCCACTATCTCCGTATATGGAGCTGCAGATTTCAGGAAAAGGAGAGCCTTTTATGATTCATAAAAGTGAAGCAGAACTAGTTAGATTACAACAAGAACGCAGCAAAACCAGGTCTGAAGTTCACTGTATATAACTGAGCTTAACCAAGCCTTATATATTCCTTGGGGAGAAGGAACACGTATATATGAGCAGGGTTTCTCAGAGGAAGTGGAAATGGAAAAAAAAGAGCTTCTTTTATTTTTTTTTTCCACATCACCTTAGCATTCAACCATTATCCAACAATATCTTAATGATACATGGAGAATCAAATCTATTGCATAGCTTTTCTACTGTTCCTGTACTGCCAGTAGGAAAGGATACCTATGTACTATCCATTGCGCTTCCATTTGCTGGTTTTCATAAGGAAAGGGTACGTGCAGTAACATCCTGCTCCCATAGCTGGACTAAAAGGCCATTAGAATAATTACTGATCTTTTCTACTAAACTGAAGCTTGCCTAGCAGTCAAATGCCAACATAATGCAAGTCTCCTCACAGGCATTAAGCACAGAATCTATTTTTCATGCCCAAGTCCCTACCATATTTCCAAAATTTTTAAAACCCATGCTGACTTCCAGACACCTCAATTGATACTACTCAACAACTCAGCACAATCTCGGCTATCTTCCAGAGGACAGACATCAGTAGTCTGGAAAGGCTTTCTGCACTCTAATCCCCTTATCAGTTTAGCACTTACTCTTTCCTCCCCAACCCACCACAGATGTTTAAGTAACTCCTACATGACCCAACATTCGCCTAATTCAATTTTAGAATGACAATATTGCCCCTACAGCATTCTGTTCTACTCACTGAAATAGCCACAGAAGCTGCCATCTGCTGGTGAGATTTCAGTTAATTAAATCAATGTTTCAAGATTTCTGGCCATCTGCTGAGATGATAAAACTTCCTTGATACCGCAGAGAGGAAATATGCCCAGCTGAGCCACATGTACTTACCAGTATGGTGCCTCTTGAGTGAAACCAGCTCTTCACTCTCAGAGCTTTCTTGACAAGCTGCTTGGCAAGGCCTTCCTGAGAGCAAGTTGCTCAGGCTATGGCTACTCAGGCTACCCTGAAGCAGAATTAATGCTATGGCCACCTTGATTTCTTGGTACACCACGACAACTGTATTTAACTTAGAAAGCCTGAAGCTCCAATGGGTGAGTCTCTCTAGGTGGAATGAAGTCTAAATATTAAAGCATAATGTGGACTGTGCACCCACACCTCTCTCATAGAAGCATCGTTTTTGGAGTCCAATAAAAATGCAAAGATGTAGATGGAGTCACCAGAGCTATCATCTGATTTTAATACCTTCTCCTACAGCCTATATACCATGTTATGAGGCTAAGCACTTAAACCACTCAGAGCTTTCTCATTAATTATATTAGATTTCCTTATGTGCTGCAGGGTGGATCATGCTGCCTTCCTACTTGTTGTGAGTCAGAGTCCCCTCCATAAGCAAAATAACAAGTTTAAGAAAGCCAGCTACAAACACTGAGAGAACAAAAGGCTCATGACTGCTTTTTCTTCTCTTTTTATGCTAGCACCATGCTAGTTGGTTTGTACTTTACCAGTTTTGTTTGCCTGCTTATGCACCTACTTTAGCTCTCAGTGAACACACGTTTCACAACTATAAAACATACATGAACTATGTTGCTGTCTACACTTTCACCTCCCTCTGTGTTTTCCTAATCTGTATTTTATGCACCTATGTTCTGTAAACATGGATCCTGTGGCATTTCAATACACTTGTGGATGATCTAGCAGAAAAGGACTGCTGTCATTTCTAACTATTTTAAAAATCTGAAAAGATGTTAGACTGCACAACATAACAAATAACTTCAGACACGTAAGATGAGATGGTTTTGCCACGACAGTCATAAGATTCCTCATTTTTTTTTTAATCTTGTAACTGTTCCAAGGCTGAAAACTGAATTTTTACAATGATATCAATATTTTATAGCCTGTCTGAACTTTTCATTACCCCTAAAATACCCTTCATTAGTGAAGAGCCTACAGGAATTACATAAATGTCTTTTTCAAGTACACGATGTCACTGACAGTCTTCAAAATTACAGTTTCAAAATCACTTAGAAGACCAAAAATCCACTTTTTTGGCATCTGAATAATTAGTCTGGATTTTCAGAGCTCAAATATGTGAAGGTCTAGCAGTCGAAGGAACTAGCACTTGGACTCTAAGGCTGATCCTATCAGTATCTGAGCTTATTTTCTTGCTCCAAAGAAGCACTTACCCATGTTTCATTTCCAGTGTGAAGTTTCAATGGCAGCACTCACATACCCAAAGTTTAGGCAATTTTTTGAAAGGCTGGATGATTAACTTCCCTTGTATCACAAAATACTTCCCAATTACAAACTTCCTCCCAGCACTCTACTGGACAAAATAGGGCTTATCTGAGGGAAAAAAAAAAAAAAAAGAATTCTGAAATTCTCAACAATTGATGAAAATGTGTCTGGTATCCATTCACCCTGAGAAGGGCATCGTGCACGTTTACACAGACAGGGAGGTTCCCACTGCTTCAGAGAAGCTGTGTAAGACTAATGTTAATAATGAAGCTTCAGTACAGTTCAAATCAGACATCTAGGACTTCAACCAGGACATAAGTCCTTAAGCAGGATTTAAGTGATTTTTTTCTCTCACTCTGATTTAAATTAATTCTGTGTCCTCCTAGGAGCCAGCCTCAGTGCTGCAACCCCCTTGTTCATTAACTCCCAGAAGACCAGCCCCACCTTAGGCAGAATAAGGTTCTTTCCTCTCTGTCTCACCACTAACCTGGAATCACGATGAAAAATACTGCACAGAGGTTTTCCATTACTACTCTAAAATTACCACTTGTATATAAAGAAATACTTTGTCATTTACTCCCTTTTTACAAGACCCTGTTTTAGGAATGATATTTGTATTTTAAAATGCTTTCTCAGCGAAAAATGTCTACAATAAATGATTTTATATGCTTCACAGTTCTCTTACAATTTTTTTAAATCAGAAGTCTCAAACTTAGAAGTTTCACCTAGCTATTGGGCTGAGGAACAACCTCTCCAATTTTTCCCCTGGCCAAATTATTAATTTAACCACATTCTTGCCCTAAAAGAACTGTAGAGAGTCATAAAATAAGACAACAGGAAATAGGCTGATTTTATGGATTCTTGAAAGCCTGAATTTATCAATCAGTGTAGCAGAAGAAAAAGAAAAGAATTGCTTCACTGGAGGCAACAGGCAAATGCTGCCACTAGCAAGGACTGAAGTGGTCACAAGAGCCATCATAATCTTTTAGTTTTCTCAGTGGCGGTTTTACCCATTTCAGTGCTTTCCTTCAGCTTTCGGTTTTTGTTTCTAAGTTTTATGACAATGTAAGAGCTCCAATAATTATATCATATGTATGCACTGATAGCCATCAGGATAGCAAGCCAGTTATTCAAATGACACAGAAATTTCTATGTAGAGGATAAGACCGTCACATCAATGTAATTTCCAGATGGATACACAGGCCTCAGAAAGAAATCATGTACCTAACTCTACCTCCATTCACTTAAGAAAATACCTAGTAGATCTACCCTAAATTCTACTGTTAATGAGAGACAGAAAATAAAATGCTGTATTTATGCTGTTCTCTGGGCATTTTAAAATTATCATTTGCTTGCCATTTAAAAAAATAAAAACTTGTGCAGTATGAAAAGAAAGTCAAAGAAAGAAGTTTGGGCAAAATTTAATTTCCCTCTATATTACTGTGTCGTATTTGTTTCTGGCTAGAGGTAATTTAAAATGAAAACTGAATCAAATCAAATTGGCAACAAAATAAGACTGACAGTGACCAGATGAGAACTCCCTTTTTCCAAGAGCTCCCTAGAATTTTTCCACAGGCCCAAGGAAGCTAAGAGTCCTGTGGATTACAGCACAGCTTTCTGTGCTTGCACGTGATGACAGTTATACGACAATTGCACCAAATATAGACAGGATGAACAGTTAAAATTAAATTGGCATTCTTCTGATGGCAAAAGCAGTACCCCTTTCACCAGCAGTTCTAGGTGAAATTTACAATGAGCTGTCGTATATATTCATATATATACACACACACACACACACACACACATACACATACACACACTCCCTATTGACATATCTCACAAACACTGGAAAAGGAAAAAATCATTCGTGTAAATGGCTTGCTAGCCATGAAAGTGGCTGTAAATTATTTAAAAGACTTCTAATATTTTACAGCAAGTGGATAGGTTTATATATGCAACATCCAGAAATAAATACAAGAATGAACTGGGAAATCTTACACTATCATTTTCTTTAATCAAACAAAAATACTTCATCCTCTACTATATTCTTTCTACTTGAAGAAAACACTTCATAGGTAAAAAGCACCCACAATATACTCTGCAAAACAAAATTGTCAACAAACTCCCCTCTCTGAATTGTATTAACTGAACTATAGGATCAAAGAACAAAACGCTTTGATAGAACTGTACTTAATTGATTTGTCTAAGGCTGGTGGTAAGGAGCTACCTATAGTTTACTTATGAGAAAATTAAATTATTACATTTGGTAGAAGTAGTATTCAACTGAATGCGCTTGTAAGCCCTATGACAGAAAGCCGAGACTCAGATATGCTGGCAAGTAATGGGAGTTTGTATCAATCTCAGCCTACCCTAAGGATCACCTCCTGGTCCCTGTTATTTTATTATTTGTTTGATTTTTCAAAAGATTATTTTCTGTCAGCTTCCAGAAACATAAAAAAACCCAGAAGTTTTCATTATGTGAAACTCTTGCCACTACACATAAGACTGATTTCATTTTGGCATCTTTGCAACATGGAATTGATAAAAAGCAACAATTACTTCAGGATTATTATTTAATCCCAAAGAAATGTATGAATGACTTTCTTCTTTACTGACAACAAACAGACCCATAGAAATTTTGAATAGCCAAAATATTCTCATTTAAAATCTAAAATAAACAGGTATTTGGCAATGATACATTACATGTAAATATTTGATAGTTTTCTCATTGTTGCTTTTATCATTTTCTATTGATTATCACTTAATAATAATCACTTAAAAGTATCAATAAAATGCACTGCTGATTTGATGGCGGCTGTTAAACTTTTGTAGTTTTATCACGAAACACTAGCTAAAGCATTCCTTTCACATACAGCACATTCAGGGATATAATGAATGTTAAAAGAAAATACAACAAATATTTCAGCTATAGGTCTCAAACTGAATGTTAGCCCTAACTTCAGGTGCCCATATTTTTCTCATTCTGCACATTTTCATACTCCGTGTTGTAGCCCGGAACTGGATCCATATTCCTAACTATAACAGTATTATCAGCCAATACCGATGTGGTGGATTTTGGTATGTTGAGGTTTAGGTACAATCTACCAGACCTACAAGGGATGCTCTCTGTTAACCCCTCTCCCCCCACAAATAGAGAAAGAGAGAGAGGATAAGGGAGAGAGACTTATGGTTGGCCCCCCTCCCCTCCCAAATGGGAGAGGAAGCGAATGAGAGAGATTTTCTGGATTAGAAAAGAAAACCACAACTGCTTTAATGAAGATAATAATAATAAAATGGACTATATACAAATATATACAAAGCCAGTATTGAACCCAGCCTCCCCCTGATGGCAATTACATCACCATCACCACTGAGGCTGTGGAGCAGGCACCGGGAAAGTCCCAGACTGGGCTCAGCAGCGGATGGGAACCGGGTTCAGGAACACACAAATCTGATCATAGGCAGGGCGAAGAAAGATGAAGGCCGAAGGGAAGGGAAGGGTCCCAAAGGCAGACGGGAATGCCAGCCCCCAAAGGGAAGTGAAGGGCAGTGGAAGGGAAGGGTTGAGACCCTCACGATCCCTCAGCTTTATACTGAATATGACATAAATGGGATGGAATACCTTGCTGGTCAGTTGAGGGTCACCTGTCCTGGCCGCTCCTCCCCGCAGGTGTGGCCTTTCACTTTCTGCACCCCCCAAGGTGGTACACGAGAGTTAGCAGTGACCTTGGTCTGCACACACCAATCCTTGGTAGTAACTCTAAACATCAAGCGTTATCACTGCCAGAAGCAGACGCTGTCTGCAAAACCCCTCTGGTAGCTTCAGAAAGTGCAGTTAGTGAGCAGAGACTCAGCTGAAAAGTAAAATCACTGAACAGAATTGGTTTGGTTCTAACTCAAACCAGGACATATTACTTGGGAAAATCTCTCATCTAAGAAAATACACAAATGGAAAAAAAAGTGTATGGCTACTAAAGCATGTTTATAAAAGAACATCCTGTTGTTTCCAGATAGAAACATTCCTACTCTAGAATAGCCACCTTTTTATCAGTATACAGCAATAAGAAAGTTTGCTACTTTAAAATCTTAATTTAATAGAAGCACTGTTGCATCTTCATGCCACCCACAATTTATTCATTACCTGCTTGTACAGAGGCATTTCATACAACATAAAGGGATCGATGGGATCCCCCTTAGTGGGAAGGCCTAGAAAATTTTATTTCTCTTAGCTTCTGATTACCACTTAGTACCCAAATGGTAATTATGATAAAATTGAAAATGCCTGGGAAGTAATCTATGTGGAAATAGTTAACACTCTTTCTCCAGTTGTGAACCATAGAAGAGTGTATTTTTCCAAACCTCTCACCACAATCAGCATTAAGAGGACAGATTGGGTGAACTGGAAAATATAATTCCCCATGGTCTGAAAGTGCTGTAATCATGCAAAGAATAAATCTTACAGCTAGAGCAATAATATTCTGGAGTGGGAATGAATACTCCATTTTATTGTCCGTGCACTTAATCGGAAAAATAAAAATGTTCTCAGATGAAACGAGTATTTGGACTACTTCTTTGTATTTCAATGATGCTAACAGACTCAGAAGCTACATTTTTTTTGACAGAAGATCATGTATCCTGGCAGGATAATCCCTTTTAATATTACAGATCTATTTAATAAAGGTTATTGTATATCTGGATTTCTGCAACATATTTTATGTAAGAGCACATGACATACTGATTAAAACTTTCATTATGTGGAAGTAACCACTCATATGTTCAGTTAATTAAGAGTTGCCTCCCAGACTTTAGTAAGTAAAATTACTGAGGTCTTCTGCATTGATTGGCTGAATGGCTCTTATTTGTTGAGGTTGTTTGGGAAAAAAGGGGTTACTGAGGTACTTTAAAAAGAAATGCAAATAATACTCAAAATTTTCATGATGAAAGATGAGCATGGCAGAACTAAGTAGGTGCCTTAGAAGGAAAGCGGAGGTAGGTTAATTAAGAAATTACAATAAATTCTAATTCTGATTGAATAATATTTTAATACATTTCAATTCTGAATAAAATACTGATTAATAAATCCTTTTATAGCTCTGAAGGAGAAAAGAATAGTATAAAACCCCCCCCTGCTTTCTACATTAGAACTATTATACTGGAATAAGAAAGAAATCACTTGCCTAAAATAATGTAGAAAATTATGGTAAAACTACAAGGGGAATCAATCTCTTATTTCCTGGAAGTTTCTCTACATTCTGTGTTGCACAAATTCTTCATAAAATTGGTACAAGGTTTACAAGACAGAATAATGATTTTGTTATACAGAAATGTTGAAAATAATCTAGTGCTACACAAAATAAAACAAATCTCACTGCAGTTTAGCTACTGTTGCTTACAGTTACACATTTAAAAGACATTTACTTGATGCATCTTATTTCAGTTCTAGATTACTCTTCTTGCAATTGTTTCCATTCAGGAAACACCGCTGCCAGGAACTTCCAACTCATGCCAGTGAGGATGTTTCAAATCTGTCATCTATTTCACAAAATGCCAATTGGAATAAATACATCAGGTGAGAAAATGAGAAAAATCATACGCATGATACCCTTTCCTAATTAAGTGATTTTTAAAAAGGATAAATGCTCAAGCACCAGCAGGCTTTTTTATGCAGTTGGTGAATTGAAATTTTATTTTAGTCAAACATTTGGTTGCAGTTGCAAGCAGGTTTAAACTCATATCACTTTAGTGTCTAAGTCTGCTTAAAGTTTATTTTGATCTTTTAATGAAAAGCCCTTTCTAATGTAGCTTTTTAAACACACGCATGATTTTAAAAACAAAACTCATGGTTCAAGGATCTCCATGGACAGTAATCTAAAACACTGGAATAATGAAATTAATTTGAAAATGCTCAATTTTAACAGGCATCACTTCATCTTTTCCTGTAATATAGATTAAACTTCACATGAATTCCATACTCCAAAATACTGTATAAGTTAGACACAATAAACCTTCTTTAATTTCAAAACCAGAATGGACTTAGTTGAGGAAGATGAGGGTTAGTATTGTAATAACACCCAACCAATATAAAATGCTGCTTAAAGCTGCTTTTCCCTAATTTACTCTCTAGGAAGAAATACTAACATTATTTATACAATTTTGGAAATGATTCTTTAGGTGCCAAGACTGTATCACCAATGAACTTGGAAAAGTCTTACGGCAGAATGGCAGGACTCTTCAAAACTGGGAAAACATAGTTTGTATGGCTTTGATATTTTTAACATTTTCTCCGTATAATTTGATGGCTACACACAATTTGCCTATTTGTTATTTATTTTCAAACACTATGTAAGACAGAACAGTTTAGATAGATGTGTTTTTATAGCTAAAATAGGAAAAAAAGTCTTAATGTAACAAAATGCCTATGTATAAGTTAAACTTTAAACAATTAAACAGTTATTTTGGGTAACATTAATCTAAATCTTTCATCATACTAAATTTAACAGATCCATGTCTTTACAGTCTATTAGAGAAACTAAAGAAATATGCTATTGGCACAGCACTGAACACAGTGGTATGCAATTGGCAGCTACTACGAATCAGAATTATTCCTTCCTTCCAGGCTTACAGAAGTTCGTGAGAAATAATCAACTTTGTAATTTATCACATTTGAGGACACTACAGAAAATAACAATAAAGGGGTTATAATTAAAGTTTTAGTTGTCAACTCCCCTAGACAAAAATTTACAGGGACAAAAACAGTCACCTCCCACCTCTAGAGCAGCTGATTCCATAAAGGAGTAGATCTTACCCTGAAAAAATGTGAAATATAATACGGAGAAATTTCAAGAGTATGAGTTAAAGAATTAAAGAAGCCTAATACGTTAATAAGAAAAGCCAGTGATCAGAATCCATCATTACTGACCTGTTACGTCAACGAAAGCTGAAAACATACTAAAATATTGTGGAATTGTCCCCAGTCTTCAAAATAAACTGCATTCCTGAGTGAATGCAAATTTAAAGAGAAGACAAATGTATGATTTACCTAAAGATCCATAGGCACATTGATATTTTCTGTACGTTTTTGATAAACTCAGTTCTGTTAAAACACAGAAGGAAAAGGTTGATGCTCACATCTCAACTTTCTGACAGATTAAATCAGCTTTTGCATCAAATGGCAAAAGGAATGGTTCTGTGACATTTTACAAAGTAGGGAATAAAAAGTTGGAATAATCAGCTTCAGTGAGAGTGGTGGAAGTTGGAGAGGGAAGGACAGGTTTGGAAGTAAGTGCACATGAGGAGGCACAAACCTTAGTAGAGAATAGAGACTGGAAATAAGGGTAATGTGTTAATAAAAAGGAGGAAAATTGTGTTTGAATCTCTGTGTCAGGGAAATAAAATGAGTTGGTGGAAAATACATAAGAAGGAGAAATGAAGGAAATAAAATCTGAACTTTAAACGAAAAAAGAGCAAAAAGGAATCCCGTGCAACATGTATGCAGTAACCAATGAGAATGCAATTTTCCAATATCTGAACTGCAGTTAGATAGAACCTTTTCTTTGAGCTGAGAAGTATCAAGGACCACACTCCTTGAAACCAAAAAGAATCATGAAGTCACCTACATCAGTTCCACAACTGTGAACTCTGAACACTGAGGCAGTAAAACTGAAACAAAAACAATCTTTCATGAAATAGCTTATTTTGTGCTCAGAAATACCTATATTTAGAAATCAATGCAAGTACATGAATGTTCCTGAATGTAGATGGGTCCCAGTCTAGCTACCTCCACCAGAACACAAACTGCTTGCGTGCTCAATGCTTCAGCATCAAGTGACTTTATGTTTCTTACTCCCTTCACGTGCAAAATGAGTTGTTTCCAGAGGGTAGGACAACTTATTGCAGGAAAACTTTTTCCTTCCTATACATTCCCTACAACAGAGCTCAAGCAACAGCAGAGCCCTTGCTGTGGCTCGCCTAACTTTGCAGCACAGGAATTTCTGAACCCTTTAGTCTCAACAGACACAAAAAGATGGACACATAAGAGAATATGCTGCTGTCCAGGTTTAAATCCTTTCCTTACATTCCATAAAATGAAGAAGTTATATATACTGGATTAAGTATCCTAATTGCTATTACACTGCTATGACTATGTTGGATTAAAAATGCATTGTAAGGATATAACAAAACAAGGTATTTCCTATATAAACAGATCCATCTTAGATATTTTTCTCATGAAAGCTTGAGAAAGTGATTACATATGATTTGGAAAATTGGATCAACAGCTCCCCAAACCCTTCCTATTTACAATACCTTATGGAGCAATACTACCAATTCTGCTAGGTGCCTTTCTTATTTTTTAGCTCAAACTAACAGCGAGTTCAACATTTTTGACTGTGCTCTATAAACATTTGTAAGTATCTTAATTCCATTGAAAAACTGTATTTGTGCCACATTACAAATTCTTTGATTTTTCTTTCTAAGCTGATACACAAAGGCACATTTTTCATACTATCACTCATTGTCCAAATACATCCAGTATCTTATTATTTTTACATTCTTCCTAATTTTGAATTTTTGAAAGAATATGAATTAGGTTTTTACAAAACAGCTGTTAAAACATTTCAAGAAAACTTTATTGTTGTTGTTATCTACACGAAAATAATAAACATATTAAAAGTATTGAAAAACTGTCATAAAAACAACAATGAGATATGTCTCTTAGCAACAATGCTTTTAGGTTCCAAAACTCAACTTACTCCTTTGGCATGAAAATAAAACCTGGTAGAGGTCAAAATAAGCCTGACTATAAGCGAAAGTGAAAATGAGACACACAAATTCAGCCCAAACACAGAGTGGTAGCACAGCTGTGAACCAGGGCGAGCTCAGGAATCCCAAGGCAAATTTGCCGCCATAAGCACCAAGATCCATTTTCTGTTCGACACTAATTATAGTATCTCAACAACCTTTTTTTCCATTTTATATTCCTGAGGAAAGCTTGGCACTGTTTTGGTACCATGAGAAGCACACACTTCTACCTCCCCCTTGGGGAGTCAGGCTGACAATCACGGGTCATGTGTGGGGACCTGAGACATCTACCTGGTGTCTGCCACAACTGGTTTTATCAGTCAGCTGCATCTTCTCCAGATGCTAAAGAAACAAACACAAAATAATCAGAAAAAGTATTTGGCCAAGTAATCAGTTTTTCAGATAATTTCAGATGGTGGTGGTGACTGGCAAGAGTACAATAGGATGAATTCAGCGTGGACCTGCTCTGTGCAGCACCGTAACTCCATGCTCTGCTCTGGGGAACACAAACAGTGGGGGAACAGGCTTATCAGGGGACAAGATCTCTATGCTTTGAAGCTCTGCTATGGAAAACCTGCTCCTTGGAGGAGCTTCAGTAGAAAAACTATTCTAACAGCATGATTACAGCAGCCCAGAATGTCCTTTAAATTCTACTGATCTTGCTGAAAAAATACTTTACAGAAAAAGTACTGTACTGTTTAAGTCAGGAATGTGTTGTTTGTTTGTGTTTTTTTTTTTTTTAAATAGGACATCATATAAGCAATGCAAGAAATCGACCGATGTAAGAGATATGACAGGACACAAAGAAAGTAAATACGCTCTGGTTTTCCAAGTTATGATGTTCCTGCCTTACCACATCTTTTTTTCCACCTTGACTAAAAAAATCAGCTCTAACTTTTAATTCTGCGATTTACATCAACTGCCATCATTATTGATTTTATTAACCTCCCACTGTATTCCTGCTGACAAAAATCAACGCTCATTTATAGCCATGCTGGTGAATTGCTGCCCCTGTTCAGTCAGATTATTGTATCGGGATGATATAATGCAGCTTAATTTTCTGAAAGTGGAATATTTTATCTTGTTATTTTAAGAACATTCAAAGCTGTCAATCCTATTGGGACAAAAGAAGAAAAGGTTTTCAGTTGAAGATGTGGTGACATTGACAAGAATAATATAAATTTTTAACTCAGATTCCATGCCCGTATCACTCTAACAGGAAAAAGTTAGTTGGGTGAAAACACAGTTGATGAAATCCAACTGTACTCAGAGGAACATGCTGTGAAATACTCAACACTTAGAGCCCCACTTGTCACTGAGAAAAGAAGTCTAGCGGTAACCTTACCCAAATGCGAATATAACCCACAGGGAACAATCATTAATTGAGTGAAAATGCACGTAGCAACGACACACACGTCATATAAACACCACTGCAATATCATACCCTGAACTGCCTTCAGCCATCTCAATGAACAAAAAGTTGAAGCAACCACAGGACAGAAGCATGTGACAGATTGTGAATGAAATCATATAACCCTACATGATTAAGAACCTGAATTATCAGCAATGCCAAACAAAACAGATTTTTTTTTTCTCTGTGAGTGATTTCATTAAGATTTCAGCCTTGACCTCTCTGTTATTGAATGAATAAAGAATGGATCATTTTAAAATAGAAAGACAAAGTGAAGGAAGAAAAAAACAAAATAAATCTTTAATTAGGTAAGTCCTTTTTTGTTGCCTGGTTCAGGCAAAAGCAATAGACCATATGTTTCAAGTGTCTAAATCTGCCTTCAGGTTTCTGATGAATATGTCTCTGTGGGGCTGTTTCTGTCAACGGTAACATTTTTTTTTACAGCTTAGAATTTGCTTGCTGGCAGCCACCTGCTAATAACACAACTACAAATTAGTAGGGTGCTTGGGAGTTTGGACACAGATTAAAAAGTAATTGAGAGGGTGGGCTAAATCACATCTGGAAACCATAATACCCACTTTAAGACACTTCTTTCTTGGTGTGGAAATAATTTCTCTTCAGGACATTCAATTCGTCAAACAGTGACTGAAAACACGAGCTATTTTCAGTTTCATATCTGAATAGTTAGTAAACTCAATTTCCACTTCCCTCTTGACCACTGCTGCACACTATTTGACTCAGGTATACACCGGTCCTATACCCAGTTTTGAGCCAATAACTCAGTGGTGAGAGTTACTATGAATATCAAGTTACAATAAATTCAGTAGATTTCCTCCATGTCACAGCAGTGCCACAGCACATCCAGAAGATGTCTATGACAGGACCCTCACATAACTACGGCTGAGCACAGCATGGGACCTCATCTGTCTCTGTAGATCTGAGATGCACTCCAATTAGGTCTGTCTTTCCTGATTTAAGTCTCTTTTCATGAGCTCCTGCCAGTTACTACACTTCTTTCAAATCTGTTTTGACTAGTTCAACCTTGCACTTGGCCAGGAAACATCACTAACCAAAGGCACCACCACATCACTGTGATTTATTGCTTCTAGTACTCAGTCAGCCAACATCTTCTCTCTAAACTCTCTGCCAGACACACCTCACCCTGTGCATATGCTTATGATTTAACTGACTTCCTTTGAATCTAAACATCATTTTTCACAAGGCAGATATGTTAGTGACTGTAAACAATGAGTGAAAAAGAAGTGAAAAGACCTGTGGACTATTGAAAGACCACTGGAAAGCCTTGAATGTTTTGCTTTAATAGTATTCAAAGGAATATAATGACCTTATAAGTAACTGCAATGGGCACCCTCTACACCATTTATCCTTCTTTCCATCACACATTTCCAAAATGTATTTTAAAGACTTAAGTTTCATACAACTGCTATTAAGCAACCATCATTTGAAAAAAAAGTCATGTGAAGTTCAGCAATTGCTTTAGATTAATGCTTAATTGCTTTAGATTTGCTTTGACTGTATCATATTCTACCTGGGAAGTTTTAGAGGTAGACAGAAACATATCTTCATCTTCACACGACAGTGTTTGTCATTGGCCTTGAATGCTGAAGTTAGTTTCTATTGTAAATTCTTGCACATGAAGGGTTTTGTTGTTTTTTTTTTTGCTAATTATTGCCTCAACTATGATGATAATGAATTCATTAGTAGTACTAAAAAAAATATTTTGGTAACACCATGATTAACATTTAACTCAGCAGATCAATAAACTGTGAAAATTGGTGCTAGAGTTTAAGTGGGGTACTTAACTGAAAAGTAAATTAATATAGAAACTTTCTCACTGCAGGACAACACACAATCGACTGCACTTGGCTGATCATTATTCTTCAAAATCCTGACATTAACTTTATTCCATTTTCCTACACAATTTCCTTTAAATTAATGAATTGAACTTACGAATTCTACAGCAACTTTCACTAAGGATGTCAAAGAGCTGTACAAAGTGAAATCATCAATTAATCAGGGCACCACAGTGAGTTATTTTATGCAAGGACATAGCAAAATACAAGTGCAAATCTGGAATACATATAAAAAAAAGAAATTCAAACAAAAAAGAGAATTTTATTTTGTAATTTGGGTGTAATTGAGCTAGGAGATTGGTGAGGACATAAAAATAGAAGGGTTTGGTTTGGTGGTTTTTTTTTATAATTGCTCCTTTTTTTTCAGCAACAGTACAAAATGAGAGAAAAATAAAGGAAAATAGAGCTCTCTGAAAAGTCATTTCCATTCTTCATGTGATGGTCTTAAAGTAATCAGCAAAATCCATATCTTTAATGAAAAGACTCCTGGGTAGTTTGAACTGTGTGCTGATTTTGGACTCTACTGTTTACTTATTTGTCTTCTCTAAATCTTTTCAAGGACTAGCTATGCCCATAGCTCTGCATAAGACCATTATTAACATATAGTTTAATGTTTTTAAAAAGGTTTTGTTGTTAACCAATGCTCTTGTTTTAGATTAATATGTCATGAGAGAAAAACAGTCTTAGAACAAGTAGTAAAAAACTCCACCCTAAAGCCAAAGCCAGGATATTACTATAAGGAGATAGCAGAAGTCTTCCTTATCAACAGAAATGAATCAAACTTGAAGGAAACCTGTAGCTTCTCATTCACTTCCTCTCTCTGCACATTATTGTCCAGAAGGTTTATGCAGCTGCATAAATGGATTAACATCTGCACCACAAAGACTTCTACATCAAATTATAAGTCAAGACTTTTCTTTTGCTTTTAAGGTAGAGTCTACTGTAGCTCCAGTGTAGCTTGTTTATGCTTGACATTTCCCATGAGAGCTATTAGCATAATATTTATCAAAAGTATTTCAATGTGTGAGGCTCCATTTCAACAAAACCCAGCAAAACAGGTTAACTTAAAGGCTGTGAATTCAAGAGAACTATCTATTTTCTCAAGTGAGTTACTTAGATTAGGTCCTATAATCCAAATCCCAGTCCCTAGCTTCAAAATATACTCAAAACTCAACTAGACTTTCCTTTATCTCCACGTGTCATGCCTATCTACACACAGATGCCTTTCCAGCTTTTCTTTATGTTGGCTGAAAGCAAACAATCAAAAACATTCCATAAAAAAAGGACTACACAATATTGCCCAAAATTCTGGACAAGAGAGGATGAAGTGCATATCTCACCACAGAAACCTTGTTTCATGCAACATTGTTCATTTTAAAAAATATGTTTACAATTCATAAGGCTTTAATTATCTACTCCCTAAATCAAAACTATTTAGAACCACATAAATTGTTCCAGTAAGTCTGTCTGTCAGAAGACGATCACACGGAGTCACCATTACTATTCTTGTTTTTCTAAACACACACAAGTTATATCCAAAACATATTTATGTTCTGCTGACCAAGAAAATTGTTTATGGAAAGCCATGCAAAAAGTGGGGTCTCCCACACTTCAGCATCACTCTAAACAAGTAAACATGTTATTTAGAAAGACTTGCAGGCTGACTCTACGTGCTTGCCAAAAAGCCTGCAATAAGAGATAAAATGCTTCATAACAATAAAGTGAGTTTATAGTCCTCTCTCATTTAGCACCATTTCTGCTCTGTGCTGCAAGCCGGAGATGTGGGGAAAGAGGGACGCTGGACCCGTCACAGTGATCTACTGTCAGATATGATAATATCTGGTAAAAAAAACGAGAAGAAAATGTTGGTTGTGGTTGTATTCAACAAACTGTGAAACTGCAGAAATAATTTATTTCTGTTGCACAACTACTACCCACACATTCCTTTCCAGCTACAAATTTTGGCTGCCACAGAAGCCCTGTCTCACCCAGTGCTCTGAAACTCAACAGTGGCACCTAGTGGCTGCTCTTCATCACATCTCACAACCTACAATATACTAGGGAGTTTTGTGGACCACTGAAAACCAGTTTTCATTTTTTGCAACTGTCTAAAAAATGTACTAATTATTCGTATTAAAAAGGCTCTGCTATCTTTGCCTCGCTTTGTAAAGTTAATTTTCTCATTTCAATTTTCAATCTGTTTCAGATTCTATTCTGCTTTTTTTTTTGTTCGGTGTTTTTTGGGGGGGGATTTTATTTTTGTTTTGTCCATTTGTTGTTTTTTTTTTTAGTAAAACATCTCCTTTCTGATCAGCTGAACATTTTTCTAACAGCCCTGAACAATGACAGCAGTAGCTCCTGATTAAGCCTTTCCCCAGTTTAAGAGTCTTTCAGATTGGTGTTTTGAGTAGAGAAGTTTAAACAAAGCCCTAAAAGCAAATTCTCTTTTTTTATTTTTAATTAAATATTAATGTAAAAGTTAGAAACGCAGAGATTGAATGATTAGCTAAAGAAAAAAAAAAAATTAGAGAGCTGCTAAGAACTTTAATAACTTTTAAATAACGTGCTAGGTCTTTTCTAGAATCCAAAGTTGAACTCCTGTCCCAAGGAGTTCACAGATGAGGCAACAAAAGTATGGATGCTAAAAAGATACAACAAAAATATATAAACCTGCACAAAGATCTGTCACCAGCTTGAGCATATTACATTGCTTTATACAGGCATTTGTTCTAGGGTTTAAAATCTTACCATCTTCGAGGCAAATGAAGCTTTAAGCTCAGAACCAAACATGCCAGATGACAACTGTGCACCCATGTTTAACACATAAAGAAAAATATATTGCTATTGTTTCCAAAAAACTCTTGCACTGAAGAGATGATATAGTAAAATACCTCCTCCTCATCAATATAGTAACAGAGCACTGGGGAAGGGCCATGGAAGGCTGCTGAGGAGCTACACTGACAGGTGCCTATGTGTGAGAGAGTACTCTTTCTTCCCAAAATTTTACAGAACATAATCAGCTGCCTACATTTTCACCTGTATGTAGTAGTACAGTTCACTGAGTAACAGAAATTACCTGCTTGCAAAAAGTAGACAATTCACCTGGCTGTTCTTCAGGCCAAGTGGCCAAAGCCTGTTCCCCTTGAAAGCTGTACTTCACCAGTACTCACATGTGAAAATACAAAATTACAATGGTTTCCATGGACACTGGTTGAAATTAGTGCATTGGGGACAGCTTCAGTTCTTTACCGGTGAAGATGGCAATTTTTACTGAGCTTTCTCAGACTCATTTCAAGTATTGGTTGAGGTAAGCACCACTTGATCTGTGCAAAGAATTAATACTCTACCGTTGCTTAAATAAAAATATTTTTTTTCCTCATTAAAGGTGCTTCTAAACATAAATTAAAAATAACTCAAACAATATGAAACTGAATGATGTCTCATGCAAAGACATCTCCAGGCTCTCCATATTACCACCTCATTAGATAAAAGCCAGAGTGAATAGACAAACCTCACATCATGTCCTTAAGATCACTAAAATATAGCATAAACAGAGGAAAGAATTCCAGAGCTGATTGCTCTCCATTGAGAAAATTCTGCTTTTAGTCTTCACTTGTTGTAATGTACAGGATGTTATCGAATGCAACTCATTTACTTCCAATATCCCAAATACTGCAAAAACCAGCCTTTCCAGGTTTTGAATTGTACCCAGAAGCAATTAAAAAAGTGGCACAGGCTCTAGTGAGCACAGGGGAAGAACAGGGTCTACCATTAGCACTGCCAGCACAGTGAGTACATCCTCAAGTCATGGAACATGACTGCACACCAAGTCCTTTCTCTGCAACATGGCATCTGCTCAAGCGTTCCCCACAAGCACAGCCACTAAGCAGCAGGTAAGTGTTCTGAGAACATACAGTTGTCTTCAAAGCATATATAAGGATGCTGTAACAACTTATGACATAGAACCTGTGGAACTGGGACCTAGAATTACAGACATTCTGGTATAACTTTGAATAATGTTACTTGCCAGCCAGCCTGCAAAATCAGTGCTCTTCTGATGTGGACAGCTGAGCAAAAATGATATTATTCCAAGAAGTCCTCAATACCTTGGTTTTAGAATTCAAAAAACAACAAAACAACAAATGATCCCAGGCTCCAAGCAAAAAATACTTAAATTTCTATTGAGAAGCTTAAATCAGAGTTATGATCTTAAATGCTTTACTTAATCTGAACCCTAGCATATAATCCTGGTACAGCTTTTACCTATGATCTGAGAACATGCTTCTAAGAGAAGGCAACTTCATCTCCACGTTTGACAGTGGTCCCTTTCTATGTCAGATCCTACTGATTCAAAATTCCTATTTGCAGGTATTAATATCAGGAAAGGTGAAGTAGTGAGTTGTCTCCTTCCTCATTTCCAACACTCCACCTTCCCTTAGCTGAGAACTAAGGCTTTCTTCATCTCCAAAAACACATTCTTTCAAAAGGGTTTGTAAGCCTTCTTTGTCAATAGATGCCATCCTTCCAAAAGCTAGGATCTAAACTGGAACATACAAACTCGTATTCGTATTCAGAAAGGAAAAATAATTTGCTTTCTGACGTAGTGAAAGCTACAATGTTTTCTACACTTGGCACTGCTGATTCAAACAGTTCTTGTACTTTTGTATCAGTTCTCCAAACTGCAGCTCCTTGTGCTGGCAGTGGAACACTACAACTCCCTGAAGGTCCACCACATACCAGCAAACTGTGCCCTAGGCACAGGGCTTGGTTTCCATTGGAGTGACAGGGCTTGGCTGCTGAGAGAGAGTCACTTATCCCAAGGTTTTGAAAATTAGAAAAGTAAATAATCTCCAGTGTTTCTTTACTGGTCACAGTACCTCGGAGGAGTAAGTAAAACCTAGTGATGGAGACATAGGCAGCTTAACCCACTATCCCTCCTGCCCTCAAGCGACCCAGCAGCTGTTACCCAGATGTAGTTGTTTTGGAAAATGCTATGTTTTGAAAATGCTATATTCATAGCAGTTCTTTCCTATGATTATAATGAAAAACTGTATCTTGCATCTATTACCAGATATTTTTCCTTCAACAAACTACATAACAATCACCTTTTCCAGCATGCAAATGACACTTTACAAACATCTCTCTAAAGTAAGCTTCCAGACTAGACTGTTAAGCTAAAGGAATTTGACACACAATTCCCATTGACAGTCAGTGGATTTTTCTGAAAAGTCTAGTCCTAAACTAGCAGGATCCCATAAATACAATTGCATTTATAAAGATGCACACAGATCCAGCATTTTCTTAAATAGTAAGCATTGACATGACAAACTCACTCAAACAATCAAACTTATTTTACCTCTTGCTTTGCACCAAAGCATATATAAAGAAATCCTCCATCTGCTACTGCAGGAGTGACCTCTCTCCCCCAAATATCTTATATGTCCATAGCCAACTAGGCCTAAATAACAATTCATTGCTATTGATTAACTGTACAAATGGCTGCTTTTGTATCTGCAAGTGTTTATTTCAGAACAAGATGCTGCGCAATTATTCAAAATATATTAAAAAGTCCAGCATGCATTGATAGGATTCCCAAAGGCATCTCATTGCAAGTGGAATATACCTTCTGTTACAGTACTCCCTTTTCCAATTAAGGATCAAATGCAAAATTCAGTAGGCTTCGAAGAAGTTAGAGAGTACAAATGAAAGAGCTGTTTTCTATTATGCTGATCAGTAAGATAGGTATGGCTTAATCTGCTTGTTAGAAGAGAAATACCTTGCCAAAATTAACAGATCTAATACCTTAATCTCTTGTACCACACGCGTTAGCCTATTAAGGAGGAAATTATGGAGAAATCCAGACAGAGAACCACACACAATGTGCTTAGTAAAGCCATGCGGTGCCTTCCAGTATCTGCAATTAAATATGAATTAGAGACCTCAAACACCAACAGCTTGCTCAGTTATAGCCTCATTTCCTTTCCTTTCTGGTTTCATTGCATCTCAGAATGACTTGAGCTCTTGAAAATATGATCCAGCCCATTGTTTCTTAAGCACAGTGTGCATTTGTAGTTGCAACTGGTTCAGTTCTTCTGGATGAAAAGAGTCAGATGAAAATACCATCAAGTAGGGTGAGAGGAAATTAACACTAAAACCCTAAAAACTCACGATGCTCACACAGGCTTCCGTATCGCTTCAGAAAGTTGCATCCAAACCATAATAAATATGTGGGGTTTTTTTCATGGTGGTTGTAAGTTTTATTACTGAAAAAAGGCATGGAGAAGAATATACAATGTTGTGACAATTGCATGGATCTACTCATCTGGATTCCTAGCTGCTATTTTTTCCTGCACTGTATCCATCACTGGATGGCTGAGGACAGTGCCTGCAGCCTCAGTGAAAGGCTAGACAAGCTGCACTAAGCTCTGATTAGCTCCTCCAGTTCATGTTCTGTTAGCAAAACCGCTATGCAAAAAAAAAAAAGCTTCACATAGTAAGACCTCAGTCTTCAGAAATGTCAGCATGGCACTTTCATAAGTACCAAATTCATTTGCAAAAGTGAAAGTCTTAAAGGCTCCAATGCTGTAACTTCATCTGTTGAAGCTGTTGATTCAATATGATGGAAATGTTTCATACATTTGTATTCATATCATATTCATAATGGTTCCAAAGGAGCTATTTAATGTCAATTAAATGCTATTATAGTGTCAAAGGGAGTTCATTTTCAATATATTTTGTTCTTCCCTAATACTTTGTTGCAGTACTAATACACTTTTATTTAAATAACAGTACAGCAAAGTTAACTGACTACAAATGAACTGAAATAATGAACAATTTCCTTTTGTTCCCAAAGCAAATTATATTGGCACTTGCCTGTCTGCCTGTCCACTCTAAAATATGGTGTCTTCTTTGTCCTCCAACACTGAAAAAACCAAGAGGAGCAGCTGCATAAAAAGTGTAATAATATATGAAATACTGTCTGAGCAGGTCCTCTTCCTCCTGGATAGATTTCTAACAATGCTTTGCCTCTTTTCTGGCTTGTTTCTACACTTAGCTACTGAAGATAAACTAACTCCTTTTTGTCTTTTCTTTATCAATGCTTCATTCTCCCACCCTTCAGCTGGTTTGATGCTCTCTCTCACTGTAACCATTTTTCCGATATCTTTCTAGCAGTTCCTTGATTTCTGCTTTAATTAATATGCCACAACAGCTTTTTTCCCCATTAATTGGCAGATTACTGTTCTACCTGGCACTCGAACCCTGTTTTTGAGCTAATTCTGATGTAATACCTGTTTTGTCCACTCCACACAATCAGGCTATCACACAGATCTGTGTCCTGTATAGACTTATTTAGCTAATTTTATTTAACTAAATCTGTGTATTTTGTCAACTTTTTCTTACCAGTGTGCACTGCTATAGACAAGTACTTGTTAACCAGTCCCTATTGTGATGGGAGTTTCTTCTACTATTATTTGTAACTGCTTTCAGATTTGTCTTGCTATTTGTCTCACTATTCTATTCCATATGAACTGGCACAGAAATGACTGACGCCATGGTGCAACAAATCAGATTGAAAATTATGAAGTTCTTTCCAGGTTGAATCTGGTCTGATAAACGAAGGTTAAATTGATGGGAGTGAGAACACAAGACAGTGAATGTTTCTCTTCTCCTTCAAGCCCTAGAAAGGACTAGTTAAGTGTAAATTTCACAATTTGCAGTCCACTGTCACAAGACATGTTTCAAGTAACATTTTTTTGTCTCTAATGATGTCCTCCTGTCTAATTTCATGTTTATATCCACCTGCTTAACACAGAAAAGCACTGGTTAAGAAGGCAATAGGGGAGCAGTTACTGAGAAAGGCTAAAAATGGTCAGTTTTGCAGAGGAGTACCTCACTCCTGCAGCACAATACAGTTCAGCACTATCTTGGTTTTTCAATAGAAATCACTCTGCTTAGCAGGAGACAAACCTGAGAACTAGTTCTCACCCTGACATATCGGAATACATTTAAACCTCAGGTCAACTGGCCCCAAAGCTTGTGATTGCTTCTCGCTGCTGTGGCTTAAACACAGCTACTGTTAGCCCTTTTTGCCTCAAGAAAGTCACATATTTGAGGCTTCACAATCTGTGTGCTATAAAGAATTAACGATGGGGTCTATTCTTAATTTACAAGCAATGATACAAAGTCCAATTTTGTAAGGCTGGCACTTACACAGAGCAACCACCTTGTTCACAGTTTCACATCTTTTTCCAGACAACATTTTGTCCCAAAGCAGCTCATATTCCCAAGAATTTCCTGGAAGAAGAATTTTGCATGAGAGTTAGCGAAGGCTCCATTGTGTTTGGCTAGCTTTGCAATCCAGAGATGTCTATACTTCCAGTCTCTAACTGGACTTCCAAGACTTTTCTTGTCTCTGCTCCTTACCAGCTTTTCTTTTAGTCTAGTACCTTGACTTCTCCTCTTTCACTTAGTTAATGATGTTTTATATTGACAAAGGTATAAATGGTAACTATGTTGCTCAGTATCTTCAACACAACCTGTGTTTGCCTGAAAATACTTCTACTTATAGAACCTTCAAATATAATAATATATAATTTCCTGAGATGACCCATTAAACTGTAGCATGAATACATTTATAAAATTATTCAGTTACAGTAAAACAAAGGCACATTCAATTGAGAAAACAATGAAGTGAACTGACAATGATAGGGTTGTGTAAAACCAACTGGATACAAAATTGTAACCAAAAGGAAGTAAATTGGGATGTCACTCTTAAATATTTCTGCAAGCAGAAATGCCAAAGTAATTTTGTCTGTGGGGTTACAAATAGAAGGTGCCATTTTCCAGAAATGATGAATGATGGACAGATACAGAAAGACTGCTCAGGCTAAAGGATATAGCTCAAAAATGTTCAAAATTGGGAATATGCAGGACTTACACTAAATATTTCAACCAGAGTTTCACTAATTCAACAAATGCCAATATGCCTTACTCTTTTTTTTCTGCTCTCAAGGAGGCAAGGATATTCCAGGGTAATCTACAAGACCGCTTGTCTGACCAATTATTCATAGGCACGATGCTAAGTCTCACAAACGTGCACATGGTAACTTTGGTTCCATTTCTCAGAAGAGGCTTACTCTAACATTCACAGCATGCAGACTTGAGTGATTTGAAAGCCTCAGTCACAATACTTGTAAAACTCATAACAAATATTTTAAATAACAAGAATTGCAATCTTCCTGTCTTATTCTTCCTCTTGTCTTTCAGAGTCCTTGCGTAAACTTTTCTAAAACCCCCCAAAACAGAAGGATTGAAAGTTAGTCAACCTTGACAAATGCAGAATTTTGAGAACTTTCACAAATACTCTTCAAAAAGTGTTTATGTTACCAAGTCTTTGAATACGTACTTTGAACTTCTCTTTCTAGTTTTATTATGGATTCCAAAAGCTCTTATTTCAGACATGAGCTATAGCATACTACAAAGATGGCTACAGTAACCTTACCAAGATACTTTTTTTTCCCCAAAATGGAAAAAAAAAACCAAGCCACCAAAACTCTTTCTGGAGCTAAAGAAAGTTCTCCTAACAAGTCAGGTGCATTTCTCTATAAAGATGTAATGAACACAGTAAAGCCAAGTCACAGTAAAGAGGGATTTCTCATCAGCTCCACCTTTAAAAGTAGCATTTTCTGGGGGTTTTTCTAGCTTGCTGTCAGACACTAGACAACCAAACCCTCCTAATGCTTCCCTATCCTTCCCATGTCAGTGGCAAAAATGTTTTATTAATATAAAAATGAAACTAGGCAGCGCGCTCTAATGCAAGTTGCCTTTGCTCAGCTCTGTCAAGAGAACAGAAGAGTAGAATGATCTTCTGTACAGTCAGAAAACAGATGAAATAACTACAAAAAACCTCCCTAAAACAGCTCAAAGGATCTTGCTGAATAAAGATAGCATTCATGCTGCTTCCCTGACATTTTATGAAAAGATGGCCTCTCTGAAGATTTCAGATCTTTCTTATGAACAGACACAATTATTCCAACCAGAACTCAAAAAGTTACAATTGCAAAAAGGGATAAAGACAAAGGATTCTAACTAATTGAGCCTGTATTTAATGCCTTAAAATACTAATCTAGCAAAAATCATTATTGCTGTCTGAGTTTTCACTAGGAAACAAGTAGCACATTTTACAGAGTAAGTATCCACAGTCACAATACCGAACCATGCAAATAAATGCTTTTCTTTCAGTAAATCCACTGTATGTGTTAAATTAATTGTGTTACCTTATGACAGAAACTCTATAACATTTGCTTATTTTCCCATATGCTGAAGGGCCATTCAGAACATGCTCTCACCTTTCCTGCTGCTTATCTTTTTGTAAACAGCAATAATCATACATCTGTGCTTTTAAAACATAAGCTTATAAAGAGTCCCTTTAAGGCTCTGCTTATATCAAAGCATACTAGCTAAGTCCTATCGAACTGTATAATAAACTGTTGGGATTTGGTACTACAGAACACAGTGCTACTATCATGAAAGTTGATTCCACTATTTTTTTTAAGACCCTTCTCTGAACATATTCAGCATGTCACAGTAAAACACCACCCGAGTGTCCTTCCATTCTACCCTCTGTAGCTACAACACCAATACCTTGCATGCTTTTATGCATTTTTGTGATATATATACATCAGTTATATCTCTTTCCTACACCTGGGATAAGTAAACGGGGCTTTGTTTGGGGGTTGGTTTTTTTTTGACATATGTTTACCACTGTGTACCTCTCCTAAGCCTGATATAGGTAATGGAGATGGGTTTAACACTACAGTAATAAATGTCAAAGAAATTTGCTCTTTATAGATATAAGCAACTCTCTTCAGAAATACTTTCCAGCTATCTGGAGAAACACACAGTTCATAATCTCTGTTGCTCAATTTATCATCGCCTATTAATGTTAAGCACAGAAAAAGCCTATGTATTAAACTTGGGTTTCTGATACAGGGAACACATTATTTTCATTTTAAATTATTACTGAATATCTGCTGCAATGTTAATATTTTGTTGTTATACATGGAGATCTGCAAATACCTCAGGTCAGCATGACTCAGAAGTCTAGAAGGAAAGTGAAAAATAAATACGCCAAGAATCATAGCAAGGGTTTCAGCATCTGTTGATCCACTTGGTTTCCCATGGCAATCTTTCATTACATGACTGTAAATTACTCATGAATATTCTTTCTTCCTAATTATGGACTTCAATTTTATGAAAGCCTCTGTAATTTATAACAAACAGGTTACCCTTTAGATTCAATGCAAAACGAATCACCCTTGGAGAATGAATCTCCTGTAGCTCAGATCTGGTTTAGCCATATAATTTGAGAGTAATATTAATTCA
This sequence comes from Eurystomus gularis, assembly GCA_013400335.1. Classification (NCBI taxonomy): domain Eukaryota; kingdom Metazoa; phylum Chordata; class Aves; order Coraciiformes; family Coraciidae; genus Eurystomus; species Eurystomus gularis. The sequence continues at coordinate 19,554 of VZZY01021244.1, read as the reverse complement.
GGAATATTTCCAGTTTTATTCTTGTGAAAGGCAGTACCAAGGAAAAATCCAAAGAGACTGACAAGCAGTACATACAATGCACAAGCAAATATAATACTGAAGAAAACAACAACTCCTCAGTAGAGTAGTGGAACACATTGTCACAGCATCCAGACAGAGAACTCAAAAGTAAGAAGGTATGGGTCATGGAAACATCTACCATGTTTTGGTAAGAAGTAAAAATTTTTATGTTACAATGGCTTTGAGCCAGCCAATAACAAATAGAATGACATTTACAAAAAAAAAAAAAGTTATACTGGAAGATTAATCCTTAACTATTCTTTAGAGGACAAGCTCGACTACTTTCTTTTAAAGCATCTGCCACATTTCAATGTCAAAGAAAGAACTACTGGGCTAGACCTGGTACATAAGAACACTCAAAACTCTTATAAAAATCTCACTTCCTTTCATTACTACATTGAATGTAGGAGAAAAGTAAAAACAATGTTACCTGCAGTATATCTTTGCTACTTATTATCCAATGAGTATTTTTTGCATCTTTTTAGAACTTGAGACTGCTGGTCCAGCTCCTTTGGAAATACAAAGGAGAAGGCAGGGCTGTTTGTGCATGTGAAAATACGTTTATCAATAGGATTATTATAGCGTCTCTGGAGCATTAACATTTTTTCCCTGAATTTATACTTTGCCCATAAAAATAAGGCTTTGATATAAGATTTGACTCCCTAAGGCCATCTCAGTATTAAATAAGAAAACTAAGTTCACATTTGTACCATACACTATATATAACTGCATGACTGAAACTTACAGTAATTCCTCCCTGGAGTTTCTGCTTTAGTATTTTTCTACTCTCTTGAGTATCAACAACTCTGAATCAGTTTGCATTATGAGGCAGTAGATGAGTCAGGTGCTTAAGAACAAACAAGAGCTCTAGTCCAAGCTATGCATTAAAAGTCTGAAGAAATGAGAGAGAGCAGGTTTCTCCACCTGCATGAGGTTCTAGCTGAATTCAGTTTGCAGGACTGAGCCCAGCTATGAAACACAGCCCTGTACAGAACACAGGCAATATGCACGGGTTTAAGTTTTCATTCTTTAAAAAGTTACTGTCTGGATGCCTGAACCACTGGCATTCTTTCGAAAACCCAAACAGGCACCTATCTGCAAAGACTACAGGCTCTCCAAAGCCTGCAAGTCATTTTTTCATACTTCATCTTCACTAGTAAGATTTGAGCAACTTTACTGATGCAGCCACACAGAGATTTCATGAGGATAAACAGAGTAGAGACTGATGAATATGATGGTGAGACTATGATGACTAGGTAACTAAATTTGTGGTTTTCATATGGACAGATTCTGTCTTCAGGGCGCTGCCTAAATTCAGGGAAAACAATGTTACTAAAAATGTGGAGCTTGCAGCTCTTCTATGCCTTTCCTAACTGGGCTTCAAGTGGTGTACTGGTTCCTCAAGCCTTTTTGCCCTGAATCAGTGAGGAAGCATTTCCAGGGCACTAAAAACCTATCAAAGTGTTGACATAAGCTGAGTGCTCCACACTGACACTTAGGGGATTGGAAAGTTATCAGGCTAAAGCTCTTCTGTGTCTAGAGAGACTTAATTTCAGCAGCATGGTTGTATCATGTGTTCACTGCACTAGTCCTAGAGAGTTCTTCCAGATGCATTCCTAAAACTGCTAGTGCATTTAAGACTAGAGGAAAGTAGCTCTGCCAGCAAAACTAATGAATAATATATTAATCAATTAGAACTTTATGGGATAGGTAATTATCCAGACCTTTAAGAAGGTGCTAGAATATCTAACACCACTTTCCAATCACTGGTACCTGGAGTCACAGATTTCCAAATCCTGATACAGCTACTACAGTGTACCAAATTTTAAAGGGCTCTTAATTATGAATCACAAATAGTCTAAAAATGACACAAGCAGGAAAGCTTTTTTATTTCCCTCTTTTTATGGGCACACTACACTTTGTCTACAAACATGATAAATTAACCTAACCAGAACTCAAATATAATAGAATTTCATAATCTTCCTCTAGTAATAAGCAGTAATCATCAGCTACAATTATGTATAGCTAGAATTATTAAATACAAATGTGCAAAATTGATGTTTAATTTTGTGTGTTTTTTTTTGTAAAACATGAAGAAAGACTAACATTTTAGAGATCTCATACTAAAGATACATAGCAGAAATGCTCTTTAACTGTCTTAAACTCTTTTCTGCAGAAGAAAATCCGAGTCTTAAGTTCTGGTCTTTTTTTTCTTTTACACTTATTTGGATTTAAGTAGCAGTGTGATGCTTCTTTTCCACCTACCTGTTATCTTTGATGTTGATTTTTAAATGCGTTAACCTGATTAGTCAAAGTAAATAGTAGCTTGAATTGTAATTTAAACACAGTGTAACATAATTTGGAGAATAGAGAGTTTATTTTAAATGACAGTGCATAGAGTGTATGTCTCATACACGTACTAAAACAAGCATAGCATTTTAAATTCTAAGGCTAGTTCTATGTATTAATTTAGACCTAGTCAGAATTAACTAGGGAAGTAATATTTTCCAAAAATATATTTTAAGAAGTAACATCTAATAGGTATTTATAAAATGTATTACAAATTTAAAGATGATTGTGGGCAGGCTATTCTGATTTGGAGGGGAATTCTGTCACAGACAAAACAATTTATGCCAATATTGTGCAACATTTGCAAGACATCTTTTGCATTATCCTTAGCTGGAGCCACCATGTGCAACCCTGTGGTCCCTGGGATCTTTTTGCAAATCTGAGGGCAAAGTCAGATGGTGACACACAAGTGATTGCCTCAAACATTTAGAAAATGTTGCACTGCAGTCATTTTAGGTTTTTGGACATAAGGAAGTTGTGATATAAGAAAAATTTATGCTAATAGCAGTTTTAAGTGAGAAAGTTGTTTTCTGTACAAAATCTAGGCAAACTCTTGCTGTGAAGCGTTTGATTTTCAGCAACACTGGTCTTTGTGGGTCCCACTCTACCTATTGTTTGAAATCTCTTCATCCACTGCACATACTCTGTGCTAGCATTCTCCACTAGTACGAAGGGTTTATTTTTAAAGCACTCCTGCTAGCTAGGTACATTAGATGCATCTAAATAAGATATTAGGAGCATTTGCAAAATCTGCTTTGGCAGCCTTGTGAACTCTGGAAGTAGAATCAGAAGAACCCGGGACTCGGCTGGTTCCTCAGCTAAGATTCAAGGGAAAAGGAGCATTCACTCAGGAGAAGTAAGCTCCACTCCTGGATCCCAGTATGTGGCCCCTCCATTTCCGTAATACTGAGCTTCAGCTTCCTTTTCACCCTGCACTGTTTAGACTGGGATCTCCTGCTGTGAAGTTATGTATGACATCTAAAGAAGAATGGTGCAAAATAATTTCATGAACAGGTTTACGACTGTTGCAATTGAAAACAATGGATTTTATCAGGTTTAAGGCAACAGTCACAAAAAGTTCCCAGAATCACGTCACCTGAATATTCAGTGAAACTGATTTCCTTTCTGCTTATTCAGTGCCAGCTTATTTGGTGACAGAATTGACTCCCTATTACTTTAAAAATGTGATAGACCTTTACACTAAAATCTAACGGCGTAGAAATCTGATCACAGACTTGGAGTTCAGGACTTTCGTTTGATAGTCGAGGCCAAATCTCACCCCATTTCTTCAGCATTTCATTTCCTTCATAGTACAGGCAATATTCTTCATTACTTAAAGCTTTCCTAATACAAAGCATGACACCTTTTCTCTCTGGAAAACAAATGAACGAACTAATACTCATAGCATGCAATGATCAGAACCAGACTTCACAGTAGAAGAGTCAGTCTAACTCTAGTTTTCCTGCTACTTTACATTATTTTTAAGGCCTCTTTAAAGGCACAAAGAACAGGACCTTGCACTGCAAATTATCTCTCCTTGGATCTGGACACTGGCCTAAATACAAGAGAAATTGTCCTACAAAATTTATCTGTTTCAAAGATAAATTTAAAAACAAACTCTGAAAAAAAAAACAACAACCCAAACCCATTGCTCTTTGCACAATAATTTACAGAGAAAAATTTAACAGGCTGCATAACTGACATAAACCTATCAAGTTACTCCATACACAGGAGATCCTCCCCATTCCAAACAATACAATGCCTAAATATATTTCACTTTCGTAATAGTCATTGACTGTTATTGTAAGCAGTTTTATTTGAACCTTCAGAAATTTGCACTAAGATTCCCCCAGCAGACCTGTACACCACCTGCCTTCCAAAATAAATAAGTGTCTGGTGTATCTGATGTTTTGTACATCAGTGGAAACATATGGTTTTTAAGAAAGATTTAATTTTGTTTAAAAATTCAGCAATTAGTCTCTGAGTCTTTCATACAACTATAATATACTTAACTACATTTCATGCAATCATAAAAAACCCCAAAAAATAAATGCATAGCTAAGAGTTTTGAGATTTATATTTCAATCCCGTAAGAGCTCAGAAGTGATACCATTTCATTCAAATATATATGTTACGTTACTCATTACATGGTCACTGCAGTAGATTTAAGCAAACAGTCATGCTTTTAATAGCCAAGGGAAGTATGAAAGACAAGGAATTGCAAAGATCAAAGGACAGGACTTGAACCAAGATGCAATAGAACAAGATACTTCTGACAAAAAGCAGGGAAAAGGTTTTGTATAAAATCTACATTCTGTAGAGAGATCCTACATTAGAGGAGATGCTTATCATCATCTTTATTAAAAGAGGTAAGAATACTCATCAGGATTCTTCTGTCAAATGGGTCTTCAAGTGGTTGATTTCCTCCTAAAATACCAATTATAAAAAGAGGGTGCCATTCTTTTCCAATGTAAGATTGTTGAACTCTTCAATATGGATACTTCAAGATCTTTGATTAGATCTAGTTTTGAGAGGTAACTGCATGAGAAGGATCAAGTGTCAGATGCAAGATATTTTAAAAATCATAAAATAAGAAATAGCTCAGAAACAACAGACGAATTAACTACATTAATAAAACTGCTACAAACTCAACAGTCTTTAGTAGGATGGTAGAGACAATTGCAGTTACTTGATAACACCCGTTAAAATATTCATATTCTATTAATTAAAAATATTTCCCAATAAAATTTTCAAGGGCATGTATGTAAGAATGTGAGCCTGAGGTCCTTAGACAATGCTGTATGGGATCAAATAAAGAAATAAAAACTTTATGTTACTTGTTAGTGAGCCCAGAAGGTCACATCTGTGAGCTGTCTCACAAAGGCTTCCCTTTAGTCATCACAGAAAAGCTCTCAGAATAAGCAAGTCTCCTCTGACAGTGATGCTACTGGAAAATACACTGAAATCCATATGAAAATAAGGCCCACAGGAAATTAGTGAGGCTTCAGAAACTGTTCTCATTCCAGCAGGCTGTAACTGGTATCTTTCACATTTCTAGCTGTAACCACAAAATATCCAGGAGACTGGATGGAAATCCACCTCACTCTTGCAAAAAAAAGACACCACAGCAATTAGAAGACCCATCTAGCAACCAAGAGCTGTACACCACAGTCACTGCCCTGCTATTCTAGATATTCCTGTTACTCAAGGGCTTGAGATTGTTTTTGAGCACATACTTTTTATAACTGAAACAGTTACAATGTCAGATGTAGTTCAAACAAGAAGACTTTTACTTCCTGAACCTGAAGAGTTAATTCACATCTCCCCAAATGACTTCTGAGGTGAATCAATCTTTCTCCCTGTTTTCACCTTATCTAGAAGATAAAGAAGTTCATGAAAGAAATACACTCACAATAAATGCTACTGAAAAAAAAGTATGTATCTGCCAGATTCACTGAAACATTCCTGGCCAGCCTTTCACTTCCTACATTCTCAAATCAGCATCTCAATTACAAAAGTAATATAATTTACATTAGAGCTTTATAAAATACAGTATTATAAAATTTAATTTTTTTTATCTTCTCTGTCTTGAAGTCTACATCTCAGGTGTCGATGACATCCACAGTGAAAAATGCATCTTACAAAGAAAGTTTGGGTCTGGTGCTTTTAAGAAAGCTGTGTTTTCAGACCCCACTGAGAAATCCTTTTGAGTATTCACGTAGCACAGCACTCAGACTTTTTGCTTGAGCCCTAACATTTGCTACTTAGCTGCTCTTTTGCAGGATATATGTTTGTCTATTTTATTTGTGACCTACAGTGGATGTAACTATGATGTCCTGCAATATGTTAGCTGGTTAAAATTATTCCCTTAAACTGCTTCACTGAACATCACTAATTGATTATAAATGTGATGATCACGAGCTGTCAGATTCTTCCCTCTAGAGGTCTGCCTGATTTAACAACAGAATGATTAGACTATGATATATTATTTCATAAACTGATTAAAAAACCTTATACTATACATAAAATCACATCTTCCACAGCAACAGTATATATGAAAAATGATAAATAACCCAATCTATACTATAACAATGATTTCATAAATTAGGCATAATATCATTTAAGACTTATTGTTCTTTTCTAGTTGTTTCTGAATTTACAAATTACAGTTGCACTATTTTTTATATAAATTATTTTTTCACCTACCCAAAAATATCACTGCATAAGAACTTAACACAAAATGATCAAAACAACCCAAACCCAACCCTAAAACCATACACCACTGCTACTGCTTTTCAAGAGCTTCAACTAATGCTAATGCTAATGTTAATGTTAAATAACATTAGAATAATGTAATACTGACAACCATAATTAATGAACATTTTGTCATTGAGAAAGAGAAAATAGTATCATGGAAGACGCTAAAGGCAAAAAAAGGAATCTGTGACTAACCATCAGAAATACAGCCCTTCATGCGTTGTCTAGTACTGGAAAAGGATCATGAGCAATCAACCATATCAATGCTATGCCTGATATTTGAGTAACTACCTTAAAAGTTCAAACATACAAGAATTTTTTACTTAAAAAAAAATAGAAATTGATGATTAATCTTCTCCTAATAGCCAAACATATGAGCTAGTGCAAACAGAGGACTTCTTCCTCTCCCACACACAGCCTTCTCAAAGATCAATCAATCACTTTACAAGACTATTCTGCATTTTTAAAGTTCTGCTCTTACTCTACACAGCCTTCTTTTATATAAGACAAAACAAATGTAATCCCTTAATGTTTCCCTATGTATTACTTTACATAAGTTGCCTCTGCTCTTCTTGTTCTTCAATGGCATCTATTCAGCTTACCAGCGTGTTCTTTAAAAAAGGGGCACATAATCTGGACAAAGTCTTCTAGCTAAATACAAACTGAAGTTCTGTTAATATATCCTTAGATGGTAGTTACCTTATTTTCCAACTATCACATTATTAACTCATTTACGGGAGTCAGACATAAAATATTAAGAACCATTTTACTGCTCAGCATTACTTACAGTTTGGCGTTTACCTTGCTTTTTACAGTATTTTTTATTTTCGAAGACTGTCCTTTCAATTTGTCAAAATTACTATCCTGTAGCCAAAAATGTTTGCAACTCCTTCCACAATGGCATCATTCACAAATGCTAAGCTTCACTATTGCCATTTAATAAAAAAGAAATAAAAACCCAAACCACTAGAGCTAGATCAGGATATTGATCCTGGTGCAAAGGAAAACTGCTGACTACTACCCCTTAACATTCATTTTCCCACCAGATGCATCTTTGTTTTATCACTGTTAATCTTGGAACATATCCTGATTTGATCAAGAAAAGCAGACCAATTCTTTTTAAAATCTATGTATCAATACACAATTGTAGCACAGAAAAAGAATTTAATTACCTCCCTAGCAGCATGATTGTACCAAAGCTCTACCAAAGGAGTTGGCAGCAATGGCTCTGCCATCAGGACTATTATGTTCAACTCAGTAAAACCAAAACTTGGTTTTTTTCCTGCCAATAAAAAAGTCCTCTACAAGCAAACCAGTTTTCAGTGTTCATTACATGTACATGAGCTAGTGTCATATTTTAACAAGGAAAGTTAACTCTGTTAATACTTAACATAAATGAGATAATACTTCTACTCACCAACCCAAATTCATATGACACAAATAGTGCTCATTACCTGTATCTTGCAGGCATTTTAAGAATGGATGAGTGTTATCTACATCTCCAACTATAAAGCGGGCAGCCTTCTTCCTCAGCCAAAGGTTGTAATTAATTTATTTTGTCTAAATGTTACATTTCTGTCCATTATAATATTGACAAAGATGACCCACTGCTTTGGGCGCCAGGGAGGAATACAATGGTGTATCAGTATAAAAATGGAAATATAGTACACTTGCGATGCTTCATTATACCGTTAAACTATACTTCCACCTTCACCAACAGGGACCCCAATCTAAATTCACTCTTTTAAAAGAATAATCCCCACACGCCTTTACATGTCAGTTTTCTAATTTATCACTTCTAACCAAATCTACCTACTGTAATAAAAATGACTAATGTCCTTTTGCCTTGAATTAGTTCACATACTGCAGGCAGACAATGGATGGCTGCATAGCTATGATCACGTCACAATGTAAGAACAAACAGGAAGATGAGCAAGAGGGGCTAAAACTTCAGAAATCCTTTTTTGTGACTCCACAGTCCTTTTGCTATGCCACAAGAAAGTAAAAAGGATGATATGCTGAAGTGCTTTTTAAAATGTTACTGGAATATTTGGTAAGGCTATTATTCAGTTCAAGCTGTGATCAACAGCCAGCTATCTTTTTCTATGTTCTTCATAAGAACAGATTGGAACACAAGCTGCTACAGTGACTTGAATTAAGTATAATTACAGGTTCTTCAGATATATTTTTTCCCTTCAAAGGATTAATATATATGATGCATAAAGCCCCAGCTAAATTTTCACTTCTACTACATCAGCTTAGGTACAGGAGCTACCTGAGAACTGAAATATTAAATACAGAATGCAAACTCTACTGGACTGCATGGGAGGACAAGAGGTTCACACTACTATGCAGTTACCACCATTACTTGCTCATCTTGAATTATTCTGCACCTTCTCAACACATTTATTGCTTAGTGTGCAGAATCTGAGGTACAAGATGTCACAAAGTTTGTGCAGCAATTTAACAGACTGGGACAGCTTTATATTGAAATAACAGATTCTGAGCACTCATGAAAAGAATAAAAAGTTTCATTCACTTTCATCTTCCCCTTATTCTTGATCAAAGTTGTATTTTCCAGACTACTAACAGAACTGCAAATCAATCGAAATACTTCACATCGATCTGTGGCTATCTAAACATGTGAAAGAGACAGGCCAATGATAGAATGGCCGCCTGACTTCTAAGATGACCATCTACCTGACTTTCATTTACCCACAAGGGACTGGGAGCAGCAAGTCTCCATTTTCTGCTTCCCACCCTCAAAATCAAATATGAATTTGTGGATCAGCAAGCCAGTTTCTATCCTGCCTTAACTGGACTCAGTGCAAGAAGCTGTGATGTAAGACATAAGGTATTGCACCTGGCATTGTCTCTCCTGGGAAATCCTCCAGAAGGGCACATTCTGCAGATGAGAGCCAGTACAACAGCCTACGGCCAGTTGTGGGACACAACATACCCATCCACAGGTCACATTGCAAAACATGCCATGCAGCCAAGGGATTCTGATTCCAAACAATCAAAACTCACCTTTTGCACCTATGCATATAGCCTGACATTTAAAGATGAGTAAGAGTTGCACCATTTCACGCTAGAAAAATGATCTCAAAGTACATCTTTTCCTGAAAGTTTCGTATAGTCTTGGACAAAATGAGCACCTGGCCCTTATGCCTGCAGACTCTGGATCCTCCTGCTGGACACAATCAAGTGTCAGCAACCCTACAGAGAACAGCCTGCAAAGAATTTCTAAGAAATGTATTGCAAGTATTAAAGTCCATCTGTGCGATAGTCAAAGGAAGAAGAAACATCTAAATTTAAAGTAAAACATGTTCCCAGCTTGCTCAGCCTTTATAGGCTGTAAGCTCAGCAATCCAGCTTCTTCCTCTGGTATTCTGGGAAAGAATTCCTTCACTTAATAGATCAACTCTATCCATTACTTCCTGGGTAAGAAGAATTAATGGTTTGTGCTAAAAAAAATCAGAACCTTAGTAGCTGATAAAATATGAAGTATTTCACAGTCAATTATGCTGGAATATATTTATACAAAATTTCATAAATCAACCAGATGCAACTTCTCTATTCAATTATCTCCATCAAGCCATATTTTCTCTCACCAAGAGTATTTGTTCCAAAGTAAAGCACTTCACACCCTAAACTCATAAGCACATGGCAGGTGAATGAAAAGTATCAAGTGGCTCGAGAAGTCTGCATGCATCACTTCCATTTCAATGAAAGATGGGCAGACTACCAATATTCTGGAAACTTTTTAACAAGGGAGGATCATTTTTGTACAAAATTCTAAAGATATGAATAGAAGATTAGGACTACATTCATACGACAAAACACACTACTTAATGAGTCCTGTAACTTTACAGATAAGGTCTTCACTACAGCATCGGCTTTATGCAGTACAACATGGTTCTCCTGCTAAGACATATCTAATAACACAAAAAGCAAAAACATTTTCGAAATGGATCTCGCAGGCATTGTCATGAAGTCTTAAATGAGTCTCTGTACAATTGTGTGAAAAAAGTTGAGAGGTGGCGCCCCAATTCTGTGAAATCACTGCTTCCAATCCATGACCTCGACCTGCAGGTCTTAACAAACATTTGAGAAAGGACAGGGTTGAGTTCTCTTAATGTTCTATTCTCCTTTAACTCTGTGGTGTAACAGGAAAAGAGTAAGAGAGCACTGCACACAGAAAGCCATCTCCTCTCTACTTGACCACAACAAGAGAGGTTTTTTTACATTGCAAGAAAAATTACTGGATGTAATCTCACACCAACTTAGGCAGGAAAGTGGTCAGAGATGAAAATCAGGGACACAACCTCCTTTTTACTAAATTTTCTTAGGCATATAGTAATTAGCAAAAACTCAGCTTTTCTCCCTGATTTTTTTCAAAAGGTGACATCAAGTTAATCTTTGTAGACATTTAAAATTCACAATAAGAAAAATACCTAAGAACATTTCAAATTTATGCTGCAGGTATATGAATAGAAAGAAAATTAATAGTTTCCTTGTCAATAGCATGAAACATACTGGAAGAGATCAGGATTAAGTCTGTCAAAACCTGCCAACAACATTTAGAAAGAACCATATTTTTCTGTGTATCATCGCAAATCCAGACAATATCCTCAATGTCTGGAGGCCAGATTGGGATTTGCATATTATGTCAAAATTTGCTTTGTACCATGATCATAAGCAAAATAGCTTATAAAGACCTTGCATTGCCTACTTAAAAGCAGATCTCTGCACTGCTTTGCACTTACTAAATTCAGAATTTTATAAACATTTGCATCAGCAATTAAAAAAAAAAAAATCTTCTATTTCTCCTCTACTGTATGAATCAAAAGCAAATTGCATATAAGAGTACTCATAACCGCACATAGGAATAGAGCATATATCAGCAGCTAATGAACAATATGCCCTGCAATGCTGTTGCTGTCTGTCATTTCTGTAGGACTCAAATCATTTTTGGTCCACAAGCAGCTTTCAGAGCATGGCTTTTTGCAGAGAATTTGTGTCTTCTCTCAGGAGAATGACACAAGAAGCTCTGAAATAAAATTTTGGATTCGGATCATATCATCCAACTTTTTTTTGCCATTGTATACTTTGCCTCAGAAGTACTCTCTGAAACCAATGGCTTTTATGAGCAGTTTAGTATCTCTAGAAGGACTAAAAGCTCATGTACGATCGATGACTAACATTTTTAGCAAGAACATGAGAGCTGAAATCCATCCTTAGTCAAATAGTATTAATGTTAACAGGGAAAACCATTATTTCTATTGTTCCTTTAACAGCTAAGAATAAAGTCCTACATATATTACATTGTAAATAGATAGCAAGTATCTGTCATCCCTTGCTCCAACCAACACAGTCAGTAGCACCAAGGGAAAAAATTAAGCACTTCCCAGGATATGCTCTCTGTCTCTTTTCAGGTCTTTATCTCATCACTTTGTTGTCCAAGAGCATGCAATGAAGTAAAGACTCCTCTTTGGATTTATGAGAGGTTACTTTCCTACTCTGAAGTTACAAGAGGTATTTTTATACGGAGAGGTACTTTTCACTTGAGAAGAGGGAAAAATCACTATTTTGATGGAGAACATCTTTCTCTCCTGAGACAAAAGAAAATGTTTTCCTCTGCTGAACGGAAAAGCTAGGATACTCAGGCCACTGTCAGTGAGTTTGAAAAAACAGTTATCTTGACACATATATGTCTATCAACTGAAAAAAAGCTCAAGATGGCTCTAACCTTGGGAAGGGACACAGAGCAGCACATTTATTACAGTTCTTATCAGCTGTATCTATAAGGAAAGATTAATGTTAACTGTGTGTGTTAGTACGTGATCAGACAAGTGATTACGCAGGAGTAACTTTTCAATCAGAGCAGTATGACAGTTGCAAGTAGAATGAATCATTCGATTTTCAGTATTGTTATCATGCTTGTGTGATTTAAAAGGAACCATACTGCAGGACAGCATAGATTATATACAAAGCATTTGTTATGCAAGTAAACAGTGCTTTCAAGAAAGCTTCATTTGGTGACAGCTTTTCCAAAAAAATACTGTTTTATATAGGAAGACACTATATGTTTGCCTCTTAACCGAGCAGTAGTAGGTCTTCCATAATCACATATACTGGTGAATGAGTTGTTATGAAGGTAAAATGCAACTGAATTTCTACACCTGAATGTCTTTTTAGAGCGCAAGCTGAATAAACATGGCTAATAGCAGAGACGAAAACAGAAGCCTTATGCACTGACAGCTATCCCCTAAGTCTGTACAGGTGATTTCGCAACATCTTAAGTTGAAAAGCCTGAGATTTATACCTCTAGTAAGGTTACCTTGGCTGGATGCCTGGTGCCCACCAAGCTGCTCTATCACTCCCCTGCTCAGCAGGATTGGGAGGGGTGGAAGCAATGCAAAAACATGACAGGTCAGGATAAAGCCAGTTTAATAAAACCAAAAGCAAAAGCCATGCACAGAAGCAAATCTTCTCTGGAGATTTTCAAGACCTGTCTGGACGTGATCCTGTGTGACCTTGCCTAGATGAACCTGCAGGGGAGTTGGACCAGATGATCTCTAGGGGTCCCTTCTAACCCCTACTATTCTGTGATTCTGTGATTCAGAAAGCTGAATGCACCTTTAAAATTTATAAATATATGCCATACTTACTTCAAGAACTGTTATAACAAGTACTGTTAATTTTTCTATTTTGATTAACAACTCTATGAAAGATTAAAAGGCTTGCTTTTTTTCCCAGGCACTTTATTCCCAGGCTTAATTCTACTTGCTCAAGTAAGCTGTAACACTTGAATAAAGTGGAGATTTATATTCCAGTTTTCACTAGTTCCAGACATTTTGCAAGAGGAAAACGTGGAAGCATCTATCTCTTTGCACATGCTTAGCAGGTTTCATTTTTTCCTGTTGCATTCTAAAACGTAATTCCGTATGTGTATGTAAGCATGTGTATTTCTATGTATGTATGTGTGTATTAAGCATATACATAAAAACATATATTTTAAAAATGTATATAGAATGCAAATCAAGCTTAATTAATACAGAAGAACAAACAATAACCTTTATAGTAAATAGTACTAAACCAAAAGTCAGACACAAGAAGCCTGCATACAAACACTCATGGAAAGAAAACAGTTAAAAGCAATTAGCAATTCTTTTCACCTACTATTTGTGAATATTGTAATTTTCCATTACAAGCACACCTGTACACATCCACACACACGCAGTGACAAGTGGGCCACTCTAATTCACTCTAACACCTTCAAGCATTTTGCAACAAGAAGGCAGCATCCTCAGAGCAAGGGACATAAAAATGTTAGCATCACCACTTGTATAATAGATAAAGATTTTCATTACAATCTTGCCATTCTGAACCTTTAGGGTTAATTATATTACATTACTACATATCTATTTTGCAACAATTATCTGATAAATCTGCTTTTGGCTTTTGCAGCCATTTTTGTAAGAAAACAGTTGCTGTAGCAACACTCATTCTCACTGCTGTATATTGTAATTTTACCACTTAATTCATTAAAAGTATATTAAAATTGTGTACATGAATCCAATATAACAATGCTACTGTTATTCTATTGTATAAGATTTTTGTATTGTAACTTATTTTAACATTTATGAGCACTCCTTTTGCATAAAGGGATCGAAGAGAGAACTCTGGGGCAGAACCTGACAATTCAACAGCTCAACAATATTATAAATTACTAAGAACTCATTATTTCTGAAGAGATTACCTGTTTCATCTATTTCACTTTCAACAAGGCCTTTGATTTGAACCATTAAGAAATACATTTTACTGCCAAAATTTTTCCACTGATGTTTCAGAAATTCATTCATTTTCAAAATGAAGTAATTAAATCTGATTTCCATTGTACAATGGTTTAGACTGGTGCAAGACAAAGTGACCTGAAAATTCAGTTATTAAACCTCTCCAAATGAAACACTTAAAAACCAGAAAACCAAATAAAAGAATGATCGAGTAATCATTTCCAAATACAAAGCCAAAATGAAAAATCAATGCTTAGAATCTTGCAGGGACTGGAAGCTCTATGTGAAAAATAAAATAGGGCATGTTTAAAAGACTAAGGGAATACAAATTAAATCTTTTACCCACTGACATTTTCTCAGTATTTGGAACATCCAGAAAGAACAGCGACATTCTGCATGATGAATACCTTTTGGCTTAAACTTTCATCATGAAGAGGGTTTGGGTTTTTTTAATACTTCAGAGTCCATGACACTGCTGCTTTGATGCACCTGCAATGCATTTGCTCAGCCTTTAACAGGGACAACTGGAAGAAATGCTCATTTTCTATGGTCTTATTGCCACAAGTGCCCTATCACCCCCTGGTCTTCTGTGACCAGAAGTGAATGTTGTTTAGCTCATAATAGAGTAACATTGTAAATAAAACTAATGTTCTAAGATGCCAAGCTTGAACCGAACCTCAATCCCTTACTACATACAAGTAATATGGGTCATCTGGAAGTAATATGGGTCATCCTTTCAGAGCGAAAATACACTGTCTTCTTCTCTCACCAGCAATGAAGCAGTTGTCTTCAATTCTTCATTCCTTTCTCACACAGGAATTGTTTTACACTTTAACACAGAAGATGACAACTGTGCCTCTGATAATTGTTCTCCCCACCCCCAACAGCCAGACTGCAAAGCTTAACCTCTACAAAGACTCAAATGCCAGTTAATAAATAAAAAAAAAAATCAGAAATCACTTGAGTGACAGTGTACCATAGTATCATGTCTGTTGAATAATTAATCCTGAAACATTTTGTCTTCACTTTTGTTCTCTCACGTCTGTGATGTATATCAGTACTATCCTTTTATTTCACTACCTTGATCTTGGATTTTTCTTAAAGAGCTTTTTGGGTGTTCTTCTACATCTTTCGTGCAGTCCATATTCAGTTTCTCCATAATTTGATTAGCAAAAAAATATATGAAACAGAAGAAAGGAAACCTTAGAAAACTCATATGTTAGAAAATAATAAAAAAAGGAAAATACTTATGGAGAACTATCTCACATGAATCCCTTGATTTCATTTTGTGAAAATGCTAAACTGGGCACACGTGCATGCACCTTCCCCCAAGAGATTATTTGAACTTATCATGTCCATTTTCTCAGTAGTCCTCATGTTGCTTCACTGATGAAAATAGAAGAGTGGGTGGTAAGGCTGACTATCCATTATCAGGTTGCAAAATAAGGGGAAGAAAATATAACTCTACGTGAAGATTATGACCACAGTACATTTGTATGCAACAGCCTCATGGACTCAGAAAATATCCCACAGGAAAGACACTATTTTGGAGAGTCACAAAATGCTGTAGGATTCAGGAAGGCTCTTTTTACAAATTTTTCTCTGCTTAACAACAAAAGCATATCAGTTTATCAAAGTATGTTACAGGATTGCTTTGCTCTTTTCAACACTGAACTCTATAAAAAGCTATTCTGAAACCACATTAAAATACGAGCTTATCTGCCTGTTTTATTACTGTAGTAACTTATAACATAAAGGTTATTGTAGCTTAGCTCCTAAACTAACCATCCGAAAAATAAATATACTGCCCAGTAACACAATATTTATTTTTCCAAACTTAGTAATAGCTATGTTACAGCATTAACAAGTACTACACGTCCTAAGGCAAAGTAACATAATTCTAATGCATGACCAGTGTGGGGCTCATGCCCACATGGCATAATGAAAGTTCCTATGACAAGGACACCTTCATTCACTCACTCAAACCTTTCCAGCAGTGTTAAACAGATAACCTGTAAATCCAATACTTTTGTATCATTACAAAAATAAAAAATGTCTGTTTTTCCATTAGGACATGGCTCTTGCTTCTAAACTATATAGGTCAGACCAAAATAATGGAACATTATTCAGAAACAGTTAGAGTAGGTTATTTAAAGGTCTCAGAAACATCCTATTTTCCTTTCCCCTTCCCATCTCAGAAGCCTATATAATTGATGCATGACACTAGAGTCTGTTCTTTACAACAGAAAAAGCATTTAAAAAATAGCAAAAAAAGAAGACTTTTTTAAAGCACTAGAATATTTATGGAAATTAAGCAGAGTTTTAAACAAAATTGATCTCAAAAGGCCATAGAGACTGCTGATCAGAACACAAGACAAAACTGTCAAAAACAAGACTTCTCATAAACCTTCTTTACCATCTCTCCTCCTCTCTTACATGCCCCAACACTTAACCTTAGTATACTAAGCTGATGACATACATCTACTTCTCTGGGGAAATATAATGATGTGTTTTATGGTTTATCACAATAATAAACCAAAACCCTGCTAATTACAAACATAGAAAAGAGGGTATGAACTAGAACAGTCACTGCATTAGAATTAACTGTAATATATGGTCATCTCTATGAAGTAAAGCAGATAAAAAATGAGCTGACAAAATGTCCATTTTCAAGCTGCTTTATTTTCATGAAAATATAATGGAAAAGACTTAATGTAAAAATGATAGAGAATAAAATGTTTTATATTAAAGAAAAAAAATAGTTCTATAGAGATAAGGAAGACTACTCCATTCACCTGAAGCCTGTGCTACTCTAAAATAAGCCACATTTAGCTATTACTCCTCCTGAGCTCACAAGCATGGAGCTTTGTTTGATACTTAAGTGATAAAACCTCAGTTTTCCAGAGATACTGGAAAACATTTCATGCGATAGTGGCTCTGAGCATTTCAATGTGTGTAAGCATAGTCAAATTAAGCTTCCCATAAGGGTTTCCACACACGGAAAGTATTTTGTTGAAGGCTAAAACATAGCACTGTTATTTGCTGGAAAAGAGCCAACGAGTATTCTAGGAGTCAAAGAAGAGAAATGACAAGATTTAATCAGAGAATGGAAGAAGCAGTATTCAAAACTCAGTATTCACAACAGTCATTTCTAACAGCAGCTCAAGAATTAAAGCAAACAGTTCTTTGCATAAAGAGCAAAATATTTTCAAGAGTTTAACTACAAACCTGACTATGGATTTGCACTTCTCTCTACAGAAAATATCTGATAGAAGTGAGGGAATTTTTCAAACAACTACTGATCTCTTCATATGGACTTAGTGAAAACACGTTCTCTAGTAGCGTTACACAAGCAAATCCAACCACAACACATCACATCACAAGTGGCATCTATTGTGCAATTCTTTCTGCAGATCAGTTTGAGAAAACTGTAAGGTGTTTTACAACATGACATCATTTGTTAAGAACCAAAATAAAAACTGGAAGTGAAGTCACTGCTGGAAATAAATTGTATTTTTTGAAGCTTGAGTGATGCAAAATTAATAGCTATATCACCTTTTTGTTCTTGAATGTATTTAAATAGGTCTTTTGGGAATGTATTAATAGTTGAACGATATGGGAGGGGTTTTGGTTTTAAACTTAAAAGGGTGTTTTCTTCCCAATCACTTTCTACAAAGCAGCCTACTAGAGTGCAGCAGTCAGTTACAGGAAGTATTTGGTGTAGTTCAATAGTATTTTTCCAGAAAACTTTTCAGTCATTTATTAAACAAGAAGCTGTGACGGTTTCCCAAGTTACTTGCTCTAACTAGTAACTGACTGGGTGTTTCATACTTCTGCACAAATAGTGTCCACTGAATGTAAATACCCCAATAAAATTAATTTCCATAAATGAATATATTTTATTTCAGCTATCAGCTTGGATGGAATGTAGGATTTTTCCACATTCTGCACAATCTGTACAGCAGCTATGGAGATAAAGACAGCAGGATTGTAATGTTTACTTACATTGCCCTTACAGAATACTGGATGATATAGAGAGTGGGTCAGACTGTGACTTCTCTTGCTTGTGTACAAAACTACTTGTATGCTGATAATATATAGTTCCTTGGTTTGCAACTGTTTTCTAAACATTAACTGAAATGCAAAAAGTAATGTGAATGTTTCATGCTAATAAACTAATAACTATTCAAAATTAGAATACATGTTCACAAACAGGCATTGTACATAATAAGTTATCCCCACTACTATAACACAACCAGGTATGGCTCTCTTCATTTTCAAAGATAGCACTCTATCAACCTGTGACAGGAAAAAAGTTTGAGTATTTAAATTTTTGTTGTTGCTAGCAGTTGCCTTCTCACCTGTCCTCCTCAAAGCAACCACCTCTTCTCTTTTTCCCTGTCCTGTATGTTTTCTTGACTACATGAGACCGGATTACTGAAAGAACTGACAAAATGAAAGCTCTAAGTATAGACAGAGCTGCTGTGTCACCTTGAAATGAAGAGTAAAATTTATTTTGTACCTGCCATTCAGAGCTGGAACATGGATGGCACAATACATATTACAGCAAACCTGAGCGCAGTTGAGCTGAGCGTAGGCTGATGCTGTTTGCTGGCTATTCATTCCAAGGAACAAAGAAAGCAGGCAGAGAATTGGCAGGCAGAGCCAGAGAGAAAGTTGATTTGATTCAAAAAGGCATTAAAATTGCTACTACAAACAAATACCAAATTATGCCCAAAGGATTAGCCAAGTAGGATAGAAGATACGCATCTTCCAGAAGTGATACATGTCAGATGTTGTTCTTTATATAGGTATCTCACGAAAAAATAATCTTTACTTATCCTTTCATCTTTCTTACATTTTTCATGTACTTTTTAAAAAAATATAGCCAACTTTCTTCTTTGAGCAAGCCACGTAATACCTCCTTACACCTTCAATTCACTTTTCAAAAAATAGTCAGCTTTTTTTTTAGCAATCCACATAATATTGCCTTCATCTCCTCCTCCTCCCTTCTTTCCCATAATAAAAGTCAAGAACATATATGAATTTATATTCAGCAACCTTTTTAATCTGGAGTTAAAAAAAAAAA